>CM068309.1:14071910-14671910 GCA_034768735.1 Schistosoma mekongi | reverse complement strand
TAAAATCTAATGGATCTGGATCATTAATCAAAGTCACCCCAGTATCTGCAGACACAATAACTCAGGTGATATAACTTTATCTTCGCACCGATCGACACAAATAAATATAGATGGCAATTAAACAGTAAGCAAAGTGCTCCAAGAGCGGCCCTTGAATTTTTTAGAACGGCGGAGTGAAACAGCAGTCTTCTTAACGTCCCGATCATCACACTAAAACAGTGACTCCTGCAAAATGCATCAGTGGAATGTCTTACACACTGTCGCTAGACCCGGTGACGCACTCGTGAAATTATGACGCCTGTAGAAGGGCAGAAGCCCTACTAAGAAAGTTCCTTCATCCAATAATATAAGAGTTGAAAGACGTGACAGAGATCGCGCTCCCAATGTCACAGCTACTTACAATCAGAAACTTTTCAGGCATCATGTTAAAATCCTACAAACCACAGTTAGTAAGGGAAGCCACATGAACATATCCAGAGGTGAAGGTCAATACTGCTCTCATGGATACTGGAAATAAATAAAAGCCCATATTCCCCTCTAATAGTAGCAACCTATTAGAGCCATACGCTTTCGCATAACTTATCCTATCTCCTCAGCAGTCACTTATTATCGTGTATTTCATCGTTATATGGGTTGTTTTTTGACACTAATACTGAATTCGATTTACACATATTTTGTAAATGTTGTCTTAACAGTTGCAAAAACTCATCATTATATGTTATAGATTGTGTAAGTTTCTTTAACTCAAAATCCTAACCTCTAGAAGTAGGGATACTGGCGTTGTTGACGCTAGAGTTCTGTAAATGTGACAGACTAATGATTCTTGACCTGATACACATTATAACAAAGGTATAAACTCTCACCACAGGCTGTAAAAAACATTGTTTTCAACGTTACAGATGTAATTCTTGCAGAAAAAACGATGAACCAGAACACCTAAAATCTTTTTTCCATTACTTTCCCTGTATCATAATTAGTTTTGTTCAATTAGCATTTTTAACGATAGGGTCCCTGCTTAATTACAATAGTACTCTCTTGAAATCTTCTGAAATTCAACTTAACATGAATTTTAGGTACAGAAGAGCTACCGAAGTATCCAGATCTTACTTAAGTTGCCAACTATTTTGTTTCCAGGCCCATAATATAATAAATACTAGCTAGCGACAAGTCATACAGTATAGTCCTGTATGTTATGAAAAATCGTCAGTGTATTACTGAGTTTGGGGCCTAAATCGAAGACTTTACTAAGGATATTTTTTTAAAATTCGACATCTAGCTACTTCACGATTCTGTTGCATATGTAGCAGCACAGTTTGCATAACGTCAAGGTCACCAGTAAGTTGGGCTTTGATACCGGGATATATGAAGTTCTAACTTGGTTTTCAGTTCCAATACATTCCGGTGGAGCCCAACTACTATATCAACTGTGAACGATTACTAGAGTGACCTTGAGGCAAGTTTAGTTAATGGGAGAGACACATGTGTGAACTATAAGCTTGTGTTGCCTACAATAAGCAAAAAATAGGGAAAAATGATGTATTAACTTCTCATGATTTATTAACTTTTATTCTAAGTTCACTCAGTATATTCTTTAAGGACAACATGATTGATTCCATATTGCTCCACGTACTTAGAAATCACTTCACGTCTCATTGATGTGTCAGATAATGTATATCATCCTACATACGATTTGCGGTGGACATGACTTTTACGGCCAATCTAGTATAGAAATACATTCCACCTGGAACAATATTATATACTGACAACTGGAACCCTTAGGAATCACTTTCAAATATTATCTACATACACAGTTATGTTAATGTTAAGATCTTAACTTTGTTGTATTATGCTTGCTCGAGCAAAATTTAAGTATTGCATTTACACAGCTAGCTCCTGTGTAAAAAGAATAATAAACTGATGTAAGTGATATGACAAACTAAAACTAAGTTGACTGCTTGAACCTCAATGTCGTGGTATGGTAAATGGCTAGCTAAATTTAACTTATTCTCTTGTCACAGATCAATTATAAAGGACCTAATTGATGCCTTCAAATTACTGCATGGCAGGCTTTCACCTAACATGTTTCCATTTTTCTTGTCCTCCAGGATAAAGTATTTACAAGGATCAGTTGTCTGCTAGACGACTAACAACGTTCACTAAGCAGTCAACAAGTGGGGCTCCCTACCTAGACACGTGGTTACAGCTCGCGGAGTTTTTTCGTTATAATGTTTGCACTGATACGTAACTGTGGACGTGTCAAATCTAATACTTGCGTCATCAGCCAGAGGATACATACAGGGGACGTGATTTGTAAGAACAGTAGAGTTGGGGTGGTGCGCAGAACTAGGGATTGCTCCCACCCACTCACCTACGAGCAGGCAAAAAAGCCACATCAGATTGGTTTAATGAAGTCATGGAATTCTTGGAACACTTCAAATCTGGATGGAGAGAACCGTTACACTGCAGAGGTTACTCTTCATGACCAGTTTATCAGGACATTTATTAATGGAACCTTCCCTTTGATGGTTCAAAGTGAAGTAAGTTTCTCTTGCTGTGTGCTCGTATTTAACCGTTTTTCTTAGCACCCATATTCTGGTGTTAACTCTATGTAGTTTCGATGCACTCAACTGTTGTGATTTCGGGAAATTTAGTCATTTTTAAGGTACTTTTCATTCCAAACTGACATGCGGATGGTAATTGAAGCGTAACCATCTAACAATTATTTTGTCGTAGTTTGGGATCTCCTAGTAGTATATACCCGTAACTGCTTAGAGGTTATAACCCGTGACTTTCAATCCTCAGTAAGCATGTTAGGATTCACCCACTGAGTCAAAGTTTTCAGGTTCATATTTTCAACACTATTTAGAGATGCAACTCTATTTTCTTTCTGAAGCGTCAGTCAAGATTCATTGTTATTTGTTAACCGATTCTATTGATTACTTCCCGTCAAAATTTTGAGACATCTGTTTCACAGCAGGTTATCAGTGCATAGTGAATCAATTGTCATCCATTCGGTCAGTGCGGTCATCCTTGTTTTTATAACATGACCACACAATTACCTAAGATAATCTCAAAGTTTTTCTTTTCCACAAAGTCATCAGGTATGGAGAAACCGTATAGTGTTGTTACTTAATGGCTTGAAAGCTATAGCCTTAAGTTTCTTAAATGTGGAGTAAAAGTATTTAAAATGAGTACTTAAGGGTGTTGGGTTTTAACTTGATTATTACTGCATACAGAGGACTACTCTTCAAGTGTGCTTTCTATGATCCGAACAGTGTCTCAGTAGTCATTCGTATAAGGTTTCTGGTGATTCAAGTTGTGCATCTATGGATCATATGCTCTCTTGTGTTCAACGATTACAAACCTTTAAAATAAACATGTCTGCATGATAAGATTTGGTCATTGTTAAAATTCTTATACTTACATGTCTGTCTAATTGTTTTCATCAGATATGTTAGCAAAGCTCAAGATCCTTTGAGTACTTAAAACATAGTCACAACAATGCTGCCCAACAACATCCAACCAGGATCAAAACTTATGACTTCCAGGCCTCGTGGCGGGTGGTTACACGTTAGACGATTGACATACAGTTACAACGTAGAACTTGGTACATGCGTACGTCAGTTCAAGTTGCCATGCCTCAGTTAGCAGATAGAGATTAAATTATTGGATCAAATCCCAGAGTAAGGGAGGTAGTAACAGAGTTAGTATTAATGGAAGGGAATAGAGATCGGAGATAAGATTTAAGAAAATATGATTCAGTAAAGAGAAAATTATGACAAGTCCAGAAACTTAGAATTTGGAGGAAGACAAGGTGTGGATGCACCTGCGCCATTGCCAACGATTTTGAGCCATATCACCCAAGGTCTCTAGCCATTTATTACGAGCGTCACGCGGACCCCAACCAGGTAGTCTGCACTTATTAACATTGCTCAGTCCAACTGTCAATGACTTCATGAACTGGTGCCATGTTTTGGTTTGGCTGCCCCTAGCTTTCTTCCAGCCTACTACACCAGACAGCATCGCTCGTCAAAGTAGGCGGTGGTCAGGCATACGTAACACGTCCTAACCACCTTAGCTGGTGAAGATTTACTACTTCATCAATAGACTTACCGTATCTACCTAGTACTCTATTCCTAACCTACGTATTGCTTATTCGGTGGTCCCAGTAAACACGAGCAATGCTTCGAAGACATCTATGATCGAATACCAGGAGCCTACAAATATCCTCTATCCTTAATGACCATGTTTCACATCCATAAAGTAAGACGGATCGAACTACTGCGCAGTAACCGCGTCCTTTGGTCAGTAGTCGGATGTCTCGCCTACGCCACAGATGACGCAAATTCTCAAAAGCTAATTGGGCCCTATGTATACGGGCAGGGACTTCATCAGATACCAGACCGTCAGGACTGATGAGGCTGCCAAGATAAGTGAAGCGGTCAACACATTCAACTGCCTCACTCCCTATCACTAACTTCGGTGTCGAATCAAGCCAATCCTGAAGTAACATTTTGCATTTGGCTGGAGAGAATCGCATCCCAAACATCCTTACATTCTTGTTTAAGGTAGTCAAAAGATTCTGCATTTTATCAGCATCTTCGCCTAAGAGAACTATATCATCTGCATATTCTAAGTCAGCAAGTTTTATCTACTGGAAGGAGGTCAACGCCGGCGAAGTCAGACGATGAAAATGTCAACTCTAAAAGTATGTCAATGATAAAATTAAATAAAAATGGGGAAAGCGGACAACCTTGACGAGCACCACTTGAGGTAATCAGTTCTGATGACAATCCGCTATAAGCTCTGACTCGACGTGTGGTGTTCAAGTAGAGAGCTTGTATAAGGTTAATGTACTTCTGTGGTACGCCTTTTAACGTTAGACGATTGAGTCAGAAACCAATAGTTTTCATTCCTAATTTCGATCAATTTACAGTGACTTCCATCCTCAGACAAATAATGTGTTCAATAAGTCTTAATTCTAGTAAGGCACGAACCAGAGTTGTAACAGAATAATATGGATTCGTTTTATTTTCCTATATCTCATCAACTGCATGCAACCTAGAACTAATTATAATTAATAAAAAGAAAACGGTTACGCATACTTTATATATATTTGATATATATATTTGATGTTGACATGTTTATGTGAATGGATAGAAAGACAATGATTGTGCATGAATTGGAAGTTATTATTATAGTCTTTTATCTATAGATTAGCTAGGTCAGTGTCTTATCAGGCTAATTGCTGTTTGCAACAATCAAATGTAGACAAATTTCCTCCTTTTATCGTCTTCAGTTGTGTCTACCACTTTGCATATACGTCCCAAAGCACGTGCACCAGGAGAACAGAACGGAGGATCAGTATTCACCTATGTGAACATATTCCGCAAAAGTTGAGTTTGAAAAAACACGACATTTGTAGTAGTGGAATTGCTCACCATTTACTTAATAATAAACATTATGTCTATGTTTCACTCTGTTTCCTAATAATCAATGAAGACATTCAAATGTGTTACATTTTTTGAAGGAATTGTAATAAGAAGATCTAAACTAAGTCCATCTGTTCAAAAAATCAGTCTTTGTTTATTGGTAGCTTCAGTTTTAATATTTGGTGACGTAACATTTTTCAATGCTAGTTTTTAGTTCTTTGTATCCGAGCTTTACCCAGTCAATGCTTATATTTGTTATTACATAACTTACGTTACCTTGTAAATTCTGTACCCAGGTTCTCGGGTCTCTTTTCTAGAATTCTCTTGTAGCTAATGCATAAATAAACAGCTGTGCTGATAATTCTTAATTCTTACGCAATTATTGTCTTTCCATTCATCTCCATCTATATGTCAACCTCAAATTTATTTACAACATTCCTGATATATAGTAAGTATAACCTTTTTTTTAATGACTAAATAATTGTATATTGTATGGAGTTGATGCGAAACCAAGAAGTACAAAGAAATATTATTCTGCTACGATTGTTATTTTTACCTCGCTAAGATTTGTAAAACGGAAGAACTTTATGAAGATCCTCAGTTTTCAACACATTTCTGTTGAATTTTTGACGGAAATGTACCGTTTACTAAACTTCCTATTCATTGGTCATTGATAATATGACTTTTGCATATTCTATTTCCTCATAATATTGTTATCCTATTTTGTGTGGCACATCATTTTGTTCCTTATTGTATAAAACTTATTGTGTTGTAAGTGGATAATTAACTTTTATTATTTTCTTTTTCCGTAAGAATCATATTTATTTTCATCAATTCTGTTTTATATAAACCTAACAGGTTATTATTAAACGACAATGTAACGTAATACGTGTTGCTTTTCTACTACTTAAGCGGATAAGTCCAAATGAAATAAATTTTCTTATTGGTTATACAGAAGAAATGCTTTCTATTATACTTCGATGTATAGTCAAATTAGAAGTGCAATTAATAACATCTAAAAATGATATTGTTTTTCGTTATGTTTAATTATTGAACTCAATTATTTTCTTGATTTAATCTCTTTCCTTATACTGTATATTGTATTAATAAAAATAATAGATTTTAACAGCATATTTTTGCTTCAGTTTTCAATTTATTAGCTGTTTAATTATTTTTTACAGAAAATATGATATGGTTCAGCGAAAAGACCGCTTTTCATTTTTAATGGTGTACAATCCTATATATATATATATATAAATTTATATTAAAATGTTTACAATTGGTCAAACATGGTAATAGAAGAAAGTGTGTGTAAAATTACTACTATTCTATAGAACTTTAATCGCGTTTGGCGAATCGATGTGATGAAAACTAGATAGAAAGTTGAATTAATTGGTAAGATAATATTCGTAGGACTCAATCGGGCTACACTGGCTGGAACAGTCGTTCCTCTAGGTCCTACCATGCCAGGCAGGTCGGTTGAAGAGCGGCGAGATTAAAAGCAGCAAATATAGGGTCCGAGGACGAAGTCGTGATGCTGGCTGTACAGAGGTGTGACGGTAGTAAGGTGTTTTCGGACAACCAGCATAGCGGCGGTGCTGTCTTCCTACAAAGGAAGGGTGAGGTTATAAAAAGTCGACCCTAAAAATGCACACCTCACCTTACTCCACGGATTTCCGTCTCCGGCAGTAAGGCCTCAACAAGTACGGAGCTACAACAACCAAAACCTCTCTCAAAAAGGCCGTGTGTGACTGGCCTCAAGCAGTTGTTCCTTGGGCACTACGGTCACACTCCTAGTTTCATCAGACTAACCCTAAGCATTTTGATTTTCAGGTACATCAAGAAGAACCCTTCCACAGCGTGGGCAACTGGAAAGAGATAACCGCCCTCATACCGCTAACAACATGCAGGATCACCGCCATTTTTACCAAACTCCTATTCCTAATATTTATCTTGCTCCCACCTTCAAGCCTGAGTTTTTATCTTCAACTTCCTCCTGTGTCATTAGTGCTAACGATTCCAGCCCACGAAATAACATCCCGAGCATACTAAGACCACGCTCCAAACTTCACATTGGTGCACTCAATTTACGAACCCTGTGTCAAATAGGGCAACAAGCCTCCCTAGCTAGATATTGCTTTAAGTATGATGGCAGAACAGGCGCTTCTTGAATGGATTCCTGTCGACAGTCGCCTATGTGCCGTCCGACTAAATGGTTCAGTAGGAACTCGGAAAGATAGGGACACACGCCTTTGTCTTTTCGTCGTTTCTGCCTACGCTCCCACCGACTGCAGCCTGGATGAAGTGAAAAATGAATTTTACTGAAAAATTTCTGAACTACTTCATAGGGCCAAACACTCAGATTTGGTAATCTTGGCTGGTGATTTTACCGCCCAAATAGGTAGCTTGAACCAATCTGGAAGACATTTAGGTGGATGCTTCAGTGTTTCAGCTCAGAGAACGGATAACGGCGACCGTCTGCTGCAGCTTTGCTCGGATAATCGGTTATTTCTAGCCGACACGAACTTTAAGCATAAGGAGCGACATCGTGTAACATGACGACCTCCTGGTCTTACTCATCGGTGGACTCAAATAGACCATATCGCGATTGGTCACCGTTGGAGAGGCTCGATAGAAGATTGCCGATCTTTCTGGAGCACATGTTTGGATTCCGACCACACTCTAGTGCGAGCACGCGTTTGCTTGCGTCTTACCGGGCGAAGAAAAACTGCCACAGGAAAACCTTTTAGAATTCAGTTTAGTAATGAAACAGCCAAGAATAAATTCCAGAAACAACTGAGGAATCACTTAGGCAATTATAAAGATGCGTCCCGACTAGATACTGCTTGGCAAGATGTTCAAACAGCAGTGGCATCTACAATGATATCTATCAAGGACTTAAATCAACATGTCAAGAAAAATCGATGGATCTCAATGGCTTCTGTTGATTTGATAGACTCCCGAAGACTTATCCCATCGGGCTTCGAACACGAAGATGAGCGACGTGTAATCAGGTATAAACTGCCGAAAAGTCTGCGAAACGACCGTGAGCAGTGGTGGGTAACGAAAGCAAAGGAGATGGAAAAGGCAGCGGCGTTAGGTAACACTAGACAACTTTTCAAGTTAATAAAAGAAACCGGGCTTAAACAATCCAGCGTTAGTGAGACAATTTCCGAAAAAGATGGGACGCTTATTAGCTCTCAGTCTAGACGTTTAGAACGATGAACTGAACACTTCAAGGAGCAGTTTAATTGGCCTTCAGCTACTCTAAAACTTCCCACTATTTCCTTGACTTGAAAGCGGCATTTGACTCTGCAGACCGTGAAGTTCTATGGTAGTGTCTTTCATTGAAAGGCGTGCCCCAAAAGCACATAAGACTTGTTAAGGCTCATTACTCAAACACTTAGTCGTGTCAGAGCATATGGCGAACTGTCATCTGAACTTGTAACCTCAAGTGGTGTCCGTCAAGGCTGCTCACTATATCCGTTCCTGTTTAACTCCATAATCGATTTACTGCTGGGAATTACACACTTTCAGTAATTGATCTCCTACCAGGAAACCCACTTATTGACTTTAAATACGCAGATAACATAGTCCTTTTTTAGCGAAGACGCTTATAAAGTGCAGGATCTTTTGGTACCAATAAGCAACAATGCAAGCATGTTTGGGATATTTTTCTCCCCCCCCAACCCCCATCTAAATGAGAACTTTTACTTCCGGACTGGTCTTCATCAACACAGCTAAATATAGGGAGTGAAGTAGTTGAGCACGTCGACCATTTCACCTATCATGGAAGTCTAATTAGCTTTGATGGGTAGGCATGTGATGAAGTTTCGGTACGAATTCAAAAACTCTTGGCTTTTATAAGTTTACATCACCTATGGTGTAGACGAGATATTCGTCTTTTAACGAAAGGAAGAGTATACTACACAGCAGTTTGCTCTGTTTTGCCGTATGGATGTGAAACGTGACCATTAAGCGTAGATAACACTCGAGATTATTGGTATTTGACTATCGATGTCGTCGAAACGTTGGCTACGATTAATGAGTATGCAACAATGAGGTAGGACTACGGGTATGACGGAGTGGTGGCAAATCAGTCGTTGAGATTATAAATTTCCGTCGACTGAGGTGGTTGTGACATGTGCTGCGTATGCCAAACCGCTATCTAACTTGACGCATGATAATCGATAGGATTGGGATGAAAGAAGGTTAGAGAAGGCCAAACCAAAACATGGCATTAGTCCATGAAATTGAATACAATTGTTGCTGCTTTACAAGCTAGATACTCGACATATATGAGTAATAATTTTAGATTCAACTGGGTATACGGTTTTCTCCTGTTTTTGATTTCATAAATTTTCGATTTGAGTAAAAGACAAGTTAAGCTGGGTCAATCATCTGGTGTAATGAGTCGGTGTTAATTACCAATACTCCTTTGAACAACGTAGCCAATTTAAAGACATTTAATTTTAAAGCAATGAGATAAGTCGAATTATCATGGTTTATATGTATCATATCAAGATTTTATAGGAGAAAAAGGACGAATAAATTTAAGACTGAATCCACTGTATGCTTTCTGTGGTATTTATTCACTCATTCTGTATATCGCATAAAGTATAGAAGCAAGATTCTGCCTGTTTTTTGTTGTTTTAATGCAGTAAAAATTATGAGATTACAGAATTCTTGAGTGTACGACAACTATCTTTTCGAAGAGTGAGTGCTGGATCTTTTGAATATTAAATGTTTGGTTGTTACAGTACACAAATATACATTGTACAGTATCGCCTACATACTTTTCAAATGTCATTGTTCACTGCAACCACGCAAATCAACATCCTTACCACTTTTCGCTTTAACTTTTATTACACATAGATTTTTCATTGTATCTTGCCAATATTATTAACGAAATATAGTAAGCGGAACATTGCAAACAATCGCTCAACCTTGATCATTAGTATAAATTGAATCTCCAAACAGCAACATTATGTTCTCACATACTTTTATTCAGTGTTCTACATCAACAACCATCATCAGGTGTCTCACAATCGATTCCTATTTTCAGCTTACTACCGTGGTCTGAGGTTAAAGGTCAAGTATCATATGGGTCTTTAGCTTATAAATCACCTTATTATCTATCTAAATGCTTCAGATTTCTCTGTAATGTATCTCCTAATCGGAAGTACAAATATGGTTTTTTGAGAGTGCCAACCAGTTTACTAATTCTGTAAAGTGTATCAAGATCCGTTAGTTGGTTAGTGTGATATACAATATCCCTGGGTTATCTGATTGTCTACCAATACAAGTTTAGTATCCATTAGTTCTTACCGTTTTGATGCAATATTTAGAGGGATCAACAATTCGATGCATGATATGCATCTGTTTACTTCTAGTTTTGTCATTTTTGCGTATTTTTTTAAATGGAATGGGGAAATCTTGGTTTTAAAGTGTTAAAGTATGATCATACACTGAAACTTCGAATAAGTTTTTCTATGTTTATCAGCTTTTTCAAACCAAATTTAGTTTATGATATCAGGAAAGGCTTTTATTTGTTGACAGCTACTATTTCAAAAATTTGGGTGTTAACTAATCTATAGTCAGTGTCAAGTAATTTGACTGAGAGGCAGTAGGTCCAACTATGACTTAATCAAGAGCATGATACTCCTAAGATCATTTCTCACTCCTTGCTCAGTCTAGCGCTAGCCATTTACGACTCAGTTATTACCAGAAACAATAATTTATTTATTACAGAAACAATTTTTTTTGTAGATATTTTGTAAAACAGCCTAGAGTGGACTTTTCTAGGCCAAAGTACTATAAGCTTCATAAATGTACTGATGTAAATAAATTACTGGAATCTTATCTGTCTTTCGGAAATATCTACTCGGTATGAGTTTATGTTGGGAAGTAAGTTTTTTTGAGTAGATCGATTATGTACTTCCTTAGTTGGAACTTTGTATTCGTAAGTCACTCACTAACCAAGTATTTAAAAATTAACTGTATTACAAATAGATATAATTAATAGAATAGATTAATATTAGTAAGGGATTACTGAAGAAAATGGGTTCACTGAATTTGGTTAATTAATTCTGACTACTCATTAGTAGATTCAATCTCTTTATAAATGTTTATGCAAGTCTAATACATTTTGCTACCTAACAGATCGTAGATTAAATATATGAGTAGAATGAAGTTAATTCATGTTACTTCGCTTGGTTCTCAAAGGCTCCTGACAGTTTGTAGTATTTTGAAACCAGAATTACACAAAATAACATAATTAGTGAGTAGTTGTATATATTCATTTCTAACCAAACTCATATAATTGTGCTGATTATTATTTATAATTCTTATTTTAAAATGTTTCAAGCTGCAATTAGCTGATGAGAACCTGACAAGATAAAATGAATCCTCCTTATTATCCTCAAGCATTTGTTCGTGCTATTATCAAATTAACAAAGGGGATCATGGGTATAGAAGATCACAGACTTCTAAGTATAAGCTGAACAAAATTAAAGACAGTGTGTTATTGAATATTTTGACCAACCTAGTCATACAACTTAGTTATATTTATTTCCGTTGTTTTTAATGTTTTAAGCACCTTCGATAACCTGATTTACAACTCTATTTCATGAGAATTCTTTAGAGATACATTTCACTACTTTAAAATTAATATGCATTATTTGGTAAATTATACTATCTTAACTAGTGACTCTTAGTGATAGATATCTGGGTCAGAATTTATTACACTAAATGTTAACTACTTTATGGTAACATGTTCATAAATGCTGACTAAATTTATCTGTGTATTTGGAACTTGTAACTTTGCTTTCGACAAATTGTAAGTTGTAAGCGATTGATGGGAACTACACAAAATTAATTCACTTTACTCTGCTCAAATGATCTCTTTTTCCAAGTCAATATAGGAAACAATATTACGTTCACTTGTTAAAACTGTCCGAATGCACATTTAGTTGACTCATAAAATTAGTTGTAGGCTACATTCTAATTCATGAATTCTTATCGACTATTTATTACTATACTGCTTGGGAAGGGCTGGGAAGGAAAGTCCAGGATAGAGTTGGTTGGAGAATGCTGGTGGGCTGCCTATGCTACACTTGGCATAACAGGCATTGATGATGATGATGCTTTTGTTCATGTGACATGGTAATAATGTCTCTTCATGTAAGCTGTACTACGCTAACATAGTTGTTGGGGTCACTTATAGACAGAATAATGCCCTTGATATAAATTCCACTATAACACGAAGTACCTACTCACTAATTAAACGGAAGAATCACTGAAAATACAGGGTAAAATCTACTTACGGAACATTTTAAACGTTATGCTGAACCTTACAAAGAACTGAAGTCACTTCATTCATATAAATTTTGTTGTTACTTTTCAATTGATTAGTTTCAGTAGTAATTTTCTTTTCTCAAAAAGCTAGTAAGTATGCCATTAATACCTCGTACAAATGACTCCATATGTATAAAAATAAAAATGCATTCATAAAAGGATTTCAGTAAATTTCGAACTCAGAATTACAAATCACTTTCATTCTTAATGAAATAAAATTATAATAAAGTGTAATTCATTCACTAAGTATTCATTCTTCAGATGCACTGCAATGTTAATTCTAGGTCATATGTATTGCTTAAGTAGACTTTAACTTGACATATTTCACTTCATTACCCTTAGGATGGTTTTGCATTGTGCTCTTTATTTTCGTTTTATCTCTAGTTATAGATATTTATGTATTCAATCTAAATGGGAGATGACTATAAACCCCATATTCTTTCTTTAGCTACCATGAGGAACTCATTTAATGTGTTGAATAATATTTTACTACATAAAGAAGAAAACAAACCAACATCTTTCATTTCCGTTTATTTCTAAAAATAAATCATTGACATATATATGATAATAATGTCTATGTATATATGTCTATTGCTAAGTTTACTATAACAGGTCTATGTATATATGTCTATTGCTAAGTTTACTATAACAGAATTTGACAAAATGTGGTTGCATAATAGTAATAGCAATAACAGCATAGATACGAAGATTCAATAACCTGTAATAACATATGTCATAAGTGTCTTGATATGTTAGTTCACGACAGATACAAGTGTTGAATGAAAGTTGGTTGTACTTTCATTTCATCATAAGCAAATTAGTCTATGAGGAAGATATTGAAGGTGTATTTGCGTTTGATGTGTTACTGTTTAGTGATCTGCTAGTTTGAGTTAGTGTAAGTTGGTCTGCAGCTTTGAAAACTTCTTCTTTATCTGAATTATTTAATTTTACTGTTTGTTCAGAATTAGCGAAACTACCGGCTGTTGATGAGGAAACACTTGGGACTACAGGTTTATCTGCTTGGATTCGATCAGAGTAAGGCGAAGAAGTTGACGTAGACTCACGTACTGGGATTGATGAAGGAAATGAGGTGGTAATCCTTCTATCTAATGGTTTATGATTCATCGAAGGTTGAAGTGAAATGTAATTAGTGTCTGGAGATAGATTCATCAGATTAGTAGAACTAGAATTAGTTGGTTGTGACATATTACTCTGTCTAACTACATTGATATTTTTTGGAATTGAGCCATATGAGTCTGTAAACCTGTTGTGTCTAAAATGCTACCATTTGGACTATGATTTAATGACCCAACTATACTTGATGTCCCTGCAGCAACGTCGTCGTAAATGACATGTGGATGCTGCATTCGTATTAAATACTGTGGAAATGAATGGATCTCACTTTGTCCAATATGATGTATAGCAGTCTGTGGTGAATATCCATAACTGTTCATTGTATCACGATTGAGATTTGGTGAAGGAGTGTTAAGTGAGGGTGCTCGAATGTATGTTGGTGTGAAACTAACAAACTTATTTGTACCGTCAATCGTTGAAAATGTTGCTAGATTGCTGGCCTCCATATCTAAATTTTGAGGTTGCATTAGTCCACCAAATTGTGGTTGTTGTGTATTATTATTTCTCATGTTCTGTATTCCGTGCCTTGGAAAGGTACCTGGTAATGAATTTGTTGGAATGTAGTTTGTAGGCAAATTCTCCTTGTAAGATGTACCATTATAGAGTAAAGGTATTTTTTGTAAGGCAGATAAACTGTATGATGAATTAAATGCTCCTTGATCCGAACCATTTATTCTAGCATGGTTCATATGTGGATTCATGTTTACTCGAGGTAAAATCGGTGTTGTCATAATTAGTGAACCTTTTCTCATTTCATCAGGTAAACATAGACAAGCAGCTAAACAACTTGTATTACTTGATCCTTCTTGGGATGCATCTGAAGTAAAGAAAGACGGTAAACAAAAGACAGAAAATATTAACTGATAAATTTAATTTTATGGTTATTGCAGAATTTACACTGATTTACTGGTTTGGTTTTATACCTCCATAAGTAAAGTGGCGTATTCGTATATCTACGTACTTTGATCTAACTTTTATCACTTTGTACCAAATACAAATCAATGAAAAGAAGCTATATGTTTTCTCCTCTTCGGTTGTTTACGAGATTTTTTCCAAATCTATCAGACTTCTTGAAAAACCAGGAATTTTAAATGCTATACAAGATCTCTGTTTACAAAGGAATTAAATTCAACGTTAATTTTACATTGGTCTTTTTTTCTTATTGTTTACTAGTATGACTGCGATAAATAGTCGAATGTAATAGGCGTAAGTTTCAGAGTTTCGATCGTAAACTCATCATGGGATAAGTAATTAGACAACGCCAAGGTCAATCATAGGGTATTAGGAAAAGATGGCAAATCAGCTTATGAGGATACGAATCATCATCAACTTGCGTATTCAAAGCATATATTACGTATACCTAACCACACGATTCACTCGTCTCTATTCTTTTATGGATCTTTAGGATGAAAAATTTATAGTTTTTACTATCATAAATCGATTCTTTTATAGTCGTATATTTTTACTGTGATTGATACTACTACTACTTTGGTAACCATCCAGTCTTGATGATATGGCATATTAACTTGGGCATATATATATATATATATATATATATATATAATATATGCCATATTTCACGTTGATTATAACTGAATGGCCAAACAGAAATCGGTGAACCAAATATATAGCGGGATATATATTATAGAAGTATTATAAATCTGAATAGTTGCCCATTCTAAATCTGCCTATTAAGGTTAGTTTCACTGTCCAAATCCATGTTATTCGAATTCACAACTAAGCATTTCGAAGCCAAAACCATTAAAACATTGTTCCAACTGTTATGAAACACAGTCATCCGTATTATCATTTGAGTGTTGAAACAATTACAGGATAGTTTCCCAGAAAAATATGTAACGGAATACTTAGAATTCAACAAGTTTTTAAAGTTTAAAGCTTATACCAGTTCCTAAGCAATAATATTAGTTTTACAACATTTAATCATACAGGTTAATAATGATTTTATTATTAGTATCATATTTCCATTATACACTTCATAGTGATCTATATGCTCAACTTAAAGTTAATTTCCGTAGTAAACAAAGAGTACGCATTCACTGAAGTTTGTATTTAATTACACATCAATGTCATAATTGATCTCCCTCATTGTTCGTTATCTTAGGAAAGTGAGACCTGATGACTTTCTATAAGTATACGCAGTGAATATGACGTACTTTAAGCTTTGTTAATAATTCCTACTTTTACTTTAAGCTCCTTATGCTAAATATATATATATATATATATATATATATATATATATACAGCGAGAGAGAGGGAGAGAGCAATAGCTGGTTGATTAAAGCATTTGTCTTTCATCTAATAGGTCACAGGTTCGAAACCTCTTGCACACAACTAGATTACGTCTGTAAGCTGTCTACATAAATTTTTACTCTTCACTTGAGATCACTGAGTCACTAAAGTATGCGTGAACATACATTTGGTTCATTTAGTTGCATTAGAATTCAATTATACAGTAAACCTTCAACGTAACAAATCAATATAATAAATATATAAAGGGTAACATATCTGTTTTCTAGTTGATAACTTACCAATGTACGATCGAAAAAGTAGACATCGAATACAAAAACCCACATTAATAAGAATCGATAAAATCAATATTGATAGTAGAGTAAACAGTATTTCTGGTTTCCGCATATAAGCCACTAGTCAAGAAAGAAACAATAAAGAACACAATGATCTAACCAGATAAATCATAAAGTGTTATTTCATTAAATGAAATTGACTTCATTTTAAAAAGTGTCATATTTATGATATAGAAGGTACGTTGATTGGTCATTGAGCAGTGACTAATCTAATGTTAGTCTAGACCTTAGTGCCAATTGAATTTTATCAACTAAGTTACAGTAACTTAGTGATGATGTCACTGAATATAAAACTTAACAACTCCTCACTAGAATTACACAGAATGTATGAATTCCTTTAAGACTGGAAATTTCCCTTGCTGACAACTGCCAATTAGTTTGAAGGAAACATATCCTAGCAATAACCGCTTAACACTAAAACTTTGTGCATGAAATACTGAGTCACTTAGATAAGTAATCATACTAGTACGAATGTAAATATTACTTTAGAAATCATATTCACCAACAACCTGTATAAAAGATGTGATGTAATAAACTTTGTGAATTTCAAAGTTTTAATTTTTATATCACCTTTTTTTAATAAACAGTAAATGTTCAAAATGGTTCCCCTCCTCAAGTACACTGTTTCCTAGTCTCCATAGCCTTTACTTTTAATACATCACTATGCAATTTATCTTTGAAGACCACTAACAGGTATTGTATACATTTCAGTAATCTTTAGTAGCCTCTTCAATATGTTGCAAATCATCGTGAATAGAACATTATGAAATATTTCAGTGTATTATGAAATCTGGATTCATTTCTTACTAACTGATGTTTTGTTCATATGAACGAGTAAAAAGAGAATGAATACAGCTAAGCTAATTAATAATGAAGTCACTAAACTAAAAAAGAGTCAAAATTTAACATTTAACGATGTAATGAGATGAGTTAAACAAGCATAAAGCAAACATTTTATGATTTGATGAAATAAATTTTATGTTATCAAAGACTTACAAATCAAAGTTCTCATACTTTATAAGAATAGTTTCAGTATACTTCAAGTGATTGAATCTTGACTATTTACTAGTCATCTTTAAAGATCATTAAGTCTTGTGTTTAAGTGATGTCTAGATATTTCATTACCCAACATATTTCTACCTCATGATCACAAAATGTCTTAGAACATATTCCACAAACTTAAAATAAGCCCTTCTTTCTATTCGATATACGTAGCAGATTTATATGATGTATAATACTGCTTATTTTGTTCTTTTATATGTCAATAATAAAACTTTTAGGACAACTGAAGATTTCATTTTCGTTATTCTGATCATATAATCAGATTTTGTTGCCATCTTCAGCATGTCATTTCAAAGTCCTTTTAACCTCAAGGTCATATGTCATCTTAATGGTATTCATGTTTTGTTTGTCTAAACTAAACCTTTAAAACAAAACTTGATTCATATTTCCCACTTTTTGTTTTTATGTTCGAAGTAGATTTTTGATGAGAATCAGAAGTGGTTAAGACATAAATGTTTATCTGTTCAACTATAATTTATATTGTTATAACTCGTGTTTGATAGCTTGACTAGTCGCAGACAACTTTAGCACTCGAACGCCTTGAACCCTTCTAGTCGATAATTCAGATGACGAGTAGACTGGGACTTTATTTCGGTAAGATAGAGAGAGAGAGAAAGATTCAGTTCTGTACAAAATAATCGTATATTTACAGTTTTCTAAAACAACAAAATCATTATTAAAATCTATCCAATCTGAACTAAGAGGTTTCAACTATTACCCAATCATAACACGCCACGTCGAGATTTTCTGAAAGGTTCTATCAATCAGTGATTGGATAGAATATCTCCAGTTTTTTCAAACGTTCTAGAGGCTTTATTGAGGTTTTTTGAAGCTGTCCCATACATTATCCACATTTATGAAGTATATATATTTCATGTAAGAAATATTTTCAAGATAAAGATGAAACTCTGTTAAGTAAATACTGGATGATAATAAATTGTTTAATAAAGACTAAAGTATAAATTATCATTTAGTTTTGTCAACCTATAACATAGAAGAATCTAAGCTCAATTATGTTTATTATGATTAGTAAAATATTCTATTTAGTTTTTATTCAAGTAAAAGTACACTTCAAAGAAAAAATAATTTTACTTACTTGATCGATTGTTGAATGAAATATCTTGATTAGAACGTAAAACATCTGTAAATGTACACATAGAAACAGGATAGTTTAATAACTAAAATTTAAAATGAAAAATTAAAACAGTGTAAGTGTTTTGTTATGTGAACATTCATAGAAGATAAGATATTTCTTTAGTTCAGTTAGATATACCTACATTTTAGTATGACATTTACTATGTACCTTCATAGTGTAAAGTACTTCTGTAAGATTTGCAAGGGTGTATACCTGATCTCACTCATTGTAGTAAACCCCTAGAAGTAGTCAAAAATTTTGTATATTTAGGTAGTTGAATGACTGCTGGTGGTAGTTGCGTGTCAGATTGCATTAATCTACACATAATGAAAGCCAGATCAGCTTACGTCGAACTGGGCCATCTATAATGCTGCTATGATGTAAATTTGGCTGTCCGGGTTTGCAACTCTTCAATGAAAACAGTTCTACTGTATGTTTTTGAAGCCATGTCTTTCCAAGCTGAGGATGTTCGACATCTCTCTATGTTTGAGTATAGTAGTCTCCGAAGAATTTCTGACACCCAATGGAAACACCATGTTATTAGTACTTAGGTCCTGAATCCTGTTTTGTGGCGCAGTGATGACAAACAAACTGCAGTTTTTACTTGAAAACACCGGCTTCGGTATCATTTCAATAGTTTCCATATTGACCATTATTTGCCGACGATGGGACTGGTGGAAAAACTGTGGAGGTAGCTAGTTTGTAACAAGGCGTCGTGGAGTGGAAGAAAGTTGCATAGGATTAGCCTCTGTCAGTTTATCCCAACTTCTTGGCTGGGGTCCTGCAGATGGTTCAAATTAGTGGATTGTGACCTTATCAGATGTAGCTTAAAATACAAGTCAGTGGCAATTCTGTTACAGTTTCCTACTCCAATCTTCATAAATATGTTATAACTTCTCTTAAAAGGAATGAACTTTTCTTGTATATTTTTATGTTTATATCCTGTCTTCTGCCTTGTACTTTGCTTGTTATCTTATAAAATTCTACCTTTCCCTCTTGATTTGCACAGTCTTTTCATTTTATTTACCATATTACATTTGTACTTGTGTGGCGTATATATTTTTCATTTTATTTTGTACCAAACTTTTCGTGTTTACATAAATATATGAAAATATAAACAGTTAGTGCTGACATCAAGACTCGAACGTAGCAAATTTTCCATTAAATGTCTATATCTAAATAGTCACTGTTTCGTACAACGGGAAAGCTGTTCATTCGTACGTGCTTAACTTATCCCGTTGTTTATGTTTATGATGGCAATTGATCGGTTTTCATTCCCATATATTCAACTTGCGCCGAGTGAATTGATATAACCTGGAGTTACAAGTTTGAGTACATATGGTATGTGGCTGGGAGTGAAATCCAGTAAAGATGCTTCTTCTGTCTTAGATTTGTCAACTAGACAATCCTGCTTCTTAAGTCTGTGTTGAAGGGATCCACGTATAGCATTAAAGAGTGTTCAATTGAAGTTCTTAATACAAATAACAGGAAGCAGGATATCGTAGACTTTCAACATATGCTGAAATTATCATATGATCATGAACACTCTTAAAGTCAACAAAAAGTTTCACAAAATGTTTATCAATAATTGAATTATTTGAATATAGATAAATCAATTAGTCCTGTTTCATAAATTTTGGCATTGACAACTTACACAAGAGTAAAACAAAAACTCAAATGTCAATAAGATATCACGAATCGGTCTGAGCCATTAACCATCAGAAAGCAATGGATAGCTGTTTCGTCCTAGCATGGGGCTCCTCAGCTTTGAGTACTCACGACCTTGTCAGGAATCGAACCTAAGACACTCAGGTTCTGCGGAGACACTTTACCATTAGACCACTAAATCAGTCTTCAAGACAGGGTACTTCTAACTGAACGTATTCACGGAACGCTTCCTCGACCTCACCCATTGCTATTATTGAGTAACTGCCTCACTCCTGACACGGTTGAACTCCACTGGACATGTCTTTCTCACTAGAACTCCAGGAATTACCTCTTGAAGTTAGTCACTAGTGATCTGATATTGACTATAATTGGGTGTTGTGGTGAATGTTGAATGTCAGTGGTCTGATGGTAGAGCATTCGCCGAAGTGACAAAGAGTCCTAAGTTCAGTCTTTGATGGGGTCGTGGGTGCGCATTGCTTAAGAGTTTTATTCTAGAACGAAACAACCATCCAATGCTTCCGGGTGATCAATGGTTTAGACCAATTCGTGGTATCAAATTAACATTCAGCAATCTCCACAACACCAAATTACAAAAACAGAAATTCAATACTAATAGTTAAATATACACTTTCATACGGTATTAAACTTTGTGTTAAACTCATATCTAAACACCATGTTAATTTTGATTCATGTAAATAACTTCTTATTTTTTGTCTTCGCAAAATGTCGATTTTGTTGACACCATTACACACCAATGTTATGCATAAATAAAGGTAACTTTAGTTAAGTAACTAGGTACAAACACTCATCAACCACCCACCACTCCCCCCCCCCGCGATCCAATTGTTTTGTACAAGATAAAAAAACAAAATGAGACTAAGAGTTGGTCAGAATAGGTGATTTAAACTATGAAGATGAAATCTCATGAATATTAGACATTTATTTAAAATTAGACCATATTTCATTTTGCGTAGTGATCAATTTCTAGACGAATGAGTTCATCTATTTTTGGCTTATAAAGTAATGCATAGCATAAAATGAAGAAATAGAATTGACAATTGATCCAGTTCACCAATCAGATTTATTCACATCTCATTTTACAGTTGAATGAAATTATATCAAAGTTAACTGTAATGACGATAATAATAATAATGTCAACCGTTGGGGGCCGATTCAGTGGTCTAATGGTAAAGCGTTCGCTTCGAAGACAATGGTTCATGGGTTTGATCTCTGATAGGGTCGTTGATTCACAATCCTAAAGAGTCTCATACTAGGACGAAACAACCATCTAATGAGTCCTGGTTACCAATGCTCCAAACCAATCCATGATGTCAAATTAACATTTTAACGATCTTCAAAACACCTAATTACAATAATAATATTTAATAACGAAAAAATTCCGATTTAAGCATTAATAAAGAACGAGACGATCCAAGGAAGATCTTTTACAAGTAGGTTTTCATCAAAGCTCTACACTAATGTATATACATATAAATTTGCAATAGTTTTAAAATCATTACCAAATAATTGATGATGTGTTAAATGGTAATTTTACACACTAGAACGAAACAGTTGTCCAATCCTTCCTGGTTTTCAATGGTACCCTGCAAATGTCATTATCTGTGATATATTCAATCAATTAAAATACCAATCTCCACAAAAATAACCATCTCAATTGAATTATAATTATTCTTTTTCAAATAATAAATAAATGGATTGGCATATTGTTGATTACATAATAACTATTAGAAAAAAATAACCGACATAGTAATTACAAGAAATTAACTGGTCAAGACTGTTTCGTAAGAATTAAGTGGTAAATAAGAGGTAACAAATTATTATGCAACATATCATTGGAAATATCAACCGTTAGAAGCCGACTCAGTGGTCCAATGGTAAAGCGTTCGTCGCGGAGCCAGAGGGTCCTGGGTTCAATCCCGATGGGGTCGTGGATGCGCACTGCTGAGGAGTCCCATACTAAGACGAAACAACTGTCCAGTGCTTCCAGGTGATCAATGGTTGTCTGATTCACATCAATTCGTGATGTTGAAATTGAATATTAACTATCTCCACAAATCCCTTAATTGTATCATTAATTACTTGGTAATAATATTAAAACTAGCGTAAATTCATATGTTGATGTAGAGCTTTTATGAAAAACTAATGAAAATAGTAATAGTACTGAGTGGATATTCAAACTGTTTCATAAGAAGAGAAAGAGAATATTACTGAAAATAAAAGTGGTATTACGTAAGAGTGCATGGTATGAAATGAATGTCGTTTATCTAATGAGTTGTAGGACTATTTAATTCATGTAGAGATATATAACGTGTTTGGATTTATTTTTCTAAGACTAATGATTCAAGTTTCATTGAGTTAATTCTTAGGGATGTTATTTTACACAACATTCACGTTATCTACAATCCAGAATACATTACGTAATTATTTTTCCATATATGAACGTAGATACTCATCAACTGGTCCCATGACAACAATGATAGTTCAACAGCTTTCGGTAATAAAGTTATACCAGGCCAATGACTTTAATAATTTGGTCCACATTAGTAAAGTACATATCTAAATCATTCTGCAATATAAACTTACATTTAGAAGAGTTGTAACTTTAGGTATAGTGACATATATTTCTAAAATCAATCATCGTAGGTCAATCTGATCAACTAGGGAATATATCTTGTCTTCTTGGTCTGTCACATTGAAAGGGATACTCATTGACAGATAATGAATAACTACAGTATGAAAGGTCCTAATAGGGTTGCTACAATTCCAGATATTCTTCTTTCTTAACTGCTAATTTCATAACAATCAACCAGTCAGATACAGTTGTAAATTGAATCAGTTTAAGAAATGATAATTCACAGAACAATGAAGTTGCTCCCAACGACTTAAACGTTCAATATATTGTAGTGTACTTTAATTTAGTAAGTGTTGAATGTTTCACTTAAAGCCTTAACTTTTCTTATATTTGAGTTTTTGTATTCGCCATTGTTCCGTTAGTGTCTACAAAAGTCAATTACTGATAACATTTTTATCTTGAAGTGAAATTTTTAACGTAAATAACTAAAATTAACGATGCAGAACCCACACACCAAAAGAATGGACAAAATTAGCTGAAAATTCTGGATGGAATAGACTTAGTGAATATTGAAAATATTATCGATAACCTTATTCCTCGTAGAATTACAATGTAAACTGTATTATAATGTTACGATAATTCATCAGGAAACAAATGTATTCGTCATTTAAATACATAAAGTTCAAAAACAAAATTGACTTCCTCGAACAAACACAGAATAACAACAAATTCCTTTATTTCACGGATTCCCTTCAGATATTTTACAACGTAGAGACAATGGCAATAATCCTTACTTAAAATCACTCCACATATTTTGTACTATAGAGGAAAGTTTGTAGATAATAAACAACGACATCAAAGTTGCATAGTATCAATCAGAAAATGGATAGATTCAGAGAGGAAAATGATGTATAAATGAAGATAGCCGAATAGGTAGATTCATTTTCAGCCTTCCGTTAAGTATAGGTGTAGATAAAGTCATTTGATTACTTTAAAATATTTTGCTATATGAATCCTAAGTTTATCGATATGACCAGCGATGGAACTGTTGAAAACACGTTGTCCTTCAAGTGCCAGTTTCTACAATATGTTCACAGAAATGTTAGGATTAACCTTCATTTTTATTCCCTCAGTTTAAATGCTTTGATACAAATATGTAAGATGATAAACACATTTAGAGGAGGTTAACATTTGGTGAGAATTTGTCCACGTTTGTATCCATTAGTGACCAACTAGTTTGATACAGGGAAATTAGTTTTTCAGCCAGATAAGTTCTTTTCAATGGAGTACTTAGCCTGAAGTTGATGGTGCTGAATATATCATAGTTTTTAAACGTAAATTGTTTGTTCTCAACAGTAACATAGTTCAATCTTTTAATGTCTACTTTTCATACTTACTAATGAAGTTTTGCTGATGACCATTACACTTTAGACAATTTTCAACTACAGATAGTTCCTCATCAATCTTCTTTGAAGACAGTTTCTATACATGGAAGATAGTAAACTTAGTAAGACATATTTGTGGATACGTAATGAGAAACTGTTGAAATTCAACCCACTTTAAGTATTTTTCCAGTAAATAGATCTTTGGAGTTAGTCATTTGTTCACCGTTTGGTGAGAATATTTAAAAAATGAAACCTTTTACAGTGTTTATGTTTCATTGTAAACTGCTTATTAGCTTACGAACTAATGACTTCAGATAGTGCTTCAAATGATTTAGGTTAATAGCCAAAATTTTATTTTGATGAATTGCACAATCTAAACCAAATAACTTTATGAATTATAACATAATATGAATAAATCAATGGGTAGCTACAACTTCTTAAAATGAACTCACTTGTATCCGTTTCATGTTTTGTTTGTTCTACTAATGGTTTTGAAACTGCACTAACTTCATCAATACTTAATGGAGGACTTTTCAATTCTATCTGTGATTTTAGACAAAGGAAGTTAAGAAAATTACTTAAAACACAATATAGGAAGGATCAAATGTGACACTTAAATGACCGCGTGAAACTTTCTATTTAGCTAGTGAGAAATACACTATAGAAGTCAAAGTTACCCCAAATCTGAACTAAAGTTAAATACCACAGGCATAACATTAGAGCTACGATTAGTACTTAAGCTGAAGATTAGGAATTTCAGTAAAAATTAGGCTTTTAATATTAAAAATATGATTTGGTATCACGTTCTAGGATAAGAGATAGGCTTTGTGGTAAGAATTAACATTAACCCCGTAAGCCAAAAGGTTGCTACCAAACCACATAAGGTTGCGAAAAATAGCATATGATGTATTAACAAAAATGCTTGTAAAACGTAGGGCTTTACGATACTTTTCCTAACGTTTTTTATATTACAGCGTTTTACCCAAAGCTTTTTAGCGTTTACTCTTACTTTGCAAAATATTTTTCCAGTCTAAGAGCAGTAGTTAACTTAATTTCAGGAATCGGATTGGTACTTAAGATTAGAACCAGAACATTTCGTATGGACAAATATTAGGAATGAGATTTAGAGATTCTAGTTAAAATTAGGATTTAGAGCTAAATGCAGGGTACGACAAAACGCCATTTTATTCCAGAAATGGTATTCCAGGGTTATCAATTTGTTGTCAGATTGGCATTTAAAGTCATAGTTAGGGTTATAACCGTTTCACATAGAAAATAGTATTTACGAAAAGTTGTGCTGTTAATTTGTAATAGGGTTTGTATCGTTCATGAAATTAGTCTCATTATATTATGCCTTCTATCCCCCCTCCTATACAAACCACAAGCAAAGTCTAATTAGTAGTAGGAATCGCACGTATATATGGATTATATTTGGAACCATTATGGTTAACATATGGTGTGGATAAATCTTAGTAAAGATTTTTTTAAGGGAGGCATTTTGTAACTAATTTTCACTTTGAATTTCTTGAAAAATGACCCAGTAGCTTATCAGTCACATGAATGAACAGAAATCTAGCTTCCTATTGACGAGTATTTTCCTGCGTTATTATATAATTCACTAGTCGGAATAAAATATCAAAACATATTTTAAGTACCAACATTTACGTTGGGAATATACATTAACTTAAGTGTTATTACAAAGAGCAAGGATCACTGTACAATTATTTCATTGTAATTTTAAACTTCGCAGAGTTATACACTTAAAGCTCCATAGGAAAGAAAACTCTATTTACGATGCTTCTACGAGACCATATTAGGGACATTTGGTTGAAGTATTGTTACACTGCTCTTCATAAAAAGCTCCACATTGTCTGAAATATTATTAATCTTAATCAGCACTGAACACCAAATTCTGTAATCTAATCTGTATATCGTTTATGCGCTTGATATACAATAATGCTTTACCTCAAATTTAGTACTTTCCAAACCGGCATATATACAAGACCATAAACCTGTCAATCTCTTGTCAGTTCTATCCACTTTTAAATTCAATACAATAGTACCATTAGGAAATTCAGTTTTCTGACAAAATACTGTCTGATCATGTGGTACACATCCATACTGGTATTGAGTTGAATGTCCACATGGATTCGTCGGTTGACATCCTTGATAACAATTTCCATGTATTGTCCTTTCTCCTAAAGCTGGACATGTCAAATAGACTTCAGCATTTAACTTTGGACGGTATATACGACAAGTGATTTGAGTAAAATTCTGTCCATGATTAGCTCTCAACTCTGGTTTATAATCTATTTGATAGGCTTCTGAATCATATAATGATCTTTTATAGTGTAGGCTTTTTAAAGGATAATAATCAGATTTCCTTCCATTCAACTCTAAACCGTGAATACCTAGAAAGAGAACAAAAAATTAATCAAAGAAATTGGTGGTAGAAGTATTATAAAAAGAAATGATTGCTAGGTTATCTCAGATGTATGCATGAAACATGCTATAAAGGGATGAAAGGTGTGATTATGAATTAATTTAGAATGATCCTAACTCAGTGTGATACTTATTTAAGTTACAGCTACTTACATTTAACTAATAATCTGCAGTAAATCTGCAAGTAACTAAATGTATGGAAATATATTTTGCGAATCTTTTATTTCTTTGTGAAACAAATCGTCATTTGCTCTCTCTCTTTCTTCTTCGTCTCAGTCGAGTTGAATTTTATTCGTATGTGTTGTCGATTAGAAGAATTGAGATGTAGCTATTACCAAACGAAACTGTATAATAATGCTAGATAGTCGGAAGTAATAGGCAAAAATCTTTTCTCCATGTAGCTTTCATGTTGACTGTTAGTAACAATCAGGGCTTCCTCAGGGTTTTAATAGAACAGAATCTCCATGTGTGATTCACCCTTCGATCATTCTGACTCATTTTACGTGATATAATCACTCAGAATTTTGGGCTGCGAATTGTATTATGTAGTGTTAAGTCAATTAAACTAGTGATTACACTGTAGCTTAATTGATAGAACTCTATCAGCACTTAAAACAAGATAAATAAATATTTGTTAATATCCCAATAATCAATGATTGGGAACTTTGATAGTGTCACATATAGATAATAGAAAAAGTATGAGTAGAACCAAGAAATAGTCTCATTCTCTTATCAGTAAAAATGATAAAGATATAATGAAATTATATGCAGCTATTCTTTTAACACTGAAGGACAAATGTGATTGTATATTAATGACAAAATAGATTTGGTTACCAGTATGAAATTATTTGTTTGAATACTTTTTGTTTGTTTATAGACAATAGGAAATTTAGAAACAAGGTTCATTTACAGATAACCAAATCGTAGGAGGTAGATCAAGTTAACAAAGTAAGAATTAGTTTGGTACTCTATTCTAGTAAACAAATATTATTGGCTTTTTCTACAAACTATTACTAGGAATGATTAAACACTGTATTATCTATCAAACCGTAGCACCAATTAATGGATAAATACACATGGACTACACAACTATTAATCAACGTGGAAAAAAAAACTGTGTAACAATGGGATCACAAACTTGAAATATAACTACTATTCACTTCAAGCATATTCATTTATACTTTAATAAACATAGAAACTGTTATGTATTGCGGAAAATACACAGCGGCCTTGACAATTGCAAATCGGTATACGTACACGTTTGCCTCGAGACTACCAGTTCCCATAGCCGGAATAGAGAAAACAACGACTTACGAGCCAAACAGATATAGTCCAGTCAAACCCAATTCAGTCGTATTGTATTTCAATCACGCTTTTATATATACACAAAATAAGACCACACAGTAAACCAATTAGGGATTTTACACTAATACGAAACAGAAGAGATTGCGGCAGTGAATAGAGGTAACTTGTACACAACTAATTAACTGTAGTCCATAATAAGAGACAATATAATAACAGCAGATATACCAAACGGTAGGATAGGGTAAGAGGAACGTAAAAATAATAGAAATATAATCTTTACATTACACACGACCAGAATAAATGAATTAGTTCTCTAAAACACAGTTCTGGAAGTTTTTCACTCTTCTTTAGTGGTCTGACATAGCAGAAACAATACAGTAAAACTACTCCTTTGAGATTATTTAGACAAAAGTTTCCCGTAAATTATAAGGAGAAACTTCTTAGTAAGACAATAAATTAAGTAAATAAGTTTTATTAATTTAGGTATACTCGTTAGTTTCCAATAACACCACTAGTGGGCTCCAGTTGAAAAATAAGATTAAAGTAGAATACCTTAATTATTACATACAAATAAATCTGGACTCACAAATTCATGTTAGTGGAACACAGAGTCATTAAGAATAACCTTGAATACAGATAAACCTAACGTTTAGAGTGTTTATGAAGATCTATAGTTCAGAATTACTAAGATTGTTATGTTTCAAGATCAAAAGTAGTGTAGGAATAAATGGTTTCAGTCAGTTGTCTAGCCATCCATTAGAAGTTCACACTATCCAGTGTTCACCAATTTTATATTATTTGATTGAATATGTCAGAGATTGATGTTGGCAGCGTACCATTGACATATTCAATCAAATAAATAACCAATCTCCACAAAAATAACCATCCCAATTGAATTTCATTTTAATTATTAAGTATTACAAAGACTGATGAATTTGATGTTTTACATCAGAGACTGAAATTCGTTAGATAACCATTGGAAACCTTGTAGTATTAGATAGCTATTTAGTTCTAATGTGAGAATACTCAAGTGTAAATCCACTACACTCCCATTAAAAACTGAACCCATGACTATTGGATTTTAATAGTATCGGGAGTAAAACATGTCACCGACCAATCCTTCTGGATGAGGTTATTAATTATCTCGTACTTAATGACGTTGAAAATGCAAATCGATGGATACCAGGTCAGTTGTAGAAAGGCAAACAGCCTATGACTAAGCTTTCTTGTTATGGATTGATGAGTATAGTGAATGAACATTTCTGAGAATTCTTATACTTTAACTAAACAAATTGTCCAATACTTACAGATCTTCAATAATTGTCTAACTGTGTTTACAGAACTTCAAATTTCATTTGTAAACTGATTCTTTATTTAGATATCAAATATATTCTCTGGAATCATATTATTTACTGAAGCTAAAGATTTTCTCAATTTACCTATCAGAAAAGAAACATCAATATAATTAATTTTAATAATTCAATTGAGATGATTATTTTTGTCAATATTGTCAATTTAGTTGACTGAATATATATGTCAGATTGATGTTGGCAGGATACAATTGAAAACCAGGGAACACTGGGCGGATGTTTCGTTCTAGTGTGGAACTCCTCAAAAGTGTGCACTCTAGATTCCTCACCAGGGGCTTCACGTTGACGGCGAGCACCTAACCATCTGTACCACTGGGTTGGTATACGATGGTAGAATTCCCACTTCCCTCAATTTGTGATATATAGCGTGACGATTATCCCTTGTCATTGGTGATAACTGTCTCACTGCCGACAAGTCTGAACTTTATCAATTACGACTTCACACTAGAACTTCAGGAGCATCTTTCCAACATCAATCTGTGCTATATTCAATCAAATAATTTTAATAAATTTTCTTAAATCGGTATCTTTCTCATCATTTACAATAAGTGTATCAATTTCAGTTCATGAAGCATTAAACTTCATTCATACTGTGTTCACCTTTATTTTTTAGTTTATTCTAAATTCTATGTTTCTACCACTTATAGTATACATATGAAATTAATGAATATACTGAATATTGTTACTAGGAGAAAAAAATGTTCTTAATCAATTTTTCTTTTTCATTTAGATCAGTTTTATATTTTCTTATTTTAAACAAGCATTGACAGTAAAATGATGAAAATCTATTTTAAAATATAATTTATTCAAGTAAATTAACTAAGTAATATGGCATGAAATAAACTCGATGATGTATAAGTTGAAAGTAATCAACTAACTAGTAAGCATCATAATGTACTGCTTTTATTATTATTATGATTGTATTGAAATGGGTTATGAAGATTGATATTAAGTTTTTAGTTGATTGATTAGTCATAGACTGATGTTGGTACGATACCGTTGAAGACCAAGTAGTACTAGAAAGTTGTTTTGTCCTAGTATAGAACTCATCAGCACTGTTAACTCTAGATCATGCCTCAATGGTATCAGATCGGTAAACACTTAATCATATACACCACTGGCTCAGTATTCAGTGGGAGAATTCCAACTTCTGTCACAAAAGTGATGGTTATCAATAGTAACTTGCTATTACCATTGTTGAAAATAACTCATTTGATCTTAAAGTTAATTAATGGCTTGATAATATAAAATAAACAATGAAAATATTGATACATATATTAAGTTTGGCGAAACGACTAGTTATGTAAGATAAACTAAAGTGGAAGGGATGAGGGTTTGAACGTATAATCCAATAGATTGAAATTTAAACACTTTAAATAATTGATGAAGTAAACTGCAGAGTACAAGTAAGCTGTTTCTTATGGTGCTAAATTGTGAATTTTGATTATCTTGCTGTTTCAAATTAGTTCTTATGTTTTCTACAGTTGTAGACTATAAGTTCAGTTTCAATAAACATATTGATACAGTAGGTTAATATATCTAACATTAATCAATGACAAATCAAAATGGTTGAGGTTCTCCACAATCTTTTCAATTTGGTACTAAGTGTATTGTATCCAGAATTTTCTGTAATTTTTCATTCGTTTCATTGGTTAATTTACACTAAGATTTCAAGCCGTTTTAGTCAACCATAACTGACCTTAATGAATATATCAGTTTAAGATAGCTTGATATGCCAAGTAAAAGATTAGTAATAGTTAGAAATTAAAGTGTATTCCATAATGAAAATTACAGCACTAGTTGTTTACTAAGCAATCGGAAAATTCACTGATGAATACTATATATTTATCAAACACTAAAAATGTTTTGGATAACTTCAGTTGATCAAAGATTCTTAAATATTGAGTAATTGTTCCTTGTCACTAATGAACAATTTTAAGATCAAACCTCATACATACCAGCACGCATCAGTAAGCTTTAAGAAAACTTTAAATGATTGCTTTATACTGACAGAATTTTAAGCGCTATTTCATTTGTGAATTCATTCATAAATGCTGTAGTTGAGTTATGCAAGTTTCTCATTTTTGTTTATATGGAGTAGCACTAAGCTAACTAACTAACTTACTTACTTACTTAAGCCCGTTACTCCTCACTGACTAAGCTAACTTACTAAATTAAAAGTTTAACCAATCGAAATTCAGTCAGTATCATTAAAATTTAAATCTTCACCAGGTTTTATTCTAATATACAAATACGAAGAATGTCAAGCCTGTCACTGTAATTTATGACTTAATGTTGACAGTGAAACAGACGGATTACTAAAATTATCATAATCTGTAAGAAGCACATACAGATAGCGACAGGAGGAGTGTAGTAGCATTGATAACAATAACAAAATAAAACAGTTCGTATGAATAATTCAATACAAGAAGCTATAGCGGTATAAGGTGTATTATTTTAAGTGATTCAAATTTCTCACTAACTTGGTCGCTGTCTATCAGATGAGCTATAATCGAGCTTCGTACATACTTTGTTTGGTTTTCTTTGTCGAACCATGCTGGAAGGTATTATTGACTAAACTCTAGTAACAAATCAATTTAACTCGAAACAATTTGTGTAGTAACCTTTTCTACTACAGATGCAATTGTAATAAGCACAATTGGAAGAAGTTTTTCTTTCATTGTAATAAATATGTTTCTTAAACGTGACTAAACTTTAACTTGTTCATCTTGCAGTACAAAAAAGATACGTTGTGATGATGGCTCCAGTAAAACATTGATAAGCATACAAATTTATATGTGCACAATACAATTTACTTTACCACCATATTACAAACAGTACATTCAGGCGTATTGATTTACAAATGGAAGGATATACTGTGTATAATTGATAGGAAACTTAAATGAATAAACCGATACAGTAATTTGTTTTCTTACAATAGAATAAACAAAATAAAGAAAAGTGAATAGAAAGACAAAATTGACGGTAACAACATTTTGTTTGTTGTTTAATAATGTTGAATTGTGTATTTTATTCTATGCTAACAGTAAGATTAGATTTCCATTTGTTATGTGTAATAGGACAGTGTAATTTTGAGTGAATATGATGGTAACTGATACATGAGAACAAGACTACAATCGATCGCATACTTATGTAAACTAAACTGACATAGTTTTAGGTTGCTGAAAAATGAGATGCAATTTATTTTTTTTTTATGTAAAATGAAAATTATTTACTACTTATTTACTAACTTATCATTTGATGACAAAGTATCTTTCATTAGTTACATGAAGCATATCAAACAATAGCTGCGAGAAAGAATATGTTGAGTATGCTTGTGTTGACTATGTAACTTATAAATTATGTTTCGTTTTATCAGTACGATATGCGTTACACTTATTAATCTTCTTCGTATTAAATTTAATAAAATTTCACAGATGGAAATGAATCATTGTAAGTAGTAATTAGTATAAACACTAACCCATCATTAGCCGAAGAATACAAAACGTATGCTCGAAAAATCAAAAGTGGCATGTCAGACAGACTAGACAACATACAGAAGGTAGCAGTGAAGTCAGAGAGTGAATCAATGGCAAATATAGTCCACATTGGCTTTAGAAAAACTTTGGAAAAAGAACAGGAACCAAAAGAATGAAAAGGAAGGTATCTCACCATAAAAAGGAGATCTACAGAGGCACCACTTTAGTATCAATATCAGGGACTGTCTTCGACAGAGTAATGTTGAACTGAATAAGAGATCAAGTTGACACCCAACATTCGAGATCAACAGACAGGAATCCGTAAAGATCGATTGTGTGATGACCATATAGCTACTATACTGATCATTGATGAACAATCAGGTGAATTAGACTCACAACCTTTAATCAACCTCCTTCACTGTGCGAAAGCATTTGACAGTGTTAATTAGACAAAATTATGGTGCCTTCATCGACACTAGGGTGTACCTGAGAAGACAGTCAATATCATAGGAAATTATTACAACAACACTGCAAAATCATACATGGAGGTCAGCTCATTGATTCATCTGAAGTAATGACAGGTGTCAGAGAGAGCAGCCTACTATCGCTCCTTCTCCTTTCACAGGTGTTTGACTGCATCATGAAAAATGCAACATATCAAGTAGAAGCATGGAATACAGTGGAAAACATTCATACAACTAGACGACCTAAACGTTGAAGATGACCAACAAAACTCTTCTATCCCACATACAATCATAAATGCAAGTGAACATGGACAGTGTAACAACAGACTCTGCAGCAGTAGACTTCAATTGACCTCAATAGAAATAGGAGGAGAAGCAAGATCTTTAAATACCAAAAGTCGAGCCTCGATCCAATTACACTTGAAGGAAAAACTTTGGAAGATGCACAAACTTTTACATACCTGCCCTGCAGAATCATCGATAAATATGGAGTGTCTATATATGAATATATGAAGGCATTAATTGGAAAGGTGAGAATGGTATTTCTACAACTAAAAATCATCTGAAACTCAAACAAACTGTCAGTCAACACCGAAGTCACGATTCACAATACAAAAGTACAAACAGTTTTCTATATGTATCTGAAATTTGCGCCCTAATCTACAACACTGATCATCCGAAATATACAAGTATTTATAAACAGTTGTCTACGCAAGATACTTTGGATCTGTTGGTCAAACTGTATTAACAACAACTTTCTGTATCCGAGAACAAACAAACCAATATGCATGAGAGGGAAAAATCATGAGGTGATGCTAAAGGTTGATACGACACACATTGAGGAAATCATCAAACTGTGTTACATGTCAGGCACTAACTTGGGATCGTGATAGCTAAAGGAAAAGAGAGAAACCAACTGATAGTTTGAATTTGGAATCAGGGACAGACATGATGAGGATGAACAGTGTTTGAGAATAACTTGAAAGAAGATCCCAAGATAGAGTTGGATAGAGAAGGCTGGTTGGTGGCCTATGCTTCACATGGGGTAACATGTATTAACTGATTGGTTGAATGGTCACAGATTGTTGTTCTTATGATACCAGAGATAGCTGGACAGCTGTTTCGTCCTTGAATGGGATGTTTCGGAAGTGCACATCATTTCTTCTTCCAGAGAATTGAACCCATAGCCTTCATGCTGGTAAATGCTTAAACCAATACACCGCTCGGGAAGCGTCCAGTAATAAAATTTCCAACTCCATCATTTTGTGACGCAGCTCATGTATCATCTATTGTAATTGGTGTTAACTGTTTCACTCCCGACAAGTCTGAACTTTGTCGGACACGACTTCTCACTAGAACTTCATGAGCATCCTGAAGTTATCTACTAATGGACTGGTTAGTTTATTTGAATTGAAGTTGCTTTAAGGAGACTGATACCATGTTTAGTTGTTTGGTATTCAATAGCACCGTATCGACATCAATCGGTAACGAATCCAATCAACTAAATTTAACACCTGGTCTTCACAAAACCACCTCAATCCAAAAACTGTTGTTATTAAAAATGGTTGCGTAAATCAACAAATTTCAATAAACTTTAATATTTTTAGTTGATTGGAAGCAAATATTATCAACTATTAGACGTGAACTCAGTGATCTAAACGGCTAAACTTAAGTCATGAGGCCTAAATGTTCTAACCTTATTGTGTTGCGAATAGATTTGTAGATTTGTAAATATTTATTCTAGTGTTGATAATAAAATCTCGAAGTAATGTAATGAGAATAATCTTTTCGGCGAACACTGAAAGGGTGTTGGGTAAAGATAAGAATAGGTTTATTCCATAATATAAATTGTTAATATAAAGTGTTGTTGAGATTGTTGGCTTCGAAATATCAAATTACTGACCAACTTCATACATGAATTCTCACCACTGATGAGTTCCATACAGCTGATATGTGTTCATAATACAGATAGCCATCTTTTTATATTGTAAAACATATAATAGAAATGGGTTACAAGATTAATCTAACAAGTGATATGGAAGTGTTTGTGAATAATTATTTAGATTTACTGTATCAAGTCTCATGTATCCAGTTCAAATGTTCGGGGGGGGGGAAGGGGGGGGGTGTTCTTATTTTCCAATTATACGAAGTCACAATAAACCTTTTCATTTAAACTCGACTATTCAGATAAATAGTTATGAATATTAGTTGTGTGTATTAATGCCGTTAAAACTTACTGACATACTAAATATTATACATTACAAACGGAATAATTCACAATTGTCAACATCTAATTTTGATCTATCCTATTAAAGGTGAAAAAGAAATTCATGTATTTGGCATACGATGTTTTACAAAGACATTTGATATCAATAAAGTTGTAAAGTGGATAGTGATAACTGTGAAAGTATCTACAAAGTATATTTATCGAATGATTACATTTCATATGTAAGTTAAAGAAAACAAGTGTCTTAACAAAGCACATATCATTAAAACATAATTTATAGTTTCGTTAAACAGTTGGGAATAACTGAACAGATCTTGAAACACATTAGTGGTTTAAATTCATAAACTGCCAGGGATCAAATAAAAAAAATTAAAATCTTATGGTTATTGCCTAACTACACGGTAATCTAGATTCCTCATCTCAGTCAATGCGAAATGTGTCACCATCACCAATTACTATTTATTATATTTATTTTACTTACAAAACTAATGGACACCATAGGTCACTGCTTTACACCAAGGACTTTTAGTATTGTATGTCGAAGTTAGTCACTAGTATGTACACTAAAGATTTCTATTAGCAGTTGTTGCAAAGACAGTTAATTTTGAAATTTCATTTATAGAATTGATTTCAGTTAAATGACCAGTGTAAAACAGGACCTACTAGTTAGTCGTTTAGTCCGTAGTAGTGCATAACCACAAATAACGTTAGTTTGTAATTTGAGACCTCAAATTCATCAATTTTCACAGAATCCTATAGTAACTATTTACAGTAGTGAATACTCATTATCACTTTTCATCTCCTCTGTTCATCCACAAGTGTATCCTACAAATATTTGCAATTACATCTACTTGTCATGGTGATGTGACTAGTATTTCACCATATTAGTCTCGTTTTCTTTCTTTTACCAATCGCCTAGTTTAAGATATTTAGCTGTTACATAACCCTGCAACTACTGCCAAACAATATAAAGTAATCTGCGGAGGGCTGTGAACATTGGTTACATGATAATTTACAGTCATCATTTAAGAGTATCTAGAGCCATGGGTAATTTACTACTACTTGGGAAGTTCAAGTGTCTACGACTTAATGTCACAAACAGCCACTTTACTGTTGACCATCATATATGACGGTGATTTTTATGCTAAATAATCACTGATCAGTGACCACTGTCGTGTCTCTCTGGTCCCGTCTAAAGCTGATTAAATCATACGAACTAAGTTGCAATGTAATCGCTAGACTGAGTGGCTACACGTTGCTAGTGTTGTAACTGATGTTTTATGTTTGGATGTAGTTAGAAGATTCCCTTAGATATATGTTTCATTCTAACTGGGACTCGATGGCAAGATATATTTACAATATTAGGGGAACTAATGCCTTTGTGAAATTTTAAGTTATGTTACTTCACGCCATAGTTTGAATGCTGCTGTTAAGCTTCTCGGGTAGGTACTAACTTTCAACCAACAATCCGAACTGCCTAAATTTATCAAAAGAAGAGAAAACTCTCCCAAAAGGATATTGATAATTTCACTAGTGGATAATTAATAGCATAGTTAGGTTGAAGTGTAAAATTACCTTTACAATTATGCAATCATTGAATATCGTAACTACAATTGCTTTATGTTACAAGGTCAGTTAATCCAACATATATCAACATAATTAAACAAATGGGCATTTGGTTTATTTAGTGTTATGTGTTCTTATAAACCTACTGATCTTATGCATAATCTGGGTTTATTCACGAAAAGTAAGTTTTAAAATTTCAAACCTGAATATAGTGTCTTTGTGGAACGGGTATTAAATAAAGAGTCAATTAGAATTTTGGATCAATGGTGGCGAAGGGATGAGGTTGCATCACATTAGTCCACATGCACAAAACCAATTAATCTACAAATCCCATGACGACCATGACATCACTGAATTACTAAATCTATATTTACTTGTCTATATTTTTGGTACTTTAATCAATTTGCAATACAAAATGGCAATCAATAGGTATCATAGGGACAGATAGCTCTCACACTTTTCATTTTCACATGAAGAAAAACAACCTTTCGAAACCATATCGTCCTTCTAGCTAGTAGCAGTCAAAAGTTTTAAGAAAAAGGGACACACTAACATTATGATTGGAATAATTCACAATTTAATATTTTTTTATTGATCAAAGTTTGTTTGAACTGATTAATATATTTTTGCCGAGGTGTTTCAAACTACAGAATATTCAATCATTCGATACTGAGATAATTTGACAATATATGGGTATATACAGATAGCAGGCATAATTATTCAATTCATTCTACGTACTTAAATATTTGGGTCGTCCATTTTCCAACTTGAATATATTGTAATTAGCTATCCAGTTTAAGATTAGTTAGACCAGATAATTATGGAAGCTACCTGTATTTATTTACGCGGCTTAGAAATCATCGCGATGCTACATGCCGATGGATCAGAGTGCAGACATACTTTCCTACTTGTATTTTCTGAAGAATATGTGAGAGGCAAACATATTGGAATGCATCATTCTTGTGTATAATGGATGAAGATGGTAATCGTAGAAGCTAAACTAGCAGAAAACGGGTTGTCAAACACTGACTGTATAAAACACTTAAAAAATGTAATAACAATATAAATACATACAAGTGCAATATTTCTTAGCAAGAGCTGAGAATTTATTTGGATAATGCAATAAGAAGACGAATTTTATCAGAGCTATGTGATATATTTGCGCAATACATTTCGAACAATCTGATCACACATACACTTGTTAAGGCATTTATATATGAAAAAATAAAGGTCACTAGACAATTAAGAGTATAAGCTAAGTAAACAAAGATAAGTAAACGAAGATAATAAAGATTACAATGTAGGTAACACTCTACCAAGGTAGGTTGAGGGAAAGTACAAATTGTTTTTGAACACACAAGGGGGGTTTGAACTTCCGTATAGCTAAGGCTTCAACAAACTTTAGTATACGTCCTAAAGCACTTTTATACAACACCACAAAGGCTGATTTGATATCAACTATGTGGCCTGTCTCAACTAAGTGCTTGGCGATAGACGATGAGGGTTGTTTATCCTGTACTTTTATTTCTCCTTTCGAGTCCATTTGTTTTCGGAGCCATTTAGGCTTAAGTCAGTGGTTAACAGAACATTTTATGCTGCTGAGGTAGTTGTAATAGAAAAGTATAGGTCATTGATTCACAATAAGCCTAAACCGCACGTAAACGAATGCATCACATCCCACTGTATCTATCAATTTACGTGTATGTGTGGACACACATACATAGGGAGGAGCAATCGTGAATTGCAGGTAAGGGTAGCTGAACACATACCTAAATGGCTCCGAAAACAAATGGACTCGAAAGGAGAAATAAAAGTACAGGATAAACAACCCTCATCGTCTATCGCCAAGCGCTTAGTTGAGACAGGCCACATAGTTGATATCAAATCAGCCTTTGTGGTGTTGTATAAAAGTGCTTTAGGACGTATACTAAAGTTTGTTGAAGCCTTAGCTATACGGAAGTTCAAACCCCCCTTGTGTGTTCAAAAACAATTTGTACTTTCCCTCAACCTACCTTGGTAGAGTGTTACCTACATTGTAATCTTTATTATCTTCGTTTACTTATCTTTGTTTACTTAGCTTATACTCTTAATTGTCTAGTGACCTTTATTTTTTCATATATAAATGCCTTAACAAGTGTATGTGTGATCAGATTGTTCGAAATGTATTGCGCAAATATATCACATAGCTCTGATAAAATTCGTCTTCTTATTGCATTATCCAAATTTATCAAAGGGACAAATTGTTTTAAATTTCTGAGAATTTATTACCGTAACAAAAATGATAGTACTGAATAAAAGCATTATTATTATTATTATTATTATTATTATTATTAGAAATGTCAGAAACAGGATAGATACTTCCAATTCATATGCACAGATGAAAAACAGATAATCTAAACTTTTAATCAGGTCACGGTGACGTGTTACCATCATGCCTACCTACATTACTATAAACACTGACGTCATTTTGCTTCAGAACACTGTATTCATTTAATTTTAGGCGTACTGATGGTTTCATGTCAAATCCAATCAAAGTTTTCATATATTACACTTGAATAAATTAAGTAAATGAACGGTCAGATTTTTATGTAAAGCTCATTGTACAAAGAAATCATGAAATTACTAAATCCTCATATAACACCAGCATATGTCCTAGATACTAAGAATGTATACAGCGTATACATAGGTAGATAACATTGATCAAACTGTCAGCGAATTAGACATTCATAACCAATTGTTGTTATTTGACTAATAACTACTACTTCAATCAATCAATCAGCGCCTGTCACCCCATGTTGAGCATAGGCCACCAACCAGCATTCTCCATCAAACTCTACCCTAGGCTCTTCATTACAGTTATTTTCAAGCACTGTTCATTCTCATTATGTCTGTCCTTGATTCCAAACTCAACGTATTATTTGGTTTTCTTTTTTTCCTTCGGCCTACAGGATCCCAAGTTAGTGCCTGACATGTAACACAGTTTGATGATTTCCTCAATGTGTGTCGTATCAACCTTTAGCATCACCTCATGATTTTTCCCTCTCATGCATATTGGTTTGTTTGTTCTCGGATACAGAAAGTTGTTGTTAATACAGTCTGACCAACAGATCCAAAGTATCTTGCGTAGACAACTGTTTATAAATACTTGTATATTTCGGATGATCAGTGTTGTAGATTAGGGCGCAAATTTCAGCCACATATAGAAAACTGTACTTTTGTATTGTGAATCGTGACTTCGGTGTTGACTGACAGTTTGTTTGAGTTTCAAATGATTTTCAGTTGTAGAAATACCATTCTCGCCTTTCCAATCAATGCCTTCCTATATTCATTATTGCCTTCATATATTCATCAGACCCTCCTTGTTTATCGATGAATCGACTGCCCAGGTATGTAAAGATTTTTCCGCATCTTCCAGAATTTCTCCTTTAAGTGAAATTGGATCGAGGCTCGACTTTTGGTATTTAAAGATCTTGCTTCTCCTCCTATTTCTATTGAGGTCAATTGAAGTCTACTGCTGCAGAGTCTGTTGTTACACTGTCCATGTTCACTTGCATTTATGATTGTATGTGGGATAGAAGAGTTTTGTTGGTCATCTTCAACGTTTAGGTCGTCTAGTTGTATGAATGTTTTCCACTGTATTCCATGCTTCTACTTGATATGTTGCATTTTTCATGATCCAATGAAGCACCATCAGAGAGAGAAGGAACGAGAGTAAACAGCCCTCTCTGACACCTGTCATTATTTCGGATGAATCTGTGAGCTACTTTCCATGTGTGATTTTGCAGTGTAATCAATTGTAAGAATTTCGTATGACATTTAGTAACTTTTCGGGTACACTATAATGTCGAATCTGTGATCAATTCAATCAAATAAAAACTTTTGTTACTTCCAATTATATTGTTAAATAGTCAATAGGTTGTAAAGTGATTCAATTTTCATTTCATTTATTACTTAAATCATCTACATTTATATGTGTAATCACTTACTATTGAGTAATTTGTCTATATATAGTAGTTTATTGTGTTTACTCAAATGTGTATGTATCACATAGAGTTAATTGGGTTATTTACTTGTATACATGTAGATAATATGAATATAAGTGTGTGTAATATTATGATGGTAACTATAAAGCCTTATCTCATTACACCTATAATATACCCGTATATGAATTTAGTGAAAATTTATATAATCAAAATTTAATGAATGTAAATGTAATAATGCGAAAAATGCATAAATACTGTAATTTTGTTGTTGTTGTTGTTTTTTGTTTCATGTTAGTAACCACAACATTTGTTGCTGCCTAGTGATAAGAGTTCATATATAGTTAAACAGATTGAATATACAGTGGCAATAATAGTTCTATTAGTATAACAATACTAATGATGTTTTTATTCATAATTATATGTTGATTATTAATAACTAGTCCAAAAATAATAAATTTTATGAATATTTAGATGAAACTTGTTAGTTGCTACAAAATGAACTCTATTGGATATCATTAAAAACTAGAGAGTGTTATTTACATAATCTGGATGATACCGAGACGATGTTTATCTTCTAAAGATGTTTTATCTCTCATTGAACATATTTAGTAAAATCGATTACCGACTTCTTTGAATGTTATCATTACACTTTCAACTTCCCAACTGATGAACAAACTGTAGTCACTTCCAAAAAAGAATTACTAGCTTATGGTAATATGCCCTAGTTTAGTAATCAGGTTCCTCAACATCCTTTTATGTTAAGCACATATACTTCACAAATTTCAGTCGATTGGGGGGGGGAGTTCTGATACAACAACGAAACGATAAAATCACGTCACTGGTAATTTGTGCTAAGCAACTGGGTGCAATGCAGTCATGATATAGTACGTTCAGTGGAAAGCTATAAACCATTTACTTCGAGGAAATGACCATACAATATTAACTGAACATAAATCTCTATGCTTCTGACCACAACTTCTGACAAACATTCATCATGCGAAACGAAACTATTCGGTTACATTTTTCAATTAACTAAGAATATACACTGCATTAGAGGAGATATTAATGTTATATCAGATTGTTTTTCTGAAAACTACTGAACTCTTGACAAGAGCATTATATTACTACAAACAGAGAATCCGTAACTACGAAGCTGCTGAATGAACTTCAACATAATTCTAAAACCTGTTCCAATTCCACTTGCTTATTCTACCAAAATATATGGCTTGTATAGGAATAATGGTTTACCTTTTGTTCCATTTACTTACTGAAGTATTGTTTGGTGATTTATATTTGTCGTTCCACCTGGGTGTCAGAGCGACAATAAAACTAATTTCAGATTGGTTTATGTAGCCCATCATGAATTCACATATACGTCGATGGACATGTATTTTTATAATGCTGACACGCGTCTCCACCTGCAACATCTTTCCCGGTACTTGATAGACCTTCTCAACAAGTCCATGTGGATGTTATCTGCTACTTTGCACAGCCGCAGTCATTAACTCATATATTTACAGTTATTGAATGAATTAGCAAATAAGCCATAGGATGCCCCATACTCGACACATATGTGGAGACTATTGCCGCTGTTTTCTCGATCATTGTAATAGCTGGTTTGGTATACTCACCACAGATAGAAGTCCTCATTTCATGTCTAACCTTTGAAGAAAATTCCACCTCTTATTTGGTTAACGTAACACCACCACAACTTTATATTAGCAAGGAGCTTATCGTTTAGCGGAGACATTCAAGTGCCAGCTTGAAGTATCGCTAACGGTTCAACTGATGAAGTGATATACTTCCTTCAACCCTATTCAGAATTTACAATACAATCAAGGAAGGTTTAACCGTGTAGTTATAGTTTTTGTAACACTTCCAAATTTACAAGTGACTACATACTCATACTGCATACTAAAACCAACTCAGAGTATAATATCGTCCAGAACGAATCAACAAATGCTCGGCTAACTGATGGTTCGGAATTGTCCGCATTGACACCATTCAAAAGCTTACGAAGGCCCGTTTACAGTTCAAAGCCATTTCTACAGCCGGCAAGCAATGTGAAATGAAACTATCGCCATAAAGTCTTCTGGCAACAATAAAACCAGTTTGGCACTTATGAGTAAATCCTAAATAGATCATTTTTACATGAAAATGAAAGGCTCATATAAAACCTTATTTTATTGTTAAGTAGCACTTGTACTTGATGATATGCTGATTGCTGGATTTGAAGTCTTATATGACGAAGTGACCTCATTTAAACAACTTTTGAATAAAATTTTGTATTCGACAGTTTCTACAACACCTAGTAATAACGATCAACCTGTGCTTACTAGTAACTAATGTCTGATGGTAATTCACTAGCTTCGGTAAGAGGACTAGTCTAATGGGGTTTATCTATATTTTATAAGTGATAGTTATCCACTGGTGAAATTGAATGACACCATCTAATGTTATCGTAAGTTGAGTGAAATTTAAAGTATTAACCATTTTACTCCGGCTCACTAGTCTAAAAGTTCAGTGCTTATCATGTAGTTTCAATACCCTGTGTTTAATCCCTTGTTAAGATATGGATGTTCACTACCGGAAATTCCCACATTAAAATGAAACAACTGTTCAGTACTTCTAGTTCTCAGTGGTTATTTGACAATGATCTATCAGTTACCTGAACCTTCTAAATGACAAATAAAGAGTTTGATCAAATATTTATCATAAGTTATTAGAAAACACTGTCTTATAGTTTAACGCTAGATGATTGTCACAATAAATAAAAAGACAAAAAACGTACAATACCAATTAGATTACATCATTTGATAAGTTTTGTCTAAAAATTTCTATTAAAATGTTCAAAGAAAAATAAATCAAGGCAAATAATTCATCAGAATGATTATTGTTTGATTATAGCAAGTAGGTGGAATTTAAGACATGCTTTTCATTCTATTTAAGACTCATCAGGCCTTAATTCCAGTGTTAATGTTTACACTTTGACTTAAACTCAGCTAATGTGTTGTAGACATGATATAAATCTAAGAAAACTGTCAATACAAGACTAGACTACTCTAGTATTATTCTTTATAATAATATTAATTATTATTATTCATACATATCAAACTATAGTAATTTTGTAATCAATAAATTCCGATTATGAACGTACCTACATATATATACAGGTCTAGGTTTATGTATACTAAGTAACAAACTACACAATATATAAGAATATCTAGTGAAATTACTATTAAGAATGTGAAAATCATTATATGCACAATAAGAGAAAGGAATTCATCAGTTAGAATTTTCGTTAACCACCTAAGAATATAGATTTAATTTACATTGAAACAGATATTTCTATACTAAATTATAACTTATCAATAATTCAACATAAATGAATCATTACTTAGATGTTCTCATAATAAGTAGATATGAATTGAATGCCTAGATATATGGTTCTAATTAGGTAGGATGTAAACATTGATTTCATTAATGATTGATAATAAAAGTATGAACTATGTTGTTTTGGTTTAACTTCTTAAGGGTACAATCGTTGTCAAAGGATTTGAAGGTTCTTGGTTAGATCCTGTGAGGAATTCTGAAAATTAGTAAAATGAGATGAAACACCTATTCATTTTTTTAAATATAAGGTTAATCAAGATAATTTCCATAAGACCATAGACAGTGGTTTTATGCTAACTGGTACTTATCATCATGGTAAACTTAAAAAAATTGACAGTGTTGACATTTCATTCGATATAATTTAGAATACCAATCACATGAGAGTCTAACTGATAGAATTCAGTCATCATTAATAGACTAGATACATATGACGGTAGTCGCTATCCAGTGTTAGTCGTTATTCCGTTGTAGTCAGTAATCCTTCATTTAATTGAGGTAAAGTATTACTAAAAGAAATATCGTCTTTTGCGATAGTATCCTTCATAAATCTTCCCTGTTTCCTGTTGTTAGCAATAATGAAGAACTTTTTCAAAATGTAATATTTACTTTTATAGTACGAAGTAAAATTCAATAAACTATATTACATCAATTAATTTGCTTAGTAACTGTAAACATATGCATAATTATATAGGTTTTATCTAATCGTAGATATTATGATTATTATTATTATTATTAAAGTCTTACGTAATAACAAAATTTATAAATCAAGTATTGAGTCAAAACTAAATACCATGAGGCTGGAAACTGTTACCATTAATGGTTTATTCATAGTATAGATTTTAATCCCTTGAATCATTACTCAACTAACAGTATGATCATTTCTTTTACTGTTATGTTGATTTATAACAGTGCGAGGGGGGGTTAAATTTATAAAGAAATAGATATTTCACTATTGAATCCTTAAATACAATATAAAATCAAGGCTAAATACTTTCTGTTAAGTAAGTAATCAATTCACTTTTGGTATATAATGATGAATTTGATTATGACTGACTTAGGAATATATGTGCTGAGATTATCTTCAAAACGGATGATGTTCATAAATGTTGTCATACTCAATGCACTTAGTTATTGTTACTTTCATTCAGTAAATGAGTTCTGTATCTTAGCATTTTATGTTGCAATTAATGAAATATTCGTTGTGTCGGGCCACTAAAGAAGAGTGAAAGAACGTCTAGGACACTATTTTAGAGGACTAATTCATTTATTCTGGTCGTGTGTAATATAAACATTATATTTCTATTATTTTTACGTTTCTCTTACCCTATCCTCCCGTTTGGTATATCTGCTGTTATTATATTGTCTCTTATTATGGACTACAGTTAATTAGTTGTGTACAAGTTACCCCTATTCACTGCCACAATCTCTTCTGCTTTGTATAAATGTAAAATCCCTAATTGGTTTGCTGTGCTGTCTGAATTTGTGTATATATAAAGGCATGATTAAAATACAATATGACCGGCGATTGGACTGGATTGATTGTGTCTGGTTGGCACGTGGCTGCTGTCTTCTCTATTCCGGTTTTGGGGGTTGATAATCGTGGGGCTGATGTATCCGTATTCTGATTGGCATTTATCAAGGTCACTATGTATTATTTTTCAATACATAACAATATTAATGTATTCAATTAGGCATACTGAGCAGACAGTTATAAATGAATTCAGAGAATTGGAATAAAATCGTTGGATGAAAATTGTCGCTAATATTTAGTAATGCTTTAATATTCAATAAACAGAGAACAAATGACACTAATAACTAAGTTAATATAACGAATTACTCTGAGTTAGACCACCTCAAAAATCAGCATAGTATGCACATCTTCATTAGTACCCATCCACAACCACACCAACAAAAACAACAAAACATCTTCAACATTCGTGGCAAACACTCAATTACCAAATCACTTAATTGGCTGACATCCAACGGTTGATATTTCTAGCTAACCTGATTCGCGATATGTATTTTCGCCATTTCATCCGTTACCACTAGTGGATAAAGATCCCGTACTTAATGTAGTTGAACTCGATTGGTCATGTCTTGTCATTATAACTCCAAGAATTGCCTCCAGCAGTTAATGACTAGTCAACCGATATTGTTTAGAATTGAATGTTGTAAAGACTTTTGAATTTGAAACAACCATTAAAACCTAGGAAGATGTGATCAGTGAAGTTTAACAATTTTAGTGCTTCCTGATTTTCACTGGTTGTTTAACTCAAATCAATTCAGCTACTTCCATAACATCTAATTAAAAATATTTAAGTAAATCACATTTAATGAATACTGAAAACAAAATACTTAGCAACTAGCCAATTTATCTGAAGTAAACAAATACCCATTATAAATAAACAATATCAAAGGTCAATCTAATACATTAGTACATTACAGTAAGAAGACAAATAAACAAACGAAACCTTATTAAGAACATAAACAGAGTGAAGAAATTTCTTCTGAATTAGCTCTTTAATACTAATATATACATACATAGATTTGCATTGGAATGCGTAATCAATACTCATTATTTGATGTTTAATAATTTATAATAATTAGTATAAAACAATTATATCAAACATAGCGTAAAAAGATCAGGTTACGTGACGAACGAACGAACGAAACAAAAAGGGACAGCTAATGGTCTCTAAGGCTTATAAATAAATAGAATGAAAAAAGGTAAGATTAACATATAGAAACTCGTGAGGCAAAATTTGAGGTGGGCACTGCTAAGGGGTTCCACACTAATACGAAATAGTTGTCCAGTGCTTAATGGTTTTTAATGATACCCTACCAACATAAATCTGTGACATAATCAATCAATTAATCAAAAATATCAATCTTCACAAAAATAATCATCTCAGTTTATTTGGAAGTTAGTTAGTTACTTGATTTAATTGCCTTGAAACAAAAAGTAAGGATACGTTCGGAAATACGTGTAGAATATTTAAAAAAATTGCCAACAATAACTTGGAATAAAAACAGGAGGAAAATAAAGATTAAGAGTCGAGTGCAACGCTTGAGATTAGTTTGATGCCCGGGGCAAAACAATTGGTTCTATAAATGATAAACGGAAGGAAAGAGTGGGTTTGTGCAAGTGTATATCTATGGCCTCTGTTGTTTGTAGGAGATGATACCTGAAGATAAAGGATAAATTCAATGAAATTCGATAAACCACTATAAATACTGAATTAGTGTCAACCTGATTGTCTATGTCGACGAAAATTTCTTGAATACAGTTTCTCATCATTCTTATTTGTTCTTTGCCAAACTATGACGAATAACTTTCCGAAATAGGATTATGGATTTACTTCGTCAAAACATTAATCATATTCAAAATAAACTTCACCGGGAAAACCATCCAAGTAGCTGATGAAATGGAAAGATACAACCTGAAGATAGCTGGAATGAGTGAAATCCGTTGGTTACAAGCTGGACGGAAATGATTATCTTCAAAAGAAGTGCTGTTATACTACGGTTACGAAGAAGAAAATGTCTTGTTCACACAAGAAGTAGCACTAATATTGTCAGAGAAGGCACAGAAATCACTTATATGGTGAAAATCTCATAGACCTAGGTAGTGGTCAAGATGAAATTAGAGCTAAAGAAACACTAGATAAACGAAGCAATAGCATTACAAACGTTTAATACAGACTTACTTCAAAATACTAACAAACTTAACGAATTCAAGGTAACTCTCGACCATAAGTTCTAGGTCTTTCATGACCTACTGCAACATCAAAAAGCTATCCTGGGATTAGGGAATCAATAACTTCAACATGTCAGGTGGTTTTCCGCTGGGAAGAACATCATTTAAAAAGGTGGATCTCTATTGATACTCTGGATAAGATACAAGGACGAAGGACCAGAAAACAATAATCAATAACGGCTGAACAAGAAGGCCAAGACACAGGCCAAATACAGAGGAGCAAACAAGTAAGTAAAGAGGAGTAGTAGAGTGAATAAACGGTAATATGTGGAAGACCTAGCAATGACAGTGGAAGAAGCTGTAAGTGAAGGAAACATGAGAAAACCTATGATATAACGGAAAAGTTAGCTGGAAAATACAGTAAATCTGAATAACCAGTCAAGAACAAGGATGGTAAACGAATCACTGAGAACCATGAACAACAAAACAGGTGGGTAGAATATTTTGAAAAATTCGTAATTAGACCACGACTGTTGGACCAACCAGTCATTGAAACAGCTTCCACAGATCTTCTTAGGAGCGTCACTTCACCAATATCTAAGAGATCAGAATAGCCACCCAACAAGTCAAAAGTGGTAAACCAGTATGGCCAAACAACATACTGGCACGGAATTCAAACATCGAAATTACAGCAAAGATGCTCCATATTCACTTCGAAAACATCTGAAACGAAGAATAAGTACCAACAACTTTAAAAAACAGTGCCTCACCACGATACCATAGAAAGGAGATCTCCTCAAGCATCAGCTTTACAGAAGCATCATTTTATTATCAATATCAGGAAATGTTTTCAACAGAGTATTGTTGAACTGAATAAGAGATCCAGTCAACGCCCAACCTCGGGATCAACAGACAGGATCCCGTAAGAATCGATCGGGTGATGACCAAATAGCGACACTACTGTTCATCGCTGGGCAATCAGTTAAATTAAACTCACCACCTTAAATTAACTTCCTTCACTGTGCGAAAGCATTTGACAGTGTTAATTAGACAAGATTATGGGACCTTCTTCGACACTAGGGTGTACCTGAGATGATAGTCAGTATCATATGGAATACTCACAACGGATGACACTGAAAAATTATACATGGAGGATAGCTCATAGATTCATCCGAAATAATGACAGGTGTCAGAGAGAGCCGCCTACTATCGCTCGTTCTCTCTCTGCTAGTACTTGACTAGATCATGAAAAATGCAACATATCAGGAAGAAATACGGAATATAGTGGACAACATGCAAACACCTAGACAACCTGAACATTGCAGATGACCAACCAAGCTATTCTATCCCACACGCAATCATAAATGCAAGTGAACATGGACAGTATGACAATAGACTGCAATCCTAGACCTCAGTAGACCTCAATAGAAATAGGAGGAGAAGCAAAATCTTTAAATACAAAAGCCGAGCCTCAATCCAATTACGCTTGAAGAAGAAACTCTAGAAGATGTAGAAACTTTTACATACCTAGGCTGCAGAATCGTCGATAAACAGGGAGAGTCTGATGAATATATGAAGGCACTGATTGGAAAGGCGAGAATGGTATTTCTACAACTGAAAATTATCTGGAACTCAAACAAACTATCAGTCAATATCAAAATCACGATTCTCAGTACAAAAGTACAAACAGTTTTCTGTATATGGCTGAAATTTGCGCGATAATCTACAACAGTGGTCGTTCGAAAGATGCAAGTATTTATAAACAGTTGTCTACGCAAGATACTTCGAATCTGTTAGTCAGACTGTATTGACAACAACTTTCTGTATCCGAGAACAAACAAACCAATATGCATGAGAGAGATAAATCAGGAGGGGATGCTGAAGGTTGATACGACACACATTGAGGAAATCATCAAACTGTGTTACATGTCAGGCATTAACTTGGAATCCTGAAGGCCAAAGGAAGATGAGGGAAACCAAATAACACATTGTGCCGAGAATCGGAGGGATACACACATAGAATAAACATACTTCCGAACAACTGGAAATTAAAGCACAAGACTGAGTTGTTTGGAGAATGCTGGTCCCTGGCTTTTACTCTTTAAACAGTAACAGGTACTAACTGATTGACTAATTTATTATCTCTTTACTTTTATTTATATTTAATTGAGATAATTCAATTAAACACACTTTGTAATTGCAATACACTTTTTTCATTACGTAACATCAATTTTGTTTAACTGTAACACATAGACATGATAATTCACGCATAAAAAGTGTGTAGTTTGCTTAAAATTAAAACTCTATTAATTTAAAATAAAGAAAATTGCTTCTTTTATAATTTTTATTATATAATTAGACTTGTATCCTAATTAATTCAAAAAATTGATTGATTATGTCACAGACTGATGTTGACAGCGTACTAGTAAATTCCATGAAGCACTGAACAGCTATTTGGTTGTAGTGTGTAACTCTTCAGCAGAGCGCACCCCAGATGAAAATGGGAATTCTACCAGTGGATGCTACCCATTGATGCAGAGAGTTAGGTGTACTCTAACCTAAAAACCCTGTTGTGCAATCTGGATGCGTACTGCTGAGGTGATCCATACGAGGACGAAATAACTGTTCAGTTCTCCATAATTTTCATTGGTACCTTACCAACATCAATCTGTAACATACTTAACCAATTAAAATACCAATCCACAGAAAATAGCCATCTCAGTTGATGTAATTCAGAAAAGACAAAATACCTACCAAAATATTCATGCAGCCCCATTAAATTAACCAAAAATAAAGGAATCTATCAAAGCTGGTTTATTTTGTTTCTACTTAAAACAAAAATGTAGTAGTATACGATTAATTCTGATTCAAATATTATTGATTCATAACATTTAATTCATTGTATAGTCATTAAATATACATTTATAAATTGTATGTTTAAATAAAAAGAAGTAACAATCTACAACTGACTGATTGTTTAGTTTTCCGAGTGTATTTCTATGATAACAATGATTAAACAAAATAAGATTGATTTCATTTTGGTAATTATTAGAAGTCAAGAAGCATTAGAGAAATGTTTCATTGTAGAATGAGATTCTTTAGAAGTGAATATCTATAACTGTTATGGTGCAACGAAAATTGATCGGTTGATGGGGGGGGGGTGATGCCTATTGAAGTATGCCTAGTTGATAATTCGCGACTGCCCTATGCTCACTAGGTCCCAAGCCAGAGATAGAAAAACAAACCGATAGATCAACCAGGACAGGATCCGAATCCGAATCAGATTCGTATTATATTTCACACATTCATTTATATATACAAAATAATCATAGTGATTATTCATCAAATTGAAATTGTCAACATTTATAATAATGCAGTGTTAATATAAAAGTGATAAAAGTTTACAAATCATCTTAACCAAAAAATCAATACAACTTGATAAAATGAAAAATTGTATTTCTAAGGATTTCAAATCCCTAGCAATAACTCTTTCAGACATCCATCTCAGATTCCTCAGACCTTATCATTAAAATGAGTTAACTTTATTACAACTAATTAGCGTAATATTTTAATTTGACTGTATTGTACAACTAACATGTATAGTTTTACGATACTAACTGTTACATATTTAATTTGTTTGATTTGAAATTACGAAATGGTCTGAATTAAACAACCATCGACAATTAAGAAACACTGAACTCTTATTTCATTATAGTTGGGGAATTTTCGTCAGTGCACATCTGCGACCTTACCTGAGGATAGAGCTCAGAACTTGTGGGCATTACGAAAAAGGATGATTGTTAAACCATTTAACAGGCCGGTGTCCATTGTTTGATATTTTGAACCCAATCACTTCGAGCAAATATATATCGTTGAACAGCTGTTCAATGCTGTCCAGTTGCCATTGGTTACTTGACTGAAACTAGTTCGCGGCATCGAATTCAACAATCTCCATAACACTCAATTTCAATCAATAACAGTTCACTCTTGGAGATAATTTCTAGAGTTATAATGGCAGGACATGACCAATCGAGTTCAACTACATCAAGTACGAGATCCTTATCCACTCGTGATAACGAAAGAATTGGAGCAAATATATATTGCGAATCGAATGAGTTAGAGATATCATTCGTTGGTTGTCAGCCAGTTAAGTGGTTTGGTGATTGAGTGTTCGTCACGAATGTTGAAGATGTTTGTTCGTTTTTGTTGGTGTGGTTGTGGATGGGTACTAATGAAGATGTGCATACTATGCAGAATTAGATGTTGAGTGCTTTTTGATTTTTCGAGAATATGTAACTGTTGAGACGGCTCCTAGAAACCTCAACGAAGCATCCAGAACCCTTGAAAGAGCCAGATACACTCTTTCCAATCACTGATCCACATAACCTTCCAGAATCTCAACGTGGCGCGTTGTGATTGGGTAATAGTTGAAACCTGTTAGTTTGGTTTGGATGGATTGTAATACTGATTTCGTTGTGTCAGTAAACTATAAAAAAAGATTATTTTGTACAGAACTGACTCTCTATCCTACTGGTATAAAGTTTCTGTCTACTTATCGTCGGTCTTCTGAATTTACGACTGGGGAAGTTCAAAACGTTAGAGTGTTAAAATTGTCTGCCACTAGTCAAGCTAACAAGCACGAGTTGTAACACTAACCCAAACCAGTTTGTGATATCACACTGAAATTTGGCCATCGCCACAATACCCATTTATAATCCGACTGAATTCCATGTGTTACAGCTTTTGACGGAGATTTCTAGAATTATTCTAATATTTAATTATTTTTAATCATTTTTATACGATATTTTTATTAGATGACTCGTTTCATAGATAATGTGTATCACATATTTTGATTAGTTGGCATGATTACAACATTCAAAAGTCATTGACAGGGTAATTAGTTCTCATAATTGAAGATTTCGAAATTTGACTAGAAAAGCCGTTTAGTGCTTATTGGTTTACAACAACACTGCAGTTGAAATTAGTCTGTGAAGAAATCAACTGAAAACTGAACTAATTTTTATTAAGTGAATGATTAGAAAATATATCACAGTAATTTATATCGTAGGCTGAGCTAAGCTAAATGTATTCTAAACAAAGAAACACTAGATAGATGATATTATCTAGCATACAACTATTAAACAGGATACTCAAACGATCCTATTAAGAATTGCATCCATGGACCAATAAAGTTCCATATAATAGATTACTATTAAGCACTGGACAATTATTTTTTTTCTATTATAGGTATTTACAGTGCTTCGTTAACTAAAGCCAATTCATGATGTATAACTACAACCTTTGACAATTTCTACCCCACATATATTGGAAATATTACTGCGTGTTTACTAGTGAATAACTTTAAGAAATAATCACCAGATTTCTGTCCAGCAGTCATAACCGACCATTGAATCTCAAGCATGTCTATCATGAGAAAAAATATCACCAGTTGGTATACATAATCTTGATGTAATATAGCAGATTGACAGAATTTATAAATACAAAGTGATATAAATAGGCTGTAGTCTAAAGATTCTATGTTCAATCCATAATGGAAGCATGTATACATACTTTTGAGATGCTTCATGCTAAGTTGATAGATTTATCCTGTGAATCTTTGTTTTAAGTAGTTATCTAACTAAATTCAGTCCATGATATGAACTTTAATAATTTAGAAATCATTACAGCTTACCATTCCCTCTCCACTATTTAATGAAATAAAAGAATGTATCATCTAATAATGACACCTTAAAATGATGCTTCATGTTTATCTTAGTTGTTTCGTTAGTGTAATGGTTGATAAAAACAAAATGTACACCATTAAATGTCTTCTAACTGTTATCTAACCGTTAAAATAAACTTATGCATTAATAAGTAAACAAAGGTCACTGAGCTATTTTAAACCAGACTGATTTAACATGAGTCAGATTATAAACACTGTGTTGAGATTCTAAAGTAAACAACAGAATTATACGGCATGTAACATTTTAAACTAATTCATTATTGAATTCAGGTGTTTCTGTGGAGATCTCTATTAAGTTTAGTCGATCAGATTCGTCACAGCACTCTGTTGGTAGGATACTACTGAAAACCAGGAAGCACCATACAGCTGTTTCATCTTAGTACGGGACATTTTAGTAGTGTGCACATCCGATTCCGACAGGGGAATAAAATTCCTAGTGGAATTTATTATTATTAATGTAGGTTAGGCTGTTAACTAAATATTAATGTGATATCGCGGACTGGTGAGAATCGGATAATTATTGACTACCAGGAAGCGATAGCGAAGAGTCTCATACTAAAACGAAACGACTGTCGCGTACTTTCTAGTGGTCAATAGTTGTGTAATCATACAATTAAAATGAAGGTAGTAAAGTCTTTTGGAGAATATTTAACAAACAATGCCGATGGGAGATGTCCCGCACTAGGAAGAAAACTGTGTACTCTGCTCTCTGCTTTTGATTGATACCTACTCGATTTCAGCCTGTGACGAGTACAAATAGCGTAATAAAAACGAATCGCCACATAATATCTTAAGAGATAAAATCCTCCTGACTAAAATATATCGGAAACAAGCCATCCATTTAAATGATTCAAAGCAATAATTATTGCTGCCTTACGTTTTCAACTATACCGATACATATTGTTGAGAACACAAGTATAAGGCACTTACGATATGGTTTATGTAACCTGCTTCACAGCGGCTGTTCAATTACTTGTTCAATCTTTAGGTACTGTCTATCGCGTTGTAGCGAACCTAACTAGATAAGTGATGATGATGGAAGGCTATGAACCTAAGCTTACTCGATTTCTGACTCATGACAACAAAATGTCTCTAGAGTATTTAAAACATTCGTACTGAGTTGAGGAATGGATAAACGTATCATTAGTTACTATAAAATGAATAATTAATGCAGGTGCTCTAATCCTACAATAGATCGATCATATCTCCAATAACCTCATAGTAACGTCCCTCTCACACACTTTTGACTGCTTTAAAATTACAGATACAAGTTGATGGTAAATTCCAGATGTCAATATCTTGGGTTTTCAACAGATAAATAATTTAATAAATCCTATAATCTTTTAATAACCAACACCAGTAAAATGAAACTTTTCAGAGACATCTAAATATGTTCTTCGTATATTTGCTTACTGAATTAAGATGGATATTTTTGTAGAGAATGGTAATTTTATTTGATTGAATATGTCACAGGCTGATGTTGACAGAGTATCATTCAAAACCAGAGAGAACTGAACAATCTGGGGTGGACATTGTTGAGGAATTCCACACTAGAACGAAACAGCTGTCACGTGCTCTCTGGTTTTTCATGGTACCATACCAACATCAATCTGAGGCATATTCAATCAAATAAAAACACAAATCTTCACAAAAATAACTAGCAATATATATATTTGCTTAGTACAATAATTGACTATGTATTACAGTGATCATACTACACTTCCATAACACTACAACTTTACCAGTAACTAAGATGAATTACATAATACTTTCTTTTCTTAAATGTAGAACTCGCACTAAACATTATTATAATAAAAATATAAAGTATATTTGATTGTCATGGTTTCATTGTCATTTTAAATTGAGATGTTTTTTTACTTACTGATAACAATTTTAGACATTGTTGAAAGTAAAGACTTTAGTAAACATTTAAAGAGTATAATTAGAATGTATTTGGACATTTCTGTAGATTTCTCATGGACTGAAATTGATCAGTCTTTGTTACTATATATACACATTAAGCAGATTGCCTTGACACAGTGATAGTTCACAAGCATCATTTGCACTGGATTGTGACTGGCAAATGGAATTCAGGATAAGCGTTTCGTCCTATTCGGGACTCGTCAGCCGAATGCACCTGCATCCCAGTGTTGATTTTCACACTAGGACTCAAACTTAGGTTTTTTTCGTGCGAAATACTACCGCGTTAACCACAAAGTTACTGAGTATAGACAGCCTAATGGGACGCAACTCACATCTTGGATTCTACTTGCCAGTCATTACTCAACCTAAAATTCCATTATATTTTATATTCCAAAAATACAATAAATAAATGCAATAATGCAGGCAGTTGTCAATTTATCACGCAGGTCTTACATTCTTATTACTCATTACTAGGTTGACAAGGCATTATTCCCTCGTCCCCTCTTTTATTAAATGAGAATGGAAATAATGTTTATAATTAGTGATCACTGATTAATATGACCAAATGGATTCCTGTCAATGAACAGCATAAATCTTTCAACATCGATAGTAAAGAGTACACAATTCGGTTGACTTGAATTTAAATGATAAAGTTTCATATCCTGAGCTGTGACCACTATCATATTCACACCAAGACTGATTTATTGCAGTGTCGTGTCACTCAAACTAATGACCTCATTATTAAGAGTTAACACTATATCATTCATTACTCAGTAATCGATCAACGTACGTATATCGGTCATACAGTAGAGACTTGAATAATTAAGCGGAAGCATATTAAAATGTGAAATTGATTGGCATAGGTATGATTCTTTCAAGAATTATCAGTTTCCACAATATTGTGGTACCATTGTCGGATGAATAAGAAACAATGTGAAACTCAAATAAAAATTTAGTAATTCCTGTTGATTACTTCCAACCACCTTTCATCTTAATTGATTTGATTACTTATCTATCTACATAAAACAATAGGATAGAATATCTCGAATTTACTTACCGTTATTATTATGTAATCCACTTGTAAAATATAAATAAATTAATAGTAAATATATCCAATTTGATATATGCATTATCTGTTAGACATATTTACTGTATATAAAATAACATAATACACATAACTGATTGTATTCATGATCATTTCATTAATAAATGCAAACTTATTGCATAATTTGTAAATATTAACTGATTGAGAATGTAAAACAATAATTGTTAATTGAAAGAACTTTTTTTTTATTAAATTCACTATATACTACTGATATAAATTTATTAAATATGAATAGATTTATCCATAAGAAAACAAAGTAATATGATTGTCATTGTTTAAAATAACTATTTATCATTATTTAAAATTATACGTTAACTTGAAGGAAGTAAAAATTAATTGCTGCTGGTAATTTGGTTGAAATGTATTAAACTCCATATTACGTAATAGTTATTGTTAGTTAACATACATAAATCCATGAAGTTAGTTATTATTTTATGAAACAGTTCAATTTTCAAAGTCAATTGTATCAAGATGTCATGATAGATTTGTTTTCTTCACTTAAGTATAAATTAAATATTATGAATCATGATAGGCTTCATTAGACAGAACTATCACTTAAATGATATTATGAAAATAATAGTGAGTAGATGAGCAAATTGTACTGTATGAGTTACATAGTGATTATCTATATATGTATGTAATCACGGTTGTGTTTGTATTACACCAGTTTTTCTTGCACACACATAAACTAATACATATATATATACATGTAAACTACACTTTGATGCATAGCACCAATAAGGTTGTTTTATACAGATTGTATATGAATTCATGTGACAAATGTAACTTTGAGAACAGTTGTGTGAAAGTGGATTGCACAAAATTGAATGTATGTATTTCTATCTTATGAAAAGTATGTGCAGTAATTGGAAATATGACAAGAAACAAACATATCACGAATTAGCTGAGTTAGAAATATCAACCGTTGCGGAGAGCCCAATGATTAATTACTCTCTATATAGTTTGAAGGTTTTGAGTCCGACTCCTGGTGGGATGGCGTTAAGCGATGCTAGGGAGCCTCGTACTATAGCAAACCAGCTGTCCAGTGCTTACTGGATTTCAGTGGCTGTCTAACTCAAACTAATTCGTGATATCGAATTAGTAGCAGACAACTGCTTTATTTAACCGAAAAACCAGCGATATTAAGGATTTAATCCGCTTATGTTTATACAACCCTGTATTTATGATTCTTATCAAAGCATTGTAACGTAAATATAGACAAGGAAATAATTTTGCGTAGAAACATACAAGGAATGTTGAAATAAGTGGAAGTTTGAGAGATCTGTTAAAATCTAACACTTGACATTAGACTAACTGCTATATGAAAGTAGCAGCTATTTAACAATCTAATATCTGCTTACAGAATATTTTTCCATGTTAGATAGGTAAACTGGAGATTTCTGAAACTAATGGTTATATTGACAAGGGTTGGTAAAAAGGTGTTTCTTACAAATGTATAGCACCGTCTTTAGTAATACACCTTATTCTCTGTAGAAGGTTAGGTGAAAGCAAAATTCTAAAGCTTACCCTATTTGAGTCAAGAATCTTTACTATTAGCAATTAGACAGTGTACACAACGCAATCAAATTGTATTTAGGGAAACAATAATTCACTATGCTCTATTTGGGACTCATCTAACTGTATAAATTACAAATGTCGAGCCATTATTTAGCTAACCAATAAGATTAGATAACTATTAACTTGTTAAGGCAGTGAGGTGTCAGAAAAAGTGTGAATTATCCAATTCTTGATACACAGAACTGGTATTTATCCAGTCTTTAGGGAATTGTGACTTAATTAAACAAGTAAAATGCCATAAAAATGGGGGGGGATATTATGGTAATTAAATCTGATCAAAACATTTTTCACAGATATGCTCCAAGTTGGCTTGATCTTTTGTATTAATTTGAGTACTTAAAATATTTTAGACTACTATAGAGTGTTAAATAGACCGGTGAATTTGAAGTTTTACTTCACTAATTGATTGATGGAAAAATCATTGAAATTCAAAGTGGAATGAATAACATTTTCGTCCCACAATGGAAACCTTTCCCAGTGCACTTACTTGTTACTGACTTTAATAAATAATCTTCGGAGTTTTATTGAAAAACTGTGACTTAGTTTTTAAAATTACCAGCCGTGTGATAAATATCTGTTGTGACGCGTAGTTTCGATTTTTATATCGACCGCGAAATCTCCGTCGTAAATTTTTACCTCGTCTAGGTTGACCGCTTGATTTGGCTTCTAAGCTATAATACGACCCCCACGTTAAACCTACTCGTCAACAGAAACACGAGAGAGAAGGCAGGAAACACTGCAAAAAACACTTTACTACAAAAGTTCAATTATGTACAGAAAAATAGGGTATTTATATTATCATAAATGTTCTTTTTGGGCTTCTAGAGATTTCTGCAGCCTACTAAACACAATAGTAGTAAAATAATTGTCCAATCACAGACATATCACGTGACTTCTTGTTGTCTAGATGTTTCTGATAAAAACTATCTGCGTGATGATTAAACACAATATTTCCTATTGATTTCTATACTTTCTACAGCTTGTTCCGAGGGGTTTTCTGATTCTACCCAACAATATTACTGATGGCAAGTGATGGGGGGGGAGGTTATGAAGTATTGAGAATTATCTGAAGTTAAAAATGTAAATCATTTGATGCCCATTCAGTGGTCTTCCTTTTAGCTCACTTTGCGAGTTTCATACAAGTTCGAAACAGCTGTTTAATGTTTCTAGTTTACAGTAAGTGTCAATTCAAGATGTGAAGCTTCAGATAATTAAATTCAATTTAGCCTTTTTTATAAAATTGTACCAATCTGTTAAATTTAAAGCTACTTGAGTCTAATTGTCAGTAATGTGTCTACAATAAATTGGAATGTAGTTTTTTTGTCAACACTAACTACTTGCAAAATTCTAAAATTTTAGAAAAAACTTAAAACTTTTCAACAAAAGATTTACAATATGCATTATTTTACAATTACATTACAGTAGAATACAACCTTCTACTGAGTTTTAATTCAAGAATCTATAGTCATTGTCGTAGGTTACTTCAAAGAAGAACAAATTTAAGATCTTTAATTCATTCTAAACTTTCTACCGATGAAGGCACAGTTATTATTAGAATAAAGGTTACTATTTTTCACCGAAAAATATGCTAATCTTTCTTCAGGTGATGTTAGTTCCAGATAAGAATTAAGTTCACTGATTAATAGGATACATATTTTGAATATAATAAGAGTAAAATGTGACTTGCGGTGATCCCAAGAAACGATTATTATGTATAACGTGTATATAAACAGTTAGAAAGATAAAGACGAATATTATGTTAACAGTTAACATGAGAACATTAAAGAAATGTATTTCTTTTTGAATACAGTTCACTTGAAAGAATAGACATGGGTCAGAAGGTTGTTTCCCCCCCCCCCCAATTTGGCTACCACAGTACAATTTCTGAAGCCCAATAAAATCAGTAAGATAAAATTGAGGAACAGAATAGCAGGAGGTTTAGCCGACAGTAACCGTGAGAAACTGAATTACTTCGCCTGATGACATTAACAGTAAGTAAATATTAGTTTACACCTTTAGCGAAAGAGACCGAATTCAGAATGATGATTACTGCACAGACGTTTATTTGGAATCAGCAGACGAGAGCGTAGCAAGGGAAAACAGTGCAGCAGCAGAATTATATTAAGTACAGCAAAAACGATAATGCATTGAAGTAATACTAATGTACAGTGTGCAACACAAGCGTGTTAATAAAAGTCTATTACATGAATAATGTTAATAATCCTTTATATAAATGTAATTTCACTTAATCCACCTACATAAACTATAAGGAAATATGATTACTTAGTGGCTTTTTCACCAGTCACCATAAATGAAAATACATTTGACAAGTTACATTCAACTAGAACCAACATTCAAAATTGTTGTGTTTAACAAATAGTATTAATTTCTCGTAAATCTTTTATATAATCTGAAGCAAAATTAATGGACATTCAATTGATACTATTCAACACTGAAAAGAAAATCAAACTAAAACAAATCCAATCACCATTTTATTCAGTAGTAAATGAAGTATCTATTTTTTTATAAATTTAATGTAAGCATAAGTGATACTGTGAAAAGACCAATTGGGCAAGCAATGATTTATTCGCTCTGCTACCTACTACTTATTGATGACCTTATAAGTAGTATCCACCACAATACAAATTAACATTGAACTAAGCGAACATAGATCTTTTAAATTACCAAAACTCTTTGTAGTCGTAAGATTTGTATTACGAGCCAGAAAATGTGTGTCTCATAGCTGTTTTGCTATTGGCTGATAAAAAAGCATAGTACGTAATCTTATTCTATTATCGTATGTGTACTATGATTTATAAGAGGTTGGCTAAATTAGAGGAAACAATGAAGTTATAACTGCTAAATACAAAATACGTCTAATGAAAATACACATGTAGACTTAAAATGATAACCTCTCTGATGGCAGTTTATACAAGAAATACATAAAGGTGTCAACATATGAAATTGCATACGGCGAGCATAGATAAGTCATTTAAAATAGTATTCTGTGTCAACAGCTATCTGACAAGATCGGTTAGACTCAAAGTCCTTAAAACGGCAGAAGCGATAGCTATACGGATCATGAGGCCAGAACTATGCATACAGAAGAAGTACGTTCAACCCCTTCTCCTGCCATGGCCGACGCAAGATCCGTTAAACCATTCTCCAATTTAATCACACGACGATTTAAATTTAGTAATGCATATGTGTCTTTCCCTCTTCATATGTGTATTTGTACCCTGTCCAAATACTACTCTCTTTGTTCACATATATGCATATTTATTATTAATAGTATTATTATTATTATTATTATTATTATTATTATTATTAATCAAGATACACAGAATGAATTTGAATATCACTCAATCTTCTTTCCTAATTTTATTGACTTTACAACATCTTAAGACCGATCAAATGAACTGATTATAATTTTTTCTATTATTTTTATTGTTACTATTTGACGAATTTTGATTGTCACTTACTCCATTTTGTAATCTCTTACCTATTCGGTTACATTTTAAATAGCATTCAGCCTTTGTCTAATCACATTTTGTCACTACCCCATCTCCTAGGTCACCCATATACAGAGATACCTATACATATATATTGGATTAATAAGCTTGTTGTTCATTTCAATTGTCGTTCACACGTTTCACAAGTTACATGATAATGATGACTATTTCAACATTAACATTCGTATCTTACAAATAATCTGATGAGACAAAATTTATATCCAAATTATCCTTTATATTTAAATGATGTTATACCCGCCTCAGAACTGGCTATTTTTGTCACTGATAATTTTGAACTAATAAATGTAGAACCTGATGAGCATTTATCTCGAAAAGAATATTCTTCGTTCAAACGTCTTTGTTTTAATAAGCATGGGAATTTTTAAACAATTGAAATTGCATTTATATAATTCATGTATAAAATTTTTAAATCATTCGCATAAACTTGTAATAAGTAGGTATGGTAATAATGTTCAAATACAATCTTATTATTAGTAATAATGGCATAACTTCAAATCACAAATATACCTTCTATCTAAAGGGATATATTTGGAAAATATATGAAATAATATAAATATTCTACTACTGACTACGGAAAATAGTAGTGATTAACAACAATTCTATGAGAAAATGACAGTTAAGTGTGCTTAAATCAGAAGTGTTTAAAAGGCGTAAGTGAAGTACAGAGAAACAACAAATAAATCGCTATTCTCAGGGTATTTTTTTTACAATACTTTAGTGTTTCACTAAACTTCAAGACCTATATGCATTACAAACTATTAAAAAAAACTAAGTATTTTCAGTCAAAATATAGCTTGTTTATACTAGTTGCTAGGATGGCCGATTACCTAATTTACGCCTTTTAAAAGTTTCTTAAATGAAGTTATTTTTGAAAAATCGTCATAAACTTCAATAGTTTAGTATTAAAAGTAAATAAAAGAGTTATCCGAATTCGTCGCAGATTGATCTTTATTAGAAAAACTACGGAGTAAAAGACAAATATTGAGTTATACAATAAAATTCTTCATTAGTTTGCGAGCAAGTGCCCACCACGGATCAAACATAAAAGACCCAAGATTTGCTGGGAATTATTAAATAAGTAAAACAATGTCCGTCAGTGTTGTATTGTATAATTCTCACTTCAGGTTTTTATTAAGAGAGTCACTTAATTGATGAGATTAATGATAACTGTCTCACCGTCTGGCTTCATTGAAGTCTAGCAATCACAACGTCTCCTTAGGACTTCGAGATAGCCTTGAAGTAAGTAATGAGGCGATAATTACGCTCATATTAAAAGAATGCGCGAAGAACACTCCGTTGATAGTGTATACTTGCAAATGATTAGAAAGCATCCAACCACCGAATCTCCAGAAAGCTTAATTACAAATTGAAGGCTATCCATATTTTCATATTAATAATAAACTTAATTTCTAAGTAACAATCAAAATAATTGACAGACTGAACGAAATAAAATAAAAGTCAAACTTTCAGATCGTTTTTTACAGGTTTATTGCTTATATTTCAGTTGTACTTACATAGGACACGTTATTTCTGTTATTTGTAAATTCCCTTCGCCTTAACTTCTCATCTAACCCACTAACTGCTTCTGTCATTTTCTATTAATGAACTACAGCTAATGAATAGTATACACGTAACCAAGTTCCCCATTATTGTTGCAACTGTTCTGTATTGATAATATTTTCGTAATTAGTTGGCTGTGAAGTCAGGCTTTACATGTACATGTTAGTGTGACTGCGCCTGGGGGGTTAAGTGTTGTGTATTTTTTACAGTCCAGAGGACTAGCAATGTCAGAGCAGATACATAGGCATAGAGCAATCAGTATTTGTGTTCTGTTGGTGTACTGACTCTAGAAAAGATATTATTCCGTATACTGTGATTAGTCGTAGGCGACGACAACAGTATTGGTTTATTATTCAACTGAAGTAATATAGTAAACAACGTTGAAGTTGCCTTTTCGCGGAGATATCATTCACTCAACCAGTACTTAACTTCAATATTCTAGAAGTAATTTTACTAATGACATACATTATCGCCTCTTAATGCTATAGCATGACATCGATTCATATAAACAAACCCAGACAAATTTGTAATTCGAAAACGAACTACTTATGAGTAGAATAAATCGTAACTGCAAAATAAAACTTAACCACGTTACGAATTGTTATAAATTGATGTTTAGCATATGTTCGAAGAAGACATTGAGTGAATGTTGATTTCAAAAGTAACCTATCTGCCCACACCCTCAATAAAATGTTATCATAAACTATCATAGCAGCGTTTTTTTTTTACTGCAAACACAAGATTTATGCTCCGTGGTTGTTGTTTATATAACAGTGATTCATAGGATAATCTGTCACATTTAGTCTCTTCAATGTGTAACTATCAATTCACTTGTCCTTGTAGATCAAACTTTATTCATCGTTGTAACTTGTTCTTTATCCTACAGAGTTCAAATCACTAACCTACCTGATTAAGTAATTTCACTATAGGTTGTGTAGATCATCTTGTCACCACTGACCATCATATCAGAACAAATATTATCTGTCAACATATTTTACGAAGTGAATAGAAACTTATCAAAAGCCTTCCATTTCCGCCTAATAAATTCAGCCGAAACTGTCACTTGGCACTGAGAAACCAAGAAAATTGTGTAATCACTTATATTACATTATCGTTTTCTACACAGATTAGACCGAAAATGTTTTATAGCGATTGTCTCTTGTTTGTTTTCAGTAAAATTTTCGTATCTGCTGTCCTATCGATTTTCTAGAAAAGAAACTACACATACTTCAGTTATAAATTAACAAATCTAAATTTTTCTCCATTCTCTCATAGTTTTGACCGTATATTCTTCTTCTTCTACGTTTACATCAACCTTAAATTCTTCATGATTTCAGATATGTATACTTGCTTGGCGTTTTTATGGATTAATTTGTTTGTAGGTTGAAGAGAATCCACGAAATAAATACATTCGTTTAATCCTGCTATTACCAGTATTCTTTCAAAGTGGACAGAAATTTGTGCTTCAAGACTTTAATCAAAGTTGAATTAATTGATCAAAAAAATGTGTAATTGGGTTATGCGAACTGATAAACTACATCCTGATGATCAACTTTATGCATGATACATATAACGTGATAAGACAACATTCTGGAAACTGACTGTATTCATGGATATAGGAAAAAACATTAAATCAGTCTGCAGACAGTTTGTAGACAGTAGGGAAGGGAGCTATTGGTTAGGTAAAATTCCTAAAATAATATAAAGTTTACAAGAATAACTAATAAAATATACAATCTAATTTAGAATTTACCAGTTAGTTCAACAACTCATTTTGTTGTTGACCAATTTTCTTAGTTTCTCAGTACAAGGTGACAGTTTCGGCTGAATTTATTAGGCGGAAATGGAAGGCTTTTGATAAGTTTCTATTCACTTCGTAAAATATGTTGACAGATAATATTTGTTCTGATATGATGGTCACTGGTGACAAGATGATCTACACAACCAATAGTGAAATTACTTAATCAGGTAGGTTAGTGATTTGAACTCTGTAGGATAAAGAACAAGTTACAACGATGAATAAAGTTTGATCTACAAGGACAAGTGAATTGATAGTTACACATTGAAGAGACTAAATGTGACAGATTATCCTATGAATCACTGTTATATAAACAACAACCACGGAGCATAAATCTTGTGTTTGCAGTAAAAAAAAAACGCTGCTATGATAGTTTATGATAACATTTTATTGAGGGTGTGGGCAGATAGGTTACTTTTGAAATCAACATCCACGCAGTGTCTACTTCAATGTGAAGATTTGAGCTACCTGGAGGTTCCGACTTTGTGTTTTTGTTAAAATAATATTCTCAAGCAACCTTTATCTCAGAAGAGTTAACTCTTTATCTCCATAAAGAGTAAAGATTTGGAGGAATCTCGAGGTGAGAATATGATCAAACTTCTAATTTTGATGATGATGATGACACAATTATAAAAGCATTTCAGTTGATTATTCTATAAGAGTTCAATGTAAATAGGTCTTCATATCCAGCATTAATTTATAACCAATAAATCCAGTTATGAATAATACAAGTTAGTCTAGATTTGATCTAATTTATTATTTAAAGCAGATATTTGGGCGGAAGAATGGATCTAACAGATGGCTCTAGGTAATAAGCATTGTTATTAATTGAGACAAATTAATGTTTGAAGATTTTTAGAATACATTATATAAATGTTCTTATTGTACTTCCACGTTCATTACAGTTACTGAAGCATTTAGGAAATGTTATATATGAACAATCGACAATGAGGCTGACATTCTAGGCAGAATCTGAGAACTGGGAGTAAAGCAATCTGGCCAGTATCGATCTCTGCAGGTTCCAGTTTATGATAAAAGATAGAAATTCCGTTCTAGTAACAACAGTGTAATCAGTATGACTAGCATATTCTATTAGATATTGGCCGTCACAATTATCCGACGCTGGGAAACAATTAACTTAGGAAAATTAGGCTGGTTTCAGACTTAGGCGAAGACAAATTGATCACACATTTATTCTGTATCAGATCCTAAAACATAGGAATACTTACCAACGTCGGACTTTAAATCAGCTTTCGATGTCGTATACGAAGAGGTTAAATGACAGTCGTTAAAAGACGCACCACAGAAGTACGAAAACCTCATGAAAGCACTTTACTCAAGTATAACTGGTTGAATTAGGACTAATAACGAAATGAATTATAGACTTCAAGTGGCGTTCTTCAGGGCTGGCCCATATACTCTCCATTTAATTTCGTCATAAATATCCTCTTAGGAAATACACTTTCTTCATCCATATTTTCAGGAATCAACCTCTCGCCAGGAGACCCACTTATCAAGTTAGATTATGCAGATGATACCACAATCCAATTTAAGAAGTGTTCGCCAATGAATTTGGTGAAAGTCATTGTACGTCTACACATAGTTAAAAAGTATCTTACTAACTGCGAGACGTAAAGTTTCCAACTCCGTTACTAAATGTAGATACTAACGTGATATGGTATGAAGCAAACATATTAAGAAGCACATTCTCATAATCAACATTTATCTAGACGATGAGTGAATTCATAACAAAGAATAAGATGCATGAAAATATAGATTTCTCATAAAAATCTCTTATAATAGGGTCAAAAGAGATAAAATATGCATGACTTGTCAATACTCAAACCTGTAACAAATCCTACAATTGAATAGGATGTATAACTTACGGCCCAACTACAAGTTGTATATTTATACAGACCTAAAAGATTTGTAAATGGTATTCGACAATTCCATTAATAGATAACTACAAGATGTATCTTTCGCTTAACAAATTGAGTCCCAAACAGTATAATGAATAAAATAAATAGTGATAATTAGTGAGATGTGCATTTATTAATTAACAATAATAATGGTAATATTAATAATAATAATCTTCCCAGTTAAAATATCAACATTAATTATGTGTAAAAAAGGAACAAAAATTCAAAAACACAAAAAAACAAAAACTAATCTGCTGCTATTGAATTCAGAAAATAGATTAGATTGTAAAATTTATTCTAGACGAAATTTTTCTTCATATTACAAACTGAATAGACAGTAATATTTAAACATTTGAAAAAGAGAAGAATATTGAGAAAATGTGTGACACGTGATAAAGAAAAAAAAGTATAAATGACTAAGCTACTAACATAATTTTTAGTAATATATATATATATGTACACAATGTAAGTAATTCAGAAAATAACAACAATTAACCGGGAATGAGAAAATGATGGAGAATCTGCGAGCATTAAGAATACATACACGTCTACCGTAAGAAAAAAATACAAATGTGATGTTTAGTAGAGTCAATTTCAAAAACCGTATAACGTTTAAGAAGACAGCAATCTTAAACAACACTAATATCTAGTAAATTACATAGTAATTTACTGAAATAAAGAAAAAGTATTTACAACGTCCCAGTATGTTAACTAACAAAAAAAAGTGTTAGCAATAATAGCAGTAAAAGTGCCATTTTTACAAATATGCGGCGCGAATAAATAGTAAAATGAGTACGATGTGTGCATATATCCAGAAAGATAGTTGACAATAAATACAATAATTATAGTAATAATCATAGTAATAATAATAATAATAATAACTGTTGATGAAAAATGAATCTATTTAGAAATAGCATCAACATCAGATGTATTTAATGAGTTACAATTACTATTACTAGTAATCGTTTCATTTAGTCTACTCTCTGTTACCGTTGTAATAGTAGCATGATTGGGTAATGATAATAAATCAGTCACACCTGATGATGGAACAATTGTGACTGTACTTTCGCCTTCTGGATCTTCTACTGAGTTAGAACCTAAAGTGACTGAAACAGTCTTCACATATGAATTCGCTGGACCTTGGAGTGGTGTTGTTGTAGATTCAGCTAAATTGTTTGTCCCGTTATTTGGTGTATATCGTTGAATATCACTACGCAAAAGTTCCATTAAAAGAGAATTAGTTGATAAATAGGATGATAAATCTAAATCAACAAGCATTAGACGAGCAGCTTGACTAGTTTTACGTAATTCAGGAATACGATTGATTAATTTGTTAAATTTATCATTTATATTAGGTGATGATTTGGTTACATAGTCCATTAGCAGTCGTCGAACAGATTCATGATAGGATCGAACTCGGGAACTTGCTTTCAAATTGCTCAAATCTAGTTTTTTTTTAAAAAAAAATAATTAAAATATACGATGTATAACAAATTTTAGTTTAATTTTTACATAGAAACAGGTAATTTAGTAATAACCAAGTATATCTTTACTTTCTAAGATTAAGCTACTGAAGTGCACCTACTTATTCAAAAGTCTATGGTACGAACTAGTTGATAAAATCGAAGTAGGCAGGAACAAGAAACACTTATGTACAAAATACACATGATTGGAATTTATGAGTTTTATAGGTTTTATTCATGGACCTATGAAATTAAGGCCTGACGATCAGGCTTATTATCCGGCATTATCACCTAATCGAGATACTTTTAATAAATCTTTCCAGAAACATACCATTATACAGTAAACTCTTATTAATATTGCATACCTTAGGGGAAAAAATATTTTACGGGCTAATTTACCAAAGTATGGATTTATCTAAACAATTTTAAGACACAGTTTGTATGAGGGATTATCTTCTACGATTAATCTTTTTCACTATCACTGAGACTACTATTACCGCCAACTATATTGGCATTCACTTTCATAATTTCTTCTGTTACGATGTAGTATGTCAACTTGAATCGATACACACATGTACCAGGCTCTACGTTACTTATGACTAATTACGAGGGTTAATTATACGATTCAATTATCTAGACTAACATAAATCGAGTTGTGTTTAGATTTGTGGCCTAGTGATTGGAAGTTGAATTTATTAGTCGAATTCTTTCAAATGCTTTATTTGAGTCTAGATCCAATTAGTTGTATAAGTAAACGAAGTGTTAATATTTTATTTAATTTTTATATTTAATTTAAAATAACAACTATTGATAATGTGTGTTTACTACATTATTGTTAGAAAAATGTTGTAACTTAATAGACATGCTGATCGGATTGATGTGATTTAGTGATAATCAAGCAGGCCATAATGACAACTTAGGAGCTCCTAGTTACGTAATCAATAGTGAAGTAGGTTAAATGCATGGCTGGATGCTATTAATAATAATTATGGGTTAAATGGAATGTATACTTCCTGAATATTCTATTAATATTTCATTCAAAGTATGATTTGTTATGACTGGAAGTTACAAGAAAATTCCACCTATACGCTGATATAGTTAGTCAACACATATATGTAAGTAACTGATTTATTAATTACATTCGGGCTTTTTGAAATCATAAAAGCATTTTATACTTCATACGGATATTTTTAGTGACTTTGTGTGATTCAAGAGGGATAGTTTAACTGGGAAACTTTCATTGGTATTCTGAGCATTATTACAACCTATTTTAAGTTGAATTGACGTTTTTCACTTATCCCATAAGCACTCAGCCAATTCCCTCAAACGGTATTATTTAATAGTGATTGCCTTCACAAATTTCGTTACTAATGTATGCTTGCTAAATGTTGTATTCTATTGATCACCAAGTAAACTAATTATTCTCTTCCATTCAGTTCAGAGTACGCAAAATCACCAGAAAGAATATACCAATGTAATCACGCAATGTTATACATGCTCTAACACTGCAAATATTATGCAATATCTGACAATTTCAACGCTAAAAAGTTAATTATGAAGCAATTTTCCTAACTAATATAATCAACGGGAAACTAAAATAACTAACCAACACAAGAACAAGTGATTTCACGATGAGGTTACATTAAATTCTTTTAAAAGTAAGAAGTACTTGCCTGGTTGCATAAGAACGATGACTTTCAAACATGCATACTCAACAACATCTAATTGTAATCTTGTTAAAGATTGTGTTAGTTGTAAAATTCTTTCAACTATTTCTTCGGCACCCATTTCGCGTGCAGCCTCAAGATTAATGCATTGACTTGAAGTAAGACGAATTTCCTAAAAGAGGGAAAAGAATATTCATTTGTATAATGATAAACAATATTGTAAAGTTATAACACATCTGATATCTTCATTCAAAGAAATATTTCACATCTTGTAAAGCCACCTGATGATAACAGTCACCATTTTCAATATATACTAAAACTGAATTCAATCATTTTAAGTATGGATTCATCAAACACTAACTCTATTTATGTTACTAAAAGCATTAGTGACTTTATTACTGAACAGCCTGATAGGATTCATCAAACACTAACTCTATTTATGTTACTAAAAGCATTAGTGACTTTATTACTGAACAGCCTGATTCTGAGAACTGCCTCATTCCATGTAATCACTGGTTATTTGTCCAAGAAGAGCTGATAAATTCAGACTATCCAATTAAGGTTCACGCTAATCGGTTACGGACGTAGTGTAATATAACTCAGGACAGTTTATAGTTGCATAGATGCACTTACTTTTTAGAGATCTTGAGTCACAGAATTTCTCAGCATTTAACTCTGCTCATTATCAGTGCTATTACACTATCTCGTTGTGCTATGGTATTGCAACTAGGGTTAAAGTACATTTGTGATAATTCCTATGACTGTGACTGAATGATAAACATGAATGATTAACCGAATAACGTTCACAATAGAATCACGAGAGGTAAAATGTATACACAACGATAGATACTACATAGTAAAGTTCAAATACTTACAGAGGGAGTAGGTAAAGAGCGCCAACAACAGTCAAGACATAATAAGTCTGCCCAACAATTTTGTATTAAAAGTATTTGATCATCTGTATCAAGCAAAGAGAAATCCGGAAGCGCTCGAGACCAGCGTACTGTCCGGTACAAACGCTGATCTGCTAAATTCAACAGTGCGCGGTAAACAGCTGCCTCGTCATCCGAAACTCCCTCAGGTGCAGTAGTTTCCGACGAAACTGCAGCGTCAATTTCTAGTGCATCTTCTGGTTCTGCTTCTATGGTCTCCTCGACAAGGAGGATGTCACGAATAATCTAGATTACACAATAATATAACAAAAGTCCATCACTAGTAATTAGAAATTGCATTCTTGCAAGGCAAACTGTGGCAAAAATAGCGAAAGACCTGTTTTATTGATGACATACCACTTTTCGGTACAATTTCATTTCTCCTATTCCAATAACACACCATTTTTATTAACACTAATATTAATATGCAGTCATGAAATTATCACCTCACATTTTGTTTTTAAGTATACTATCCAGTTAATTAAACTTAGCGAGTTAAGTAAAAATTCCCTAGCATATATATATATATATATATATATATATATATATATATATATATATATATATATATATATATATATATATACTTGACTTAGCGACTCAACAGTATAATGGGTTTATGAAGATCTTGGGACTTTATAATTTAGAAAACTAACTGGCTAGACAATCATTGAAAATCAAGAAGTACTGGATAGCTGAATTGTTTCAATACGATATTCCAGAGCAATTAATGTAGCAATTACCCAACCCAAAGTAGGTGCGGGAGGGGTGACGTTTGAATATAAGATCAAGTGGTTAAGAGCCGAGTGCTTTAATCATTAAACCACTATAACACTGAACGACAGTTGCTACAACCACGTGTTGAAACTTTAGCAGACGATTTGATCATAAATGTAACTCTACAGAAGACATCTACGTTAAAACACAACAGAATGTGACAATTCAAAAGCTCCGGTAAGAAGTTCAAATTATCGGAGGATAATGTCCAAGCATTCGTCTTATTATGGATAACAAAACTTGATAAAATATATATTTACAAAACAACACCTCAGCTCCATAGGATACTTCACAACAGTTCGAGCATTAATTTAAATACTGGAAAGAAACTGATATATCACAAACATGAAGTTATGTAAAAGATCCCATTTAATATCAAATCCCATGAGAAACACTTACTCCATACTAATATTTACAATGGATTTAGATAGCGAAATTTTGAAAATCAGGTTGACTCTCAATATTACTAATATGTCATGTACTTGGACCCTTAGATACTGGTTTACACATTGTTTTTCAAGAATCTTCAACTGTGAAAACCAGAGCAAGAAACAGACAAGAAGCGCGGTAGAAGCTTCACTTAAGAGGTTAGTTTATATACAGAAAACAAGGGTATTTAGAGAACCGTGATCTCGGGATTTTTGAATCTTACACAAGACGTGCAGAAGTGATAATAAATTAGGTAATCATTTAATCACGATAAAAACAATTCACCGTTTTCTAAAATTGGAAGTTTCTAATGAACGTTGCTTGGCCGAAGTAATTTCGGTATTCGACTGGATTGTGAATACTTTCGAGAAATTATCCAAGACTATTAACAAGTGTTAAGACAGGCTTCCGGAAAAGCTAAGCTGGAGCTTTTGGAGAATAGCTGCAACGCACATATCCTTGAGATATGTTGTTTTCATTGGGAAGGTCTATATCAGCAGACAAGCAATTGAGACTTTTGACTATTTGAGTTATATGGACAAAAGAATATCAGTATAAGAAACAACAGACAAACAAATCGATGAGTAAGCAAACAGCACGAATTGTGATACAGCCGTCGTTAAAATCTAATATAAGTAATAATCAACCTTACACTATTGGAATAAAATAATGTGATTGGTTCCAAGTCACAATACAATTAGTAGGTAACCAAAACTAAGTACAAAATGTGAACTTACTTTTGGGAGTTGTTCTCTGGAACGTGGCGTTGACTCGCTAGAACCACCTATAATTACTTGTCTACCTAAATATGGCGAAACATTTGTTGATATATTAGTACTACCAACAATTCCGCCTCCACATTCTAAAATATTTGGCTCAACACGGAGTCTACTAGAATCGATTTCTTCGTCATCATTATCATGAGTACCAAGTACACCAGGATCCAAATAAACACCACCACCTGCATCTTCTGAAGCTGGTAAACCATCAGGACCTAAAGTATGGGCAGCAAGTCCAACAACAGAACAAGAAAGTTGATCTGCATCATCTGACATCATACTTTGATCCGTTAATCCACCTAGCATATTTCCATCGATATCCGAGGTTGAAAATTCTATTGACGAACTAGAAATGCCTAGACCAGAATTAGAACGAGCCCCACTAACTCGAGCTGCTATTTGACGTAGATAACGTGAACCAGGATACATGCTCCGCCCACCACGCGTACGATCCGAGCGAATGGCTAAAAATAAGCAAAAAACAAGTGGACAAGCTGAATAGAATTACTTTTAGGCGTACCAAAAAAGCAAACGCTACTGTTTTTTACAAGTATGAAAGTAAACCGATGATGGAAATGTGTGATTTCTGGAAAGACATCAATGACGAAATGTGATGAAAATCAGAAATAAGGTCGTACAAAACTCTGGTTTAAGTGTATTGTATTACCTGCATTTTAGACCTATCTAATTCTCTGACAAAATGTGCTTACCTTCAATACGCATTCCCTTATCAACACATTTTAGAAAACGACAAGCAGGACACTTTTTGCGTGAAGCTACATTTATTTCACATCGAGAAGAAGCATTAGGACGATGGCAAGCATATCTTTTAGCATTCTGGACAGTGCGTTTGAAGAAGCCTTTGCAGGATTCACAACAAAATATGCCATAATGATAACCAGAGATTTTATCTCCACAAATCGGACAGGGACCAAGTTTAGTAAACTGTTTGACATATTGCTGCCAAGTTGATTCACGCTAAAAATGGGAAGAAAAGGGAAGAATGCTAAGATGTAATAAAACAAGTAATTTGGCATAACACGAGATGACCATAATTTAATTTGCATACATGGCGATATAAAGAGTATGAAATTTGTTTATTTATTCAAACATAAAATTTGGTATAAAAAGGCACCAACAACATATACGCCACACAAGTACAAAGGTAACGTTGTGAAGAAAATAGGGAGATAGGGCAAATAAAGAGAAAATGTAAGACTTGTAGAACAACAAGACAATTACAAAGGAAGAGACGCAATCCGGGTAAAAACAAATAAGATTTCATTCCTATTAAGAGCAGTCATTACATTTTTATGAAGATCGTAAGAGGAAACTGCAACAAGATCGTCACTGGTTTCTATGTTGTTCCATATCTGATGAGGTTCCAAGCCACTAATGTGCAACATCACTAGGACCCCAACGGGGAAGTCTCGATGGACCGACAAAGACCAGTTTTAAACAGTTTTCCCTCACTCCACGACGTTATGTCGTAAATTGACAACCCCTCCACACTTTCCAGCCAGTCCCAGTGTCGTCAAATAATGCACGATATGCAAGACGTTGGGATGACATTAGTAAAATATGACCAAGGCATAGAAGCCAGTGTTTCAAAATTCTAACACTAAGTGAGTTGTTATCACTGTGTCCAAAATACGACATTGAACCTCGGCATTACTAACATGATGCTACTGTCGGATGTCAGCAATTCTTCAGCGACTGCGAGGATTGAACACAGAGAGACGTTAAACATTCTCAGCTCGGAAATACCAGGTTTCGCACAAACGCTCTTACTGAAGAGTTGTAAACCCGGTTTTTTACAGCCAGACTCATTACGATATCACAAACGATGGCCCAGCTTAGTATAAGCCGATTTGGCATTCATTATGCGTAGAATGATCTTATCTAACACACCACCACCTCCAATACTCACACAGCTACCCAGATACGCGAATTTCTTGGCTTCTTCTGGCGGCTTACTACGAAGTGTGAAAGCAGGTACACACTCTTGTCAATCTTACAGAAGTACATTGCACTTGGAAAGTGCGAAGAGCATGCCATATTCACGGTTACTAATTGCAAACTGGTTGAGTGTGATTAAGATAGCTTGTGTGTTATCGCACAGTAAGACAATGTCATCCACATACTTAAAGTAAAAATGTTTCTTCCCAGGTAACAACACCACACTGCCAGCATGTACTTCCGACAGAGCTGCTCTTAGAATACCATCGATGGCAAAGTTGAAGAGGAATGATGAGATTAAGCAACCTTGCCTAACCCCACCGCCGGATTGGAACAGTGGAGATGGACAGTTGCATACCCTTTAAGATGCTAACAAACTTCTTAAGCACACTCTTCTCTGACAGATAACTCCAAAGCACAATCTTGTCCAACGAATCGAAGGTGACCCTGATGTCAAGAAACACAACGACCGATGGTTTGCAGTAAGTGTGATGGAGTTCTAACATATGGCCGAGGGTGAAAATGTGATCAGTACATCCTCGATCTGATCGAAAACCAGCCTGCTCCTCGCCAGTCAACCACTCACACGTTTTTAACAATCTGAGAAGTATGACGGAAGTCAATCAAGAGTAGACTTATCTCTTGATAGTTATTACATTGGTTACGTGAACCCTTTTATAAAGATGAGGACAACAATCGCTTCATTTTATGATGGAATGCACAGTCTTCCAGACCTTTCTAAACAACCTTGTCAGATACCTGACCAGGAGCTCGCCACTATCTCTGAAAAGAGCTGGACGTAGGCTATCGGACTAGTGATTTGTTTCGATTCAGACTTTGAAGTTACTTACGAACTTACTCTTCGTTAGGTGGATCAGTTGTCACCGGTCATAGAGGGCAGAGCAATCTGATGGAAGTTGCTGAGTTAACATACCAACTGAACTGACCATCGGAAAATTCAGCCTATCGTCTAAGGCGATCTTGGATGTTAGTGGTTGGAGCACCACCAGCTTCACAGATTGTTTCACTGACACTAGATTTCTTGTTGCCAGTGACTTGAACGAGTTGAAAGGGCTTCCACTAATTACCAGATGTAGCGGTTGTTTCCAACTCTTTGTCACGTTCAGACGACCAGGATTCCCAGTCTTCACTCAAGATTTTTATTTTTTCCTGATGTAAGAATCTACATTTATTATCAAGCAAGTGAGCTATCAGAGTGGACCAACATGCCTCAAGGAGTTGTAAGGAACCTGCTGAAACCCAATATTTATAAGCGGTATGTTTCGCCGCCATTTTCACAGTGCCATGTAAATGTGACCAGTGCCCATCTACGATATTCAGTGAACTGGCATTTGGCGTAGAACCCGACTCGGATCGACATTTGGTTGCAACAGAAATTGGTGCTAGCCAGAAACAGGTTGTAGTCAGAACAAAGTTGTAGAAGATGATCACTTTTATTTGAACTGCGACTAGTAAGTCCCCATCGGCCACCTAACCGCCCCTCTGCGGTGCCTAGACGCCCGACCTGTGCATTCAAATCTCCAGATAGCACTACAATATCTGTAGAACGAGATTTCTTGAGATCGTCTAAATGATAGTAGAACTCATCCTTGATTGCATCTGGGCTACAATCTATTAATTAGTAGGCGGAGACTACAAAGAGATATTGTTTCCCATGTCAGTTTTTCCTCACTTTGATGGAACCTTCTAATCTAACAACACAAGCGACTGTTAATGGGGACTATGAAAGCACCACGATTAGACCACTAGGATCAGACAACGCAACTTCACCAAAATTACTTTGAGCTACGAATCTTCACAATCTCATAACCAGACACACGTGTTACGGCCGAGTTATTCGGGAAGCACCAGTAAGTTGTATAAATTAAAAGCTGAAGCAACACATTTCATTTAGTTGTAGATGATATCTATTTGGCACTTAGTTTTTATGACACAGAAAAGACTTGTTACAATAGTGCCAAGATGTAGGCTACATTTATGTAGTAATAATATAATGATAATATAATATAATGAAGAAATGGGAAGAAAATCATATAGTAATAAAAAGTACTAATATATTTAGAAAGACATAGTCCTAGTAAGAACGTAGCCCAGATATACGTAATGAAGGTCAGAGATATGTCTGACATTTTGCATAGAATTATAATGATCTACGTCTGACTTTAATCCCCGATGTTGCACAATCTACAGGATCCGATCTTAGGAATCGTGATGAGCAAAACCGATACCTGATCAACAAAGATACTATTTAAACCGCAGTATAATCATTAGTAAATGATCTTCTAAACACTTAGTATGTATTTCCATTTCAGTGGGAATTTATAGTTTGCTTTACATTAATTACGTTTGAGACTAATGGGAAAGTTAAACGTCCTTCATTGAGTTATGTCTAGTCTAGTCCTTAATGATGACTGAATTTTATCGATAAAGTTCCAATACGCCAAATAGTCTAGGTGACTCAACACCGCACATATGGCAACAGAGACTGACCAGTTTCAGTCCATTACAAATCAACGGGAAAATACAAGCTTATCCTAATTATAATCTGATACTTATTAATCTTCATTCTAACACATTAAAAACTAATAGCATGAAAGTAATATAAATTACAGTAATAGATTTGTAAACAAGCATGTATAGGACATAAAAGCATACATTCATAAGAATAATATTACATCTTTAGTAATTGTTCATAAAGAAACCATATAAAATAAAATGATACCTGAGGAGTTCCAGAAGATGATGACCCAGATGCGCCTGCATTAGCTGAAATCGCTACTAACCCTACTGAGCCACCCTGACCCTGAGACGACCGTGATCCAACAGTGCCTGTATTTGAGAACAAATCGACACCAACGTTAGATCCAAGAAGACGAGTAGGACCTGCATTTGAAACCAATCCATTTCCACTGCCAGATACGTTTAACTGCCTTAAAGGAACTAAAGTAGCACCACCAACACTAGGTGAACCAGAAACAATTGTATTTGTAGAACCGACGTGAATACCAGCCCCAGTAACTGGTTGTTGTACTAGAATAATACTCCGATCAGTTGAACCTAAATTAACACTGTTTGCGTTAGCCGTTTGACTGTTATTAATAGCCAGTCCCGAAGTACGAAGCATTGTATGTCCTAGGAGCAGAAACAACACACTAATTTTATACATGTTATTTACAGATAAAAGATAACTTATATAAGTAAGATACATATTTGTACACCACTAATAAAATAAAGGAACGAATATTTGATATACTGAAACATCACGGGGAAAAATACTCGATAAAAAGCCATCTAGCTGACTTAAGAACTAATCCAGATTATACCTTAACCTTCGACTTTACAGAAAAAATCTACATGCAAAACGATTAAACAAAATGAATGTTAGTATTGATTCTCAGTGAGGACACTAACACTCATTAAGCATAGCGGGTTGATGTTTGAGAAAGAAGGGGGAGATTATGTTTTGTTCCACTGCAAACAAGTCGAATAAAAAACAAAAGTACAGTGAGGGTAACAAACAAAGCGAATTTCAAAGAAGAAGCAAAACACATTTCAGTTATATATATGACAAAATGATTAAAAAACAATCAAATGTAACTACTAAAATTAAATGGTGCACAAGTCAGGTTTTAAAACTAACTTTATAGCCGAGAACACATACGATAACAAATACTTAAGTCTAAGTATTCCATATCAAAGAACGGTAATATTTTATAAAACTGGGTAGTTGTCAGCCCACATCAGTACAACAACAAGAATGCCAAAGTAACGGTAATATCACTGGTCGTAAAAGATTAAATATGAGGATAACTGGTGACTAGTTAATTCGTGAAAATAAAAGTACAAAATAATTTTAAAGCACACGATCCAAGAGAAGGCAAAATCTGAATGCACCTACGCCATTGCAACCGATTCGGAGGTGTCACATGTTCCGAACCAGACAGACAGACAGTTACAACGTAGAACTTGGTACATGCGTACGTCAGTTCAAGTTGCCATGCCTCGATTATCAGGTAGAGATTAAATTGTCGAATCAAATCCCAGAGTAAGGGAGGTAGTAACAGAGTTAGTATTAATGGAAGGGAATAGAGACCGGTGATAAGATTTAAGAAAATATAATCCAGTAAAGAGAAAATTATGATAAGTTCAGAAACTTAGAATTTGGAGGAAGACAAGGAGTGAATGCACCTGCGCAATTGCCAACGATTTTGAGCCATATCACACAAGGTCTCTAACCATTTATTACGAGCGTCACGCGGACCCCAACCAGGTAGTCTACACCTATTAACATGGCTCAGCCCAACTGTCAATGACTTCATGGACTGGAGCCATGTTTTGGTTTGGCCGCCCCTAGCTTTCTTCCAGCCTACTCCTACACCAGACAGCATTGCTCGTCGAGGTAGGCGGTGGTCAGGCATACGTAACACATGTCCTAACCACCTTAGCTGGTGAAGATTTGCTACTTCATCAATAGACTTACCGTATCTACCTAGTACTCTATTCCTAAACCACGTATTGCTTATTCGGTGGTCCCAGTAAACACGAGCAATCTTTCGAAGACATCTATGATCGAATACCAGGAGCCTACGAATATCCTCTATCCTTAATGGCCATGTTTCACATCCATAAAGTAAGACGGATCGAACTACTGCACAGTAAACGCGTCCTTTGGTCAGAAGTCGGATGTCTCGCCTACGCCACAGATGACGTAAATTCCCAAAAGCTAATCGGGCAACGGCGCGTGTCCCTATCTTTCCGAATTCTTACTGTCCCGTTTAGATGGACAGCGCATAAGTGACTGTCTATGGGAATGCAGTCAAGGAGAGCCTGTTCAGCTTTTGAACTTAGTGCTATATCTACACCAGCAAGGCCACGAGTGGTAGCAGTGGGGTCTACGGAAACACGAAGGGTGAACCGGACCGGTTCTTTATCTTCACAAGGTGAGGTCAAGTGAATGAGTGTACTTGGATCCTGTATACGCATTTCGGAGACGCAGCAGACATCGATGGAACGAGAATCTAGGGTCATAGCTAGAGAGGCTTGTTGTCCTATTTGGCCTAAGGTTCGAACGTTAAAAGCTCCGATATGTAATTTAGTGCGAGGTTTCAGGATACCAGGAATAACGTTTCGTGAACTCAAACCATTAGCATCAGAGGCGTGGGGTGATAAAGTTAGGCTAGACGGGTTAATCGTGGAAATTAGGGAGTTATTGAGAGTTGAGGGTGGGATTTGACCTCAAGCAAACTGATCTCTTGTGTTGTTAGAGGTATGTGGGCGGTTTTCACTTCCTGGCTGCCCACACCATGGAAGGATATTACTTCCTGAGGTACCTGAAAAGGAAACTGGATTAGTATTGGTCATAGTGACCTGAAAGCGTGATCACAGAGCCCAAGGGGCAACTGCCTGAGGCCGATCACGCACAACCTTGTTATGAGATGTTTTCGAAGTGTTAGCTCCGTTCTTTAGAAGGCCTTACTGCCGGAGATGGAAATCCGTGGAGTAAGGTGAGGTGTGACATTTTAGGGTCGACCTTTTCTAACCCCTTCCTTCCTTTGTGAGAAGGCAGCATCGCTGCAGATGCTGGTTATCCGAGGGAAACACCTTACTGCTATCACACCCCGCTGAGGCCAGCAGTACGACTTCGCAATCCGCGCCATCTTAACATATGGCTGCGAAACGTGGGCCATGAAAACTCAAGATATGCGTCGTCGCCAGATATTTGACCATAGGAATCTTCGGAACATCGCTCGTATACCATGGAATAACCGGACTAGTAATAATGAGGTTAGACAAAAGGTTCTTGGGAGACACGGTAAATCAGTCGAAGAGGTCATTAACCTTCATCGACTGAGATGGCTAGGACATGTATTGCGCATGCCCGACCACCATCTACCCCGTCGCGCCATGTTAGCTAGGGCTGAAGTAGAATGGAAGAAGGTTAGGGGCGGCCAAACTAAAACATGGCATCAGTCCATGAAGTCCTTGACTACTGGTCTAAGCCATGTAGATAGATGTAGACTACCTGGTTGGGGCCCGCGTGATGATCGCAACAAATGGCTGGAGACACTAGGTGATATGGCTCAGAACCGGTCACAGTGGCGCAAGTGTATTCACTCTTTAACCTCATCTAGATCTTAAATTCTATTGTTATTTTCTGGACATCTTTACTTACTCTTCTCTCTTGTATTCTGTCTATACGTTACCTCAATATTCTCGTAGTGCTATTGTGGTATGGCAACTTGGACCTACAGGCGTTTGTGCCCGGTTCTACGTTGCTGATGATGATGATGATGATGATCAGATCTTAGGTTGCTGCCTTTAGTCTTATCGCTCTCCAACAGACCTGCTTGGCATGGTAGGACCTAAAGGAACAAGCGTTCCAGCCAATATAGCTCGGTTGGGTTATCACGATATGCAAGCCCGACCACCACGTCAAGGTAGCAGCTACGATTGGGGTTTCGAACCACTAGTTACGATGGGCACTCACTTCAACCAAGTAGTCTGTAACTACCTACAAATCTCAGACCAGAGGTCCACGACTTTAAGGTCTGGCATCACGTCCTTGTTGCCCTATCCTAGATTGCTTTCATCTTGCTCCTACGTCAATCAACAACACGTGAAGTAGTAAGGGTTGGTTTAACGTAAATGTCTCAACCACTGGAGTCGGTAAATAATAAAGATACTTGAAACTAAAGAAACAGGAAACTGATGAAACAATATACTAGAATGCAAAAGAATTTGAAATAAATTTTCACCCACCAGCTGCAACAGCACGAATAGGTGTGCTTGCAAACACCTGATTTTCGCCCCCGCTTACAAGTTGGGCTGCTGGAACTAGAATATAAGTAGGTTGTTGTTGAATCTGCTGTCTAGTATTGTTCGATTGAGATGCAACTGGCTGTTGTGTTGCAACCGCGGGAAACGAAATTATTTGAGTATTGGAATTAGCAAAAGAAGGTATAGTACGTACAATTTGAACTCCGTCAGAATTCGGCTGAAAAAAACGTAAAAAATACAAATCGAAGCTTGAAATAGATCTTTATTTTACTTGTTAAGCAAGAATGCGTGTAAACTAGTAATGACTATTGGATATTATTCATGGAGTATTCTGCCGAGTTCATGTAACGAAATTGCAATTTCCAAATATGGCCTAAGATAGAAAAGATTGGATTTCGGAATGTTCCAGCAGGAACGTTAAGTTAATACAATGACAAGTAAAAGTAATAAAAGTGCAGCTATAAAGACTGATAAATATTCAGAATTGAAAAACACTTTCCACTACTACTTAGATATATCAATACAGACAGTTCGGAATAATATATGCAAGTGAAAGGAACATAAAATTGGGTACTATACACCCTAAGGTCTGTCTGGAAGCATCTACGAATCTAGAACTTATGTTCAACATATGTTTGTTGTCAAATAATACCGATACATTGCTCATGGAAGAGATTTCTGAACCGTTGTGGTACTCCAACTCATAGAGTACAAGTGATGAAAATGTAGTCTAAATGAAAGTGGAAACTGAACAAGACAGATTTTCAGTTTACTTTCTGGTAATTAAAAGAGTTCTATTTTAAAAATATAAAGGGCCATAGGATGTCAATTTTATTCAGCTGCTGTACGATAAAGAAACGAATCAAGTTCACATTAAACGGCCATTATATAGTAACAAACATCATGTCTAATCCTTAATTTCGACAGAATTTTATAGATCAGGATGCAACATGGTCAACAGGTTGCGAAGTAGTGCAATTTGTTTGGCGCTAAATGACAATACACCCTAGACCTATACTTTGCACTCGATATCAAACCATGTTTACAATTTTAAGAGAAGTAGTACTTCATCAGATATTCAACCACACCTTGACCAATGCAGAAGTCGTAGACATTATTTGAGTCACCACTGATCTATATAATTGGGTGTTATACCATCCGATTATTGAGTAGTAACTAATAGCTTGTCGAATCCGCAATGATCTAGTTCCATAGATCCAGTGAGAATTAGAATTACCAAATATATTATACACTTCAATATTAATTCATTAGTCAATGTATTTTGTGTTATGACGGAGACATAGGTTCAAGCTCTCGATTGATCTCAGCCCAGTTGTATTTGTAAGTATCAATTAGTAAACTGTCCCACACTCAACCACTGTTCTTCTTGTTCCTTCCTAAACCAGCCAAAGAACAGCTTAAGTTTAGCATATGCGAAAGACGAATAGAACATTCTCAAATTTTATCAAGGGGTCAAGGGAGTTTGGAGTTATTTCAGCGTTTTCATCTGACAAGAATATACCGTCTGCATGTCTTCTAGCTGTCAATCACTTTCAAAAAGCTTGAATTGAGAATAATCAACCTATTTAGAATATTTGTGATAAAAACGGCCAATGATAGTCAGTGCGTACACTTCGCAAAAGCCAAACATTATAGTCAGATTAGCTAGATAATCTCTACACAACTCTACAGGTTTAGATAGCACTGACTTCCTACAACATTGTAATTCGCTAGTTGATATGAAACAACATAAGTCACTCAGTGATGATCGCAACTATTTTATCAAGGAAATAGCTACCGACTTTCTATCTATATCTCTAGTTACGACACAGAAGACGCTGGTCTCGCCTTATTAGACCCTACTGAAGCGATTCCCAGAGTTATTAAGCGCGGTATATGGTGGTAAGGAAATAAAACATGACTTAGTGCAACACATCAATAATAAGGGGCTCCCCATTTACTTCCAATCAAGTAGATTGGACCCAAAGCGTTAAGTAGTCGTTGAAAATGAATTCGACAAACTGCTCTGTTTGGGTATCATCTGCACTTTTAAAAGGACTTGGGCACCTCGTTCAATATGGTTCTGAAAAACGGAGAGATAAGACCAAGTGGGGATTACTGTGCACTTAACAAGCAAACTATTGCGGACAGGTACCCATTTCCTCACATGCAAGATTTTATCAACAATGTCTGACACTCTGATTTTTTAAAGATTGATCTCGGCCGCGCATATAACGACATTTCAGTTGCTCCACCTGATATCGCAAAGACAGCAATTACGACACCTTTTGATCTATATGAATTTCTTCGCATGGCTTCTGGGTTTACCAATATAGTGCAAACCTTCCACATTTGTAGATACAGTTACTCGCGACTTTCCTTTCGTGTACGCATACATTGACGATTTACCGGTAGCTAGTACAGCACCAGAACATATAAAACACCTACAACGACTTTTTTTAACAACTGAAGGAATACAGTGTAGTAATCAACCCTCATAAATGCGAACTCGGTAAGCAATCACTTCAGTTTGTGAGTCATATTGTGAACTCCCAAATAATTATACCCATTCTAAAAGCTAATATTACATAAGTGTTTCCAGCGGCGCACGTCCCGATTTAGATGAGGCCAGATAGAACGTTCCCTGGCTAGCTTCGTCATGGTTTGACTCCTGGGTGAGACATATTGTGAGGAACGTCAGAAATATTACGTCTCACAAGTCTCGACATATAGGGTCTGCATCTATTAGTCGAATTATCACAGACTACTTTGGTATCGCCGATTTGGATTTCTTCAAATATTAAGGAAGTTGTACTGGAAAAACTTAGCTGAGCTAATTCATCATCGTCTTGTTATAATTAAGACAATCTCCTGTAATCAATATTCGCAGGTGTGAAAGTAATGGTGGACATTCTTGAAAGAGCATTGGTGACCTCGTTTTTATTTCTTTTTATATACTGAATGTCTGAAGTAAACTATGAGATGAATAAGACACGTTTAATTTCCCTGGGAGTATACCTATCGTATTGGTCGTAAGTGCTTTCGTTAGCAGCTTGTGGTCCGTAAAAGCAGTGCCTTTTAACATATGCCTGAAGTATTTAATAGAGAGATATACACCTAGAAACTCGCGACTGAATGTACTACAACGTGTTTGTGTATGTCGAGTCTTTTAGAAGAAAACGACAGAGGTTCCCACTGACTGTTGACAAACTGTTGGAGGACTGTACCAATCGCTGTATTCGATGCATCGGTCATGAAAGCTACAGGAGCATTATTGTCACAGTGAGAAAGTAAAGTTACTGAACTTAAGATTTTATTTAACTGATCAAATGCTTTAATTACTGTCTTAGTCATGTTTAAGGATCTGAAGCGTCCTTTTAAAAGATCTGTCAAACGCTGGGCTATATGAGCACAATGCAATAGGAATCTTCTATAGAATCACTTTAGTTTATCAAGTTCTTAGTTTGTGAGCTTCGGGTTACTAAAAATAAGCTACTGTTTATTATCACCTATTGAAGTGATTAGTAATCAGAATACAGTGGATTTCTTTTTCACTTATTTGTTTCAGGCAGTACTGAGGTTATTTAAATAAGTAACACACTGATGAGATATGTGCAGTCACGGGAACTAAGTGGCAATGATCTATAGTGCGTTAGTCACGGAATGTAGATAAATAAAGCAGACTATATTAGGGGTCGAACAACTAAATATCAAAGAATAACACCTTCGCAGTTAAAACAAAAAGCAGGCCAGTAAATAGGAAAGAGACAAATGTACGGTACGAGTGTTCAGAGTTACAAAATACAGGTCAGGCGTAGTTACGCTATTGTGATACACCTTGCATGTCACAATATCCTAAACGGTTGATTTTCACAATTTTGTTCTTTGTACGGCACAGATCAATAAATGAGTCGGTAGTTTGTTTCAGACTAACTGCTACTTATTTGACACATATCTAGTCTTTAAAACATAATAAATCGAAAATGATAATTGTTCGACATCAGTAGCATACACGCAAGTATGGATTGGGGATGGATAACTAACACTATAGAAATTGTCGGAAGTTTAAAGGTAAAGTTAGTAGGCTATCAGACATATCTAAAACCTATTTAGTTCAACACTCGTCAATCATCAATTTTAAGACTTTAAGAACTGTTAACTGGGTTCTCGGTAGCTTCTACAAGAGTCGAATGAGCTGAGATAACTGGATCGACCTAAAGGGTTGGATGATAATTACTGTCATCTGATTATCACCATTAGTTACACAGAATGACAGAAAGAATCAAGATCTGATACAAATATGTATTATCCTATAAAACAAAACTTAATTTAAGCACAGTGAGAAAATAACGACGGCATTGAGGAAAAAACAACGTTAATGGCAGTCGCGACAAACAAACTAACTTTAGTCTAAAGAGCAACAGAATTATAAATTACCAATTCTAAAACTGTGTTATAACCAATATTTGACTGATAAACATTCTGTCTTGAATAAATGGATTCAGAGAGTAGTTTGGTGGTGCCTACTGAAATATTCCTAAGTCCATTGTACATAACATAAAAATCCACAGTGAAACTTGCGTAACTCATGAAAACTAAGTAATGGAAGGATGTTCACAATTAGTGTTTAAACAGCAACAACACCTGACAATATACCAGCTGAAGCACTCAAGTCAGATATAGATGTAACAGCAAGGATACTCCACGTTTTATTCAGGGGGGGAAGAACAAGTGGCAGCAGACTGGAAAGAAGGACATCATATCAAGATAACAAAAATAGGAGATTTGAGCAAATGTGACAACTACAGAGGGATCATACTATTGTCAGCATAAGGGAAAGTCTTCAACAGAGTCTTGCTGAACAGAATGAAAGATTCAGTGGATGCTGAACTTCGAGATCAACAGGCTGGTTTCCTTAAGGATCGGTCGAGTACAGACCAAATCATAACACCACGCATCATCGTTGAACAATCAAGTGAATGGGACTCGACACTGTACATCAACTTCATTTAACATGAGGCGTTTGACAGTGTAGACAGGAGAACACTATGGAAACAATTTCGACACTACGGTGTATGAGAGAAACTTGTCAACATTATCCGGAACTCCTACGACGAAACACAGTGAAAAATCGTGCATGGAGGACAGCTGACACATGCATTCCTAGTGAGGAGCGAAGTCAGACAAGGTTACCTGCTCTCGCCTTTTCTCTTCCTCCTAGTGGTTGACTGGATCATGAAGACCACCACATCTGAAGGGATGAAAAGGAATTCAATGGATAAATAGGATGCGACTCGATGATTTGGTCTTCGTAGATGATCCAGCTCCTTCTATCACACACACACCAACAAATGCAAGTGAAAATAACTAACGTAGCAGCAACCTCAGCATCAGTAGGCCTAAACATACAGAAGGAAAAGAGCAAAATTCTCAAATACAACACAAGGAGCACCAACCCAATTGAACTTGATGGAGAAACTCTGGAAGAAGTGGATACTTTCACGTACGTGGGAAGCATAATCGATGAACGAGGAGGATCTGACGCAGATGTAAAGACAAGGATTAGCAAAGTAAGGACAACATTTCTACTGTTGAAGAACATATGGGACTCAAAACAACTGTCAACCAACCTCAAAGTCAGACTCTTCAATTCCAACTTTAAGACAGTTCTGCTGTATGAAGCTGAAACTAGAAGAATTACCGCAAACATCCTCAGAGGAGTGCAAGTATTTATAAACAACCGCCTAAGCAAGATACTGAATGTCCGTTGGCCGGAAACCATCAGCAACAGCTTACTATAGGAGAGGACAAACCAACTTCCAGCCGAAGAAATTAGGAAAAGACGCTGGAAATGGTTAGGACACACATTGCAGAAATCATTAGACTGCATCACGAGACAAGTATTAACATGGAATCCTGTTGGGAAACGGAAAAGAGGAAGGCCAAAGAACACACTGCGTTGAGAATTGGTAGCAGATATTAAGAGGATGAATAGCAAGTGGGAACAGCTAAAAAAGTTTGCTCAGGACAGAGTTCAATGGAGAATACTGGTGAGTGGCCTATGCTCCTCTGTGAGGGGTAACAGGCGTAAGTAATTAAGGGTTGATTTTACGCAGACGACATGGGAAACAAGTGAACCTCGTCACTATAATAAACAATGAAAGATTCTTTTTGACTGGCAATCAATGTACCATGTGTTTTCTATTAATGATGCAGATGGGTGAATCAAGGAAGTACATTGCACCACAAAATCGCCGTTGGCCAATTGTAAGCAAAAATAGTTGTAAAATCTGCCAACTAAATTTTGTGATCTAATCGGGGATTAGAGAAGCACTATATTACTGCATAATTAAGGCTAATACTTGCACCATTACAATATTAAACTTACGCTGCCAATATGTAAAACACGATGAGGGTTGCTGGAAGCTATGGTTTGTATTTGTGATGTCGCACTAGATATGACAGAGTGTTGCAGCGAAGAGTTTTCCAGTTTTGGTTGGATCGCCTGGTCAGCCGACTTACCAGTGAACTTCAGCTGGAATTATGGAGAATAAAGTCATTAGAAAACATCTTTCAGTCATATAGAACAAGATTAAGTAGAAAAAAAAGCAAATTATTAACACTTTACAGCTAGTAATTGCATAATTAGTTGTTATTATTAATTATGTTACGTGCAAATAAACCAACAATTTAATTGTGGGATGGTTATAGAAACACTACTAAAGTGACTTAAACAAGCTTTTAATATTAACACTAAACGGTTTCTGAGCAATATTTGACACAGATGTTTGATCAGTTAAAAACGGAGTACGAATATTATTATTTTACCTCGAATAACTGTGTATGGAGATAAATACTAGAGGGCTGAAACACTACACACAGACAACACCAGGGTTCACACTAAAGTAGACGATAATTCCATACCTCACAAAAGCTTTGTTTAGTATTATAACTAATACTGAGATGACTGATAGAAAAACTTATTGTATAGTATATATTTCGACTATGCGGTTAATTAAGGGTCCAAAAATTACTTTTATTTTTTAATCTCCTCCGTTCATAATACTTTATCACTCACACAGCTAACTATAACTGGAATGAACTTTGTTTCTTTAAACAAAAAGACATGTAGATGACAGTTAAAAATTGTGCAGTGGCGCAGGTCCATTTACTTTATCTTTCCTTAAATCCTAAGCTAAGAATTGTTGTATAGCTTCTGTTCCATAAACTACAATTGTATTTACTTTATTTTGTTAATGGAACATGCCAACTTGGATCTATGCACATGTGCCAGGTTTTACGTTGTACATGGCTGATAGACTGATTGACTAAAGGAAATATGACGAAGCTTCGAGCTGTTAGAATAGTTTCTTAGGACTCGACTATGGAAGTTTGTAATGTTTAACAAAGCTAGTGAAATTTCTCTGACACATATCACATTTCCTAACGATAACTCATCCGCTATTTCAGTCAGGTTCAAGATGGACGGATAAGGGTCAATGTAAGGACTGACAAAATAATATGCTAATTGTTTGAAATATTGAGCTACAAATTGCTAAAATCTGCCAGCTATCAATTCTTTCCCACTAGGGATACAAATAAAGTGAATTCTGCATTTTGGGCTTGATGTTCATTATCTAACTCAGAACTTAGGTAAAATAAGGGGTGGAACGAAAATTACCAAGGAACACTCAGTACTTCGAGTGGGTGTTTTAAATATACACAAAGAGTGAACATAGCAGGTTTCTTACGAAACAACATAATATATAGCACGAGCAACAAATGTGTTATATCTGTTTGGGCAACGGCTTACAGTAATTAACCATTGTCGACATACATTGTCTGTTGACACCCAAACTAAAAGCTATTTCCAAACTGTAAATAAAAAGTATGAACAATTAATACAAATATATGCTTGTAGCTACATTATAAAGCAAGTATTGATAGCTCAAATGATAGACCGAAATCTAGTACAATACTAACTAGTTGGCTAACTCACATCTATCACAATCTTGCTATCTTCACGTAGTTGAATTTGGCCAGACTGGGACAGGTGCATAATAAGTTCCTGCAATTTTTGTTGACTTAAGGTTGATCCTTGTGTCCCATCAGGTAGATGGATTGTGACATAAGTTGTGGAAGGCACAGAGTCATTACCAGTAGAGACTGATCCTGATGACTTCGGTACGACTCCCATTATTAGTTTGTCTAAAGCTACAGTGGCTTTTAAACTTTCATCTTTCAAATCATCTTGGATGTCTGCTGGACTCTTGACTTCAGAAGCTGCCATTGATTCATTCAACTAGGAACAACAAATCATGACGCTTTTAATTATATAGAGGATAAATTAAAATGCGCAATCCAGTTAGTATACACACATTAAATATAAGAAAAATGCAGATCTATAAGCCGCAAGGACATTAACCTCAGGCGACCTTCCAAAGTGACCTTCGAAGGTCTTCTGAAGGGCACAGCCTTCACAAGGAAAGACGGTTAGTACGGCAAAAAACTGCTAACAACAAGTTACAAATGGGGAAAATATGTCTATAAGGGGCGTCTATGCAACAACAACCCACCGTTAGAGTGAATACACAAAAATGGCCGACCAAATACCACAAAATTTAAATACTAACATTGCTGTCGAGGAAATATATTTAGTATATTAAAAGTGCATTGGATGCAAATATACGAAACCTTTAACTCACTACTGAATTCTATTGATTCATTGTATTATATTTTGTTTGCAATGTTTTTTCATCTAATCAACCAATAAACGAGATACCAGAGGTATTCGAAAAGGACTAACCCTTCCCCACCTCCCCTCCTCGCTTCACTAATGGTGACAAAAGTAATATGAGCTTATAGTGGCCAACACTATGCTGTCATTACGGTGAAAAAAGCTAGAAACCTCAGTGAATGGCGCATCGACGACCACAATGTATTCCACTGTGCTTATTTAAAATATTAAAATCCAGTGAAACTAGATTACTGTATATTCTGCGTACCTGAGTACGTGTTACCATGTGTTGTAATTTATGTATTGCATCCTACATGTCTTTCTGCTCGCCATCTTCATCACATGCCTTTGGTGTAGTCCGATAAATTGGCCTTCGAATTCGTTTCTGGTCATTAATGGTCATATTCTCACTCCTTGTACCTATCTGGATTTGGAACATTGGTATTCCTATATACATGTCCATATACATATTCATTGCCAGATTTCTTATTCCTTGATTATCTGATTTATCGAGTGCCAAACACTGCTAGTAAGAAAATTACATTCACGTAGCCCACCAGGGCTTCTGAGATACACATTCTTTTTCACAAACACGCTGCTGGTCTGATACTACTAAACGACAAATTGGAGAGTATACCAGTGTACACTACCCTATTAAACTTTACTAAATCGTCCTTTATGGTGTTAAACGTAATCCGCCTCCAATAGGTACCCTGTTGGGATTGTCAGAATCATTTCCATATAGGGTTAGTATGAATGCAGTGAACGCCGACTAACACTGTAGGTACCGGCCATCGAGTGTTGAGTGAATTATCCTGCTATTACCTTACCATATTCAAAACGTACCTCAAACCCCATCTAGAGACTTTTTCATGGTTCCTCTTCATACACTTAAAAAGGGCATGAACCTCATAGTAAATTACAGAGGGAAGCAACCAAAAGGGTTGTAGAACTACGGAACAAACCGTGCATAGAAAGACTGAGGAAGTTGGATTTTTTCTAACTAAAACAAGTGAGGTTCTGGGGTGGCCCAATAACTTTTCACAATATGCTTGGTGCCTCGGGATACTTCATCAAGTTTATCCTGACATCTACTAATCACCCTAATTCAAGAAGCAAGAGTGGAAATATTATCAACCAAAGAACGCACTTTTCCCGAAGGATGTGCCCGGCTTGGAATTGATTCCTATCAGACATGTCCCAAGCTGTCACCACCGACTGCTTTAAAAAAAGGCTAGACACCCCTACTTTTACCATTGACTTACCTCTGTCAGCCCTCACCCTAAGAGCGATGGTTGACCAAGCAACCATCCTGATTCGCCATCAACAGACACTACTGTTCCTCCTTTAAAGCACTTCCAACCACCCCTTTGCCCCCTCACTTGATAACCTTTTATAACTACACTCTCTAACTTTATAATTAGAGCCATCTATGTTTTTCTCATTTGTTTTAGCCTTAATTGATAGGCTCTTTTACTTACTCTAAGGAACATCTTACTTCGGTTTCCTTTCTGTAGCCCACTTTACTGTATGTCCCTTTAACACAGCCTTCCGTTTTCTGTAAGCATTTCCCTCCTCTCATATTTCCCCTTTCACCTCCCTACACACTTGATTATACAGTCGCTTTGTATTTTCAACTTACTAACTCCATGACAAAGTGACGCTGTGCCGAATAATGTGCGTATAAGCTTCGTTTATGTAAATAAAGAAAAATAAAGAGGCCTCCTATATAAACTGAAATCAATTAATGCAAAAAAATGAAAAGCAAATAAAAACAGAGAATAAAAAGCAGGATGGTTTGGTATGCTAAAAAACTTTTAATAGTACGTGGAAGTAACAACAAACCTTTGTCCCCCGACATCACTTGAAATTTCCAAGCTAAGCGGTTAGACTTTAACGCCTAGGTATATCTCTATCTAGTGACACAAGAATTTAGAGTATTATAAACATAGGTCTTTATTCAATGGAGTGGGCGGGAGACAGTGGAGCGCGGTTCTAGTTATTCAAACACACACATAATTCTCAACGTTCAATATAAGCTAATAGGAAATATAATCCCTATGCAGAATAAGGAAGTAAATGAATACTGGAGCCTAATTGTTGTGGCGTATGCTTAAGTTTTGAAGTGAACTTTTAACTAGTCAAGCTATGTTGCTACAAGACAACAGTAAGTGAGCAATGTCAAGCCAGAAGCGAGTTTTAACAAATCTAGCGGCTAGTAATATATTGCCACAACAATACTGGATATCAAATAATTTATAGCTGTATTTGTTAACTCTTTGTAATATGGGGTTCATTCAATGTACAAGTGCAGGAATTCTTACTGTTTGTTGAATTTACAAGTTAATATTCAAAGTCATCAATAAATGAAACCCTTATATGTGTAAGTTAGTTTCATTTCTTTTATTTTTCTTTTAGTTTTGTTTCTTTAAATCTAAGATGCAGGTTTCCCATGATTTAGCGTAGTACATTCAAATCTGCCTGACAAATTTTGTACATGAGTTCCACCATTTGGAACAAGTGAATCTACTGAACGCCGTTTAGCAGAAAGATTTACTCCTTATGATAATTATCATCAATCATAATGTTCTGTTTAGTGAACATTGTGTTCGGTTTCGACTAAATCATGGATAATGTATTTCGTCGAAAGTAGTTTACTGGATAACTGTTTATTGTTGTCGAATTCATCGCCCTGAGATTAATTCAGTCGCCGTTAATATAGACCACTCTCTAGAAGCCGTGGACTATTCAAACCATGTTTAGAACCACGTAATTGCTGCCTACTGAGTTTAATCAGGCAGGTTCGAATAATGTATGCGAAATATTTTATTCATTATTTCTAGGATAATTAGGGTTATTAACTCATAAATTTCGTTGCGATTCATTCGTAACCCATTTAGTGCACCATATATGTTGCAGCTGCTAGTCAAAATGAAGTTAGAAATTTTACTCTGTATATCCTTTGATGAATAAAAAATTATGCAAAACTCACACACATTGTTTATCGAATAATTAACAGAATGACAATATGTTCACTAATTTTCATGACAATTTGAACTGGCCGTAAGCCGTGGCTTTCAACATTAGGCGGGCGAGTTAAAATGGGTTTGATTTTTTGTGGAGGGAGGGTGATATACAAATGATGAAGTTATTGTTGGTATGTTTTACAAAGACTAACTGAGACTTCTTTACTTTACCGCTTGTAATAAGGAAATCGAATACTTTATCGCCTTGTCGTTAATGGTGATCTTAACGTTAACAGGTCATAAGTATTTCTTATAACCAACGGGACATTTTACTAAATTTCTGAACTTGGAACATAAAACACCAAAGCAATCAAGATTTCTGCAAACCACTCAAACACTGTTAATAATATTATAATTACGATATGGAATTTCTTATAGAATTCGGCAAATATACACACATAATCATATTAATATTACTTAAAGCTAATGTTTATGATGAAATTGCATTTTGGCATATGCATTAAAGTTGTTAAAGGTGTGAAGAAGCTCAGTGCAAACAATTTCTAAATGAGTATTTGTAAGTTTGACAATGTAGGCACCGGCTTGCTTATACATGTGTGTTTGATAAAATATATATTAAGAGTGTCACAAATAGCGACATACGCACCCCTATTGTTTACCATACAGGCTTTATGGAAGACTGTTAATTGTTCCAGAGTATATTTCTAGACTCTAAGCATGTTGTACTGTGGGAGCATGATTGCCTCTGCTTGATCTGATACAGAAAACCACAGTAAGATTCACTAAAATTCAGCTTAATGAATAAAATCTCAGTAGCATACCTTAATTACAGAAGAACTTATGCAATAATGAAAGCAAGGTTTTATTTTTATGCAGCTTACAACAAAATCCTCCAGCCATGAGAACAAACATGATATATGTTGGCGTCTTGAAACTGTATGCTAGGAAAATCAGTGACAGCTGCAAGTAAATAAATCTTGTCAGGCATCATGGATGATGAATAGTAAAGACAACTTGAATCCAGTCTAACAAGTAGTCTGAATGAGAAGCGCATGAGATAGTTGACAAAGCTTGTGCTCTGGGGTGGCAAAGATAGCGTTGGTAATCGTAATTAGATAACTATCTAACATTATAAAAAATGGTTTAAACCTGACATCGTAAACTGACATTGGTTTGACAAGCAATGTGTATAGAGCAGTTGTTTCGTCTTAATTTACAACTTCTCAGTACACCTATCCTAGACTACAGTAGAAAATCTAGCTTACAAATTCCTGGTTTTGTAAAGAACACCTAAACGATCGCCTCGCTAGTGATTAACTTGAGCGGTAACTCATGGAGTTATGGCGAAAAGACGTAGTCACTGGTGCTCATTCACGTTAGATATGGGGAGTTATACGTGTATAGCAACAAACTAAGTCGCAAAATTATGTCATGGTTCGACAGGATTTGGAAAGTGCATACCGTCGAGCGACGACTGACCCAACGGTAAAGGTCTAAAGCGTTCGCCGGGAGATATGAAGGTCCTGGCTCCAAAGCCATTCAGGAAAATTAGGATAGTTTCAGACTTGGTCACAGATGCACTGGTCAAACGTTTACTCTCCATCAAGTTCTGCAATCGGTGAATACCAAGAGATGTCCGACAATCATGATATTCCTTGATTTGTAAACAGAATTTAACTCCAGAAACCGAATGGTCTTGTAACGTTGTATGTTACTGTAAGGTCTACCTAAGGGACTTGTATGATTTTTCTCCCCAGACACAGTTGTTAGAACAAAAGCTGAGGGTGAAGTATTATCTGTGTAAAGACCAAAACTACCAATAACGTTTGGAAGTTAACGCTGTTTCTGTATAGGGCCTGCTGGTTCTTGAGTCACGCACGAATTCGCAACAGAATATCCAATAACACAATTTACTGGTGCAAAACGTGGTACTATATTTAAAAATAATCACAAATTTATTACACAAACCTCAACAGTTCCCCTCCCCTATACAGTCAAAGGGATTCAAGCAAATTGTACAATTAATCTATAACAAAACAAATACGTAGTAAATAAACATCAAAATAGTTACTTGCCCTAACAAATAAAGCCAACCAACTGAGTCAAGTCACTCAGGCATAGACAAGTAAGATACCAAACCAATATGGCTTACAACAAGACTTTGAAGTCCAGTAAAACAAAACGGATGACCAATAGCATGTAGCATATGCTAAAAAAAAGGGGATATGTAAGAAACTGATTGTCAGCAAATACAATACTGTTATAATAAAAAAGAGCCAAACAGAAAGAAACAGGATCTGTTATAGAGTCAGAATATAACAAAATGATAAAATACAAGCATAGGAACTGCACAATACAAAAAATAACATGGAGGGATTTTCATGCAAGCAAATAAGATTTTAAAATCTGAACCATCAATCTCAAGCACTTTGCATGAGAAATCCAAACCTTCATTTTTCATTTAATTTCGTCGTGCACGTACCATTATAAATAACTTTCATCTGTGACGGAAATTGTTTAGAAACCTGATTTTTAGAACTCAGTAATCTGGATAAGCATAGAGGACAACTGACAAACGCATTCCCAGTGAGGACCGGAGTCAGACAAGGTTGCCTGCTCTCACCTTTTCTCTTCCTCCTAGTGGTTGACTGGATCATGAAGACCTCCACATATGAGGGAATGTAAGGGATTCAATGGACAAGTAGGATGCAACTCGATGATTTGGACTTCGCAGATGATCTAGCTCTTTTAGCACATACACACCAACAAATGCAAGCGAAGACAATCAGTGTAGCAGCAAGTTCAGCATCAGTAGGCTTGGACATACATGAGGGAAAGAGCATGATTCTTAAATACAGCACAGGTAGCACCAACCCAATTCAACTTGATGAAGAAACTCTGGAAGAAGTGAATACTTTCACATATCTGGGGAGCATCATCGATGAACAGGGAGGGTCCAATGCAGATGAAAGACAAGGATTGGCAAAGCCACAGCAGCATTCCTACAGTTGAAAAACATATGGGACTCAAAACAAATATCAACTAACCTCAAAGTCGGACTATTCAATTCGAACGTGAAGACAGTCCTGCTGTATGGAGCTGAAACTTGGAAAATTACTGCAAACATCATCAGATGGATACAAGTATTTATAAACAACTGCCTACGCAAGATACTGAATCATACGGAAATCATCAGCAACAACTTACTATGGGTGAGGACAAACCAACTTCCAACCGAAGAGGAAATTAGGAAAAGACGTTGGAAATGGATAGGACATACATTACGCAAACCATCAGACTGCATCACGAGACAAGCATTAACATGGAATGCTGTTGGGAAACGGAAAAGAGGAAGGCCAAAGAACACACTGCGTCGAGAATCGGAAGCAGACATTAAACGGATGAACAGCAACTGGAAACAATTGGAAAGGATTGCTGAGGACAGAGTTGAATTGAGAACCGTGGTGAGCGGCCTATGCTTCTCAGCGAGAAGTAACGGGCATAAGTAAGTAAGTAAGTAAGTAAGTAAGTAAGTAATCTGGATAAGACCAATTTTGTTTCTCTTGCGTTCACTATCCAATATGTTAATCTCATCAAGTAAACGATATCTCCACTAGCGCGTATAATAGTTTAAACATGCAGTGATCTCAAATTATTTCCGTTTTTTTTACAATACAAATTTACAAATTCCGTAACTATAATCTACTTTGGTCAAATATTTTTGAATCTACAATTACTAAGGACTAATATATGTTTGAACATGCTGCTGCACTAAAATCTTAGGTCAACTGCCCATCTAAATCAAAATTTTATACTTGACAACTTAACGCTGTTACAGTATGACTAATTGCTTGGTTTTCCATCGCTCGTGCATTCTAATCGGTCCCAGATACATCCCTATCTCAATCACCGTTATTGACTTCTCATTGTATGTGTGGTATGTCTGTTGAATATGTGTATAAAGTTAGATGATTTACGAGAATTTAGATGGTTACTGGATGTATAAGTAAGGAACTGAAAATAGGTTGGTGTCCACCCTTAAACGCTCCTACACCTCTAGGTAGTCATTTAAAAAATTGAGTATCCATCTTCTTTAGTCAATCAAAAATTAAATTATTCGCCTAATTCATTATTGCCTTCTGTTTTTTATCCTCGAGTAATAATTGAGAGATACTTGGAAACCAGTAACGTGTGACTGAGTAGTATCTAGCCCACCTTCAGTCGACTATGAAGTGCTCAAGAGTTTCAGTCACCTCATTTAGCTTTAGAGCCTTGGTGGGTTAAGATTGGACGAAGGTGTAGCTAAAGTACAGTGTTGACGCAACTGCTACATGTGATTTTCATAGACATAATAAAAATGGCATCACATATGATGTCAAAACATATTATTTGGACGAGAATCTGTAACTGGTGTTAGCCTGAAATGCTTTAACATTGTAAATTTTCACAAAGTTTAGAAATCGTAAATGGTAGCAGATTTTATCCTTCCACAAATGTCATCATAGTTAATCTACGACATGCAGGTCCTCGATTCAAACTTCTTTGATTTGTGAATGTACTCTCAAACAAGAATAAGACAATTGTCTTATGTATTTTATAACTTTTCCTTATTAGCGGCAATAAGTTAAAAGCTGTTTCTCTGAAAGGTATCGTCAGTTGTAGTTCAGTTGAAAAATTTCTAAAAACTTTCTGAATGACACTAGATATTACTCAAGAAATATGCTAATTGTTATTGACATAATTCGTAAATTTATTACAGTGTATGCTGACAATTGTGTATACCATGAAACTTAAGTTCACGAAACGAAACAAATTTCCTCTATAGTTCAATAATAACAATTTTAACAAAAACGAAAGTACCTAATTAATCAGTACATAAATGGATATCAACATCTAGGTAACTAATCAGTAACCTGATATCTCAGGAATCTAAAGAAGACTGATTATCTTGGAAAACTGTTTTTTGTAGACTATTTTATTATTTTTTGTTGTATGCAAAGTGAGTATTTTGTTCCATTATCACGTTGCCCCTGCCATATCCTCCCGTTTAACACACTAACTGTTAGTTTATCATTTTTCATTTATGAACTACGGTTAAATGATTGTGCATGTATTGCTCCAATTTATAGTCACTATTACTGTTATTTTGTATTAATGTTAGTTTACTATTTGGTTGACTGAGTGATCAGTTTTTACGTATAAATAAAGGAATGTTTGAAATATAACTCAATTTCGTTTGGTTGATTCATCGACTTGTGTTTTTCCTATTCTAGCCTGGCATCAAATGGGGATTGGGAAAACCTACAGAGACTAGCTAGGTAATTATTGGTGCTGTTATTGTGACCACGTGCGCACCAGGCTGTATCTATTAATGGGTTTCATGCATAAACCACAGAGTATTTTCTTACGTCATAACATAAACTTAATCAAAGAGATTCACATCCTAATTGTATATTGTGGAAATTATTGAATTCGAATTGAATATCATAAGTTCACTTGGTTTAGCCAACCATTTTAAACTGAAAATCACTGAAAAGCTGTTTCGTTTAGTATAAGACTTATCAGTGTCGCCATTTTATGACTACAAGATCGGTCATATTTCACTGCGAACAATTTAACGGATAAAAACGTTTGTTGTGGAAAATTGAATTGTTAATGAAAAGTAATTAATTTCAAATAATTAACTGACAAATAAGCATGTTGTAACTACATCATTAAAATGAAATTGAAATTTGTTTCTTTTTCTTTTAAGCATTCGGTTAATTGAATTAAATTATTCATTCAACTTAATGAATTGGAAGTGAATTCAATTGACTTATTTACTTGTTTTAAGTAAGCTAACCTATGAGTGTATGATAGTTCAATAAATCAATTTATGTATGTAAACATGCCTCTATCTGTAAGTGTAGATAAGTAAGTTCTAGTTACCATGATTAGATTTTCAAATTGATTTATGCAAATCAGTATTAACAATTTTACTATTACAAGTATTTCTCAGTTCAAGCAATACAAAATAATTCGATTTTAATGTTCGATTACATGCATTATGTAAAATTAATTATCCAAATATACGTATATATAATTAGGATAAGCTTGTATTTTCCCGCTGAATTGTAATGGACTAAAACTGGTCAGTTTCTGTTGCCATATGTGCATCCTGAGCGGATTGTCTCGATATAGAGATATTACACAAGTTATATATTTAAGTTGGATTGTGACTGGAAAGCGGTGGCGTTCGACACGAAGTGGACTGAATTTGAATCCCAGTGTAAACATCAACATTTGGATGCAGGTACATCCAGCCGATGAGTCCCAAATAGGACGAAACACGCGTCCTGGATTCCGCTTGACTGTCACAATCCAACTTAGATATACGTATATATATTTCTTCGCTGAAAAATCTACGATTTTGTCTTATGTTCCTTGACACCATCAGGTTCTCTTGTTACATATATATATAGCAGTGACGAATTTAAAGTAAACTTTCTGGAAATCAATAAATATCAAACTGCTCCACACGAATGAAATACATTTTCATACAAAAAAAATTTGATCATTGTCATGCGTTTGTATGCCCACAACTACAAGATAATTAATACAGTTCAATGGATTATCTTAACTGAATTAACATGCGATGTTTTTAATGTTCAATAGATATGAACAGAGCCAAAATAAACATATAAGTTGAATAATGTAAATTCATTTTATTTCGTCAGGTTCATGTCAGCTGCTTACAAAGTGGTCTATTTTACAACCGAAACTATACAACAGTATCTTAATGTACTTTTGTAATAAAGTTGGTTAAGAATAAATACATACCAAGTCATCACAGTGAATTGAAGTTTAAGAAAAATATTTATACCACATTTCGAAGATCATTTTAGAATAATGATATTAACAAAATATCAAAGAACTAGAAACTATGATTACTTAATAAATTACCTATAATGGTGATTAGAATAGAAGAAAATATACAATTAGAAGTAAGTTAATCGTGAACACATTTTTAAAGCAGAAACCTGCATCAAGAATGCATACATTCAAAAGGAAGGAACATTTTGAGTAGTGCAGCCTTTAGACATCTTTGAATATTTAAGATTACGTTGATATTTTAAACGGCATTTCTACAACTGAAAAACATCTGGAACTCAGACTAACTGTCAGCCAACATCAAAGTCACAATTTTCAATACAAACATCTAGATAGTTCTATTGTATGAACATGAAACTTGTAAATAAAATACAAAACTATCATTCAAAAGATACAAGTATTTATAAACAGCCAACTACGCAAGATACTTCGGATCCATTGATCACACATTATCAGTAACAACTTTCTTTGGCAGGTAACTATCCAACCAATATCCAGATGAGGAAGAAATTAGGAAATGATGTTGGCGCTGGATAGGACATAAATTCAGAAAATCACCAAACCGTGTCATAAAACAAGCAGTAACTGTCCTACCTAACCAAATGATATGACGTTCATAATTTCTGTGTTAGACTTATCTTATTTTCCATATGTTGTATCTGTCTATATAAGCAGGACTAAACTGATAAAGACAAATGAAGTAAGGTGAACACAGAAAGCCTGTTTTAATGGTTGAAGTAGTTATACAGTTTAGTATAGAACTAATCTGTGGCACTTTTATTACTTATTGCTTTATAAGTACACCAGTATTAAAGTTGTCCACGAATCATTCAAATTGGTGATTTTAGGCCATTTTACCTTTTATTTAGTTACTGAGTATGGCATATTAGAATGTAATCCTCATTAAATACATCCTTTTATTCGTCTGGAATTATTTTTATCTATCTCTAATGAAAATGACTAGTGTTGATCAACATAAAACAGTTAAGAAAAGCAAATACAGAGGAGGTGAAGGATTGAAATGAAGTCTTTTATGAGAATTATCCAAATCATTTATTAAATGAACAAGAAAACTAACTAATTTGCTGGGTAGAGTACATATGGTAAGTGCTATTAAACAGATTCATACAAGCTTATTTACATTATGATCACAGTCAATAATAGATAAATATATGAACTATTGAATGTACTATTTCAACTATTGGTCAGTTGCACTCAGTTAAACAATTAATTCCTGTCTTGTCACTAAGTATATATCATTATGTTTGCTTGATTACTTATGCCTGTCTTACTCCATTAATCGTATGGATTATATTTGATTGCAACAACTACTTCATTTACTCCAGTGAAGTTCAGTTTATTTTACTTCATGTCGACACAATTCTTTCTACACCAGAGTTATTACTACTTTTCTGGGTTGTTTATCCCCTATATAAGTATTGATTATTACAAGTCAGAATTAGTTATTTCTAACATGCTATTGGTTTTCCTTGTTTACTTCTATTACTAACCTACCCAGGTTCTAATCCACTATATTTTGAATGTACCTGTGAAAACAGTACAACATAAATACCACAGACATAATGTTCCTATTGTTCTAATTCTATATTGACTGTTTTTCTAAGTCGTAGTACCTTAATGAATCAGTTATAACTACACAAATATCACAATAAACTGTGAACATTACAAATATCACAAATAACTTTAAGCTGTATTAACTTGCAGACAATGATTTTATCTTCACATCATTACCTAATGTCTCATTGAACCACACAAATACTAAAATATATCATTGCGTTTGTAACTGAAATGAAATATTATTTAGCAAAAAGAAATAACTATGTCATGGTCTGAAATTGATTAGTCTATGTTAGCGTATGTGCATGCTGAGTGGATTTCCAAGATACAGCGATAGTTAACCAGTATAATCTGAGTTGGATTGTGACTGCCAAGCAGAATCTAGGACGCATGTTTCATCCTGCTTGTGACTGGTCAGTTGGATGCGTCTACATCCCACTAAACTACTGAGTGTAAATTTAAATGCATTTTAATTATATATACACACCCATTGCATGTGGATATCTGGATTCAGTAGCTTAGTAGTTTGTCATAATAATATTTTCACAATGATCGAATATTCCTACTAGTAAAAGTAAGCAGTTGATTAAAAATGAAAAGAACAAATTTGTGCCTATATATATATGACAGTATAACATAATTACAATTGGTCAAACATGGCGACTAAAGAAAGGTAGTGTCAGTTAAAATGACAACAATGAATAGACGAATCTAGTAACAAAATACAAAATACATAATATTATTCTTATTTTAACTCTTCTAGTGAATATAGGGATTTTGAAAATAAGGTTAAATAGTATACAAAATTTATGAATAGATAAGGCATTTGAGATGAGTACATCGAATGTCATAATGTCATACTTGGGTAACATAATAACATAAGTTAGAATATGGGACGTATGTGAGAAGTGATTTGAAAACAAGAGTAAAATTGTCTTTGTCAATCACCGAGAGGGACAGAAGGAAGAGATAATACAAAACAAACAAGGTAGAATCAAAATAAAATAGAATCATAACATAAATGACAGTAAATAGAAAGTTCGGGTTACATCCATAGTAGGATCAAAGGTTCGACCAGTTTCTTTAGTATACATAGCTCTCGTTTCACTTTATGTATGATATCGGCTTTAGCAATACATGAAAGGCGGATACTTGCGGAGTTTGATGGATTTCTGCTGACCATATAGATAGCGAGAAATCTGAGCTGATGAAGCGACTAGTAGTCACGAAATGTTTCATATATGCAACTTTACCACTACTACTATTTGCTTTCTGTAACCATGCTAAATAATGCCCTCGGACTTCTTTGGAAAACATACTCAGTAGCAAGTGAATTAGCAGACACATCAGATAGAGGTTTTAAAATAGCTGTAAAGAATATGTTTTTCGATAGCGTTTGAAATTCTTCGCATCAAAATATTAGCGGACAGATTGACTTTAAATTTAACATTATCGTAAAATTTCTTTTTCGGTAAAGGAGATTTAAAATAGTCTGGGAAGTTTTATTTCCATATTTTTGTTTATGTTAACATCAACATCTGCTTTTCTTTTTTCATTTCGAAATTTCATGTCAATATCCTTGTGATTTATTTTGACAAACTAATGTGTAACTGTGATCTATCATATTAAATTTGCTCAATACATAATACTAATGTACTTGAAGTTTGAATATTATAGAGAACTATATTTGTTATCAATCTATAATGTCATGACAATGGGACAGTCAGAAACAAACTATAAAAAGTGATAAATCATGGTTAAAATTTGATCAAGTATTCCTAATCAGCTCATACATCCAGTAGTATATTGCATATATATATATATATATATATATATATATATATATATATATATATATATATATGATTTGAATTAAATAACGTTTATTTCAAGTCAAACATCAAGCTAGAGAACAGTAAGAAAATACGCAAGCACAGTACTTGTAGTCTTTGTCTTCAGTTTATGAATCTGCTAATCAACGTCCCAATTCACTAACCACTTTTAGGTGATGAGAAAACAGATTTTGTTGGAAGCAGAGAAATTTTATTACAAGAGATATAAATATTTTACATAGTTAATAAATGAATTCAAAGTAACACAGCATCCCTTACTGGTTAATCGGGAAATTTTGAGTTGTCATTGAAGTACCGTGTTTACTCATTTGATTGTTTTACTCTAGCCAAACTTCGTTAGAATTTAGTAATGGTTAAACGAATAATAAAATTAGTTTATTTCTTGAATATCGAATACCAGTCAAGTGATCTATTCAAGGAAGAAATTGCAATCAATAGTGTCTATCCACATTACTAAAAGTATGATATGAATATAAATAGTCTGTTTCAATCCATTGTATAGATTATTACAAATGAAAATTTCGTAAAATTTAAATATAATCACGCAATTTATTTAAGTAGTTTTTGAAGATTTCCATAATCTATAGGTGAATATAGTTACTAACAGATATAAGTAAACTAATGAATGAAAAATAAAGTCTGTTTGAAATCTATTCTTGTCCTAGCTTGGGACTAATTCACAATGCGTACTTGTGACATGACATGTAGTGGTATTCACTAAGCGGTTCAGTGGTTATCATTAAGCCAAGAGTTGATACAATTTTATGATATAGTTCGGAACTGATGAAATATTTCAGTCTAGGAATACACAATCGTTCAAGACTTCTACATTTAGTGATGCTTTTGTTATGTTACTATTATTGCAGACAGACTAAACGTTCGTAATTGAACATACTTGAAGATAGTAACTAATTAAGAATCTTTCACCAATGACTGACCAACTAATGTGCTAGTTCAGATAGCATCTAACTACTATAGGATTTAAGAGTTTCGGAATTCATCATCACGAATTAACTTGAGTTAGACAACCACTGAAGACTAGGAACTTTTATTGGATAGCTGTTTAGTTTTAGTACGAAATTTCTCAGAACCGTGCATACACGACTCCATCATGGGATCGTGCTGAGAACCATCAGGTCGATAAATGAGTCCACAGCTATTAGAACAATGAGCCAGCTAACATCTAAGGGTTTGTATTTTTAACTTAATTAGCTGGTGATATACTTGTGTCACTTCATCCATTACAATCGGCGAATAACTGCCTCTTATTCGACATGGTTGAACCCCACTGATAACATCATCCCACCAAAACTTTAGGATGTACCTTCTGAATTCAGCAATTAGTGAGCTAACATTGATTGCAGTTATGTGTTGTGTAAATTGTTGAATGATAATTTGATATCACGGATTTACCTGAGCTAAACAACCACTGAAAACCAACGAATGGCAATATACAACTATTTCATCCTAGATTAGGAATCCTCAGCTCAACTGTCTAGCAGTTAAATGCTATCCGCAAAAAACCTGAAAGTCCTGGGCTGGATTCCCTGTTGGGTTCATAGATATGTACTGCTGAGATGTTTCATACTAGGACAAAATGGCGATTTCGTGGATTTTACTACTTGTCAAACCCGGGTCATTTCGTAATATCAAATTTAGCAATCTCTAAAACATCTGTTGAACAATTTTACTTCCTAAAACAAATGAGGAGATTATCAGTTCATATTGAAGACTTAAATTATGTTGCCAGTGTTGATGGTGCCACTGGATATTTTGTGAAAATAACTTTTGTAAGGAAATATTTTAATATTTTGTCCAGTTATATAAGTAATGCAACTAATAAACTAGTGATTAGGCTGTTAATTTAGTAGCACAAATTGGTCTGAATTAAACTACTGATGATCACCAGGAAGCGCTAAATAGTTGTCACGCCTTATTATGGGACTCTTCAGCAGTACTCATTCACGAACTCATTAGAGACCGAACGAAAGACCCTCTGGATTCGTGGAGAACTATTAGACCATTGAGTAGGCTCCCAACGGTTATTTCGAATTCGGTCAATTCGTGGTACATTTGCGCTACCTCATCCATTGTCGTCAGTGAGTAACTGCCTCACATTCGACAGGTTCAAACTCCACTGGTCACATATTCCTGCTAGAACTTCAGGAATTACCTTGAAAAGTAAGTCACTAGTGAGCTGATATTGATTATAAGGGGGGTGTTGTGAAGACTGTTGCGTGTTAATTTGGTATCTGTCCATTGTTTTCTGGTGATCAACTGCTGTCTAATTCAGACCAACTCATGATATCAAATTAATACTCAACAATCTCTACAACACCCAGTTGCAATAGTGATTAGATTATTCGATAAAAGTTAAGTGAATAATGTTAGCACTACACACCAAACTAATTACAATTGGTTATTATTTGAGGATGCATATATGGAAACAGAGACTGATTAATTTCAATCCATGATAAATCAACGGTAGGATCCAGATACTCTAAATATTCAACTTTTTATGTTGATATTTAATTTCTCATCATGAAGCTTGAAAGTTCTGAATTCGATTCTTTATGGAATCGTAAGTGCCTAATATTGTGCAAACTCATATCAAAATAAATCAACTCACTTACACTCTACGATCGATGTCGATACGTGATGAAAACAATGTGTAGTAATGTAAACTTTGGTGTTTTAATGTAAGACTGTCATCAAATTCCCTCCTCCCTGTCCCCACGCACACACAAGTTAAGAATTTATTGGCAAATGTCATTTAGGAGTGATACAGAAAATATCAACATATAAATCTGTCTTTGATGATTTCGTTCAATAAAGGTGACATTCCAACTACTTGTTATAAAATGCATACATTAACTTTTAGAAGTAGGAGTAACTTCATTTTAACTGAATGTGTTTTTATTTGCTCACGTATAGTCTTTTGTCTATTAGGAAGTCTATGCATACATCAGCCACTGCATGCAGCCACTGATAACCCTGGATATAATACTTCACTTGTTGTATATTCTTATGTTGGTAGGCATGTTAAGGTATGATTGAACAGCAGACCTTACCTTACACGCACTTTTTGGTTCTGGTTTTACTATATTGGGCGACTAAAGAAGAGTAACGAACTTTCTGAATTGTGTTTTAGAATACTATTTCAATTATTTTAACTGTGGGTAATGTAAACATTTCATTCCCACGATTGCTACTTCCCTCTTACTCTGTCCTCCCGTTTCAGTATATTTACTGTTAAAATATTGTTTCTTATTATAAACCGCAGTTGATTTGTTTTGTACAAGTTGCTCTATTCACTGTCACAGTCTACTTAGTTTCGCATTAATGCAAAATCCTTAACTGGGATGCTGGTTGGTCTGATTTTGTGCATATATAAAAGTATGCTGGAAACACAATATGATTCTGTTTGGTTGGTCTATGGTCTCAGGATTGGGACTGACTGGGCAGACGTTCAGTGATCGACTAGCCACCCAATTGACGTTCGATATTTCAACCATTTCTTGTGCCATAACAGGTTCGCTTGGTTTTGGCTCGTTTAAATAAATCATCTCGTGACAAATAACCTTTTGCCTTCTGCATAACGTATGAAACTTTGTAGAGTGCCTAAGGGTTGGTAAAAGATATTTGCTGAATTATACGGGTTTATTTCATTTAACGAGTCAGATAGGTGTTAAGCATTATCTAAGTATCAGGTTCATTGTGAACTGCAATCAAACGTTTCACTAATTCAACATCAATTCTACAACACAAACCATTTTAGTAAATAAAAAAGACAACTCACATTATTGGATACGACCTACTTCTTATAAAATGAAAACTTTGTAGATCCTTCCCCCCTCTCCCGTAAAAAAATAATTAATGTAGCTGCTTAAATGTTTTATTCTCCCAAGAGATTCCAAGAGACTTCACCTGTTATTGTTCGTGATCAGTATCAGATTCAAAAAATGTCAATTTAAGATAATAATATAAGCCATTTTCGTATCTCATCGTTTTATTTTGAAGTACCGCCTTTTTAAGAAAAAATAATTTTTATTTAAAAAACAATTTATCACATACAGTTAAACAGGAATCTTTTCATCATTGACGTAAAATATTAAGTGATGAATACGAAAAAAACAGTAACATTCAACAGTTGATTATCGTTGTTTGACGTACATTCAAAGTTATTTAGACCTTTGTGATGTATTACATAGGAAGCCAGAATGAGGATATAATAATTCACCATTGATTCAAACAACTTTAGAATATAATCGAATTGGAGTATAATAAAATGGTGCTAAAATTATTCACAGTTAGAGTAAAGAGTTAATACTGCACTTACAATTAAAAGAATATGCTGAACACATAAAATCTCAAGTAAACCAATTGGTACAACTAAGAATGATATGCATTTAACATTAACAAAAACTAACAAATAGGTAACAAGAACAAAAATTTCCTCAATGCCTGTTACTCCAAGTGGAGCATAGACCGCCCACCAGCATTCTCCAACCAACTCTATCCTGGGCTTTCCGTTCTAGCTCTTCCCAAGTGCTGTTCATTCTCTTCATGTCTGTTTCCAATTCCCGACGCAATGTGTTCTTGGGTCTTCCTCTGTTTCTGTGGCCTTTAGGATTCCAAGTCAGTGCTTGTCTTGTGACACAGTTTGACGGTTTCCTCAGTGTGTGTCCAATCCATCTCCAGCGTCTTTTCCTAATTTCTTCCTCAACTGGAAGTTGATTAGTTCTCTGCCACAACAGGTTGTTGTTGATGGTATCTGGCCAACAGATCCGAAGAATCCTACGCAGACAGTTGTTTATAAATACTTGTATCTTCTGTAGGATACTTTTCGTAGTTCTCCAAGTTTCAGCTTCATACAACAGGACTGTCTTCACATTTGTGTTGAAAATTTTGACTTTTATATTGACTGACAGTTGGTTTGAGTTCCAGATGTTTTTCAGTTGTAGAAATGCTGCCCTTGCCTTACCAATCCGCGCCTCCATATCCGAATCAGACCCTCCTTGTTTGTCGATGATGCTGCCCAAATATGTAAAGGTTTCAACGTCTTCCAGAATTTCTCCGTCAAGTGTAATTGGGTTAGTGTTTGCTGTTTTGTATCGGAACAAAAATTTAACTCAGGCTAAATGAAGTTGACTAACTCTTATGAAATAGTTTAAATATAACACGAAATAAAGAATTAGAAATCTCATTTCAGGGTTACTAACCGTAGGCGAATAATTGAAAGAAAAACATCAAATAAAATGAGGGTATGTAATATACATGTAAACAAATGAAAAAAAAATAGTCGTGGAGGGGGAAAAGGCATACACAACATATTTAGGGTTGAGATTTACACTAATTTACTTAGATTTAATATCTAGCACATTCACTAGAAATAACCATCAAGCTAGTTAATATTCATTAGCTAGATTACTTCCTAAAAATGGATGATCCCTAAATTGATGTTCAGAGTCTGAAAGACGATTACATATAACTTAAAGTAGAAAAATTTATAAAGGTATGTAATTTGTTATTTTGGATATTCAATTTTACAACTAATCAGTCTCTTGATGTTAAAGCATTCTGAGCAGACAGTGTCGATATTGTGTTATTTCTGAAGTCTTAGTATAGGGTTATCAGTGGAGTCTACGAAACACATCTCATGCTATATGGAAATCATATGCCGGAAATACCTGCACGACAGTGTTGGTAACCACATTAGGGTTCGAACTTAGTACTCTTGGTTCCAATCATTAGCGTGTCATTCTATGAGCTACGAAGTATAGATAATTACCAAGTTGTTCGCCATTTATGAGTGTTTGTATAGGGTGCCGACATTTTACTGTTGATATCCGGAACCGAAACTGAGCAGCATCTGTTGCTATATGCGTACCTATGACTACATGTATAATCGGACTAAGGGCTTTCATGTTGCACAAAATACTCTGTACCTTTACACCACTTCGTTGTAACACGAAGAATTTAATTTCAATGGTTTTGTGAAAAAATATCGATGTTTTACCAGTTTCTTTGTTAATACCTTTCTCACTCATAAAATATTTAGAATTCACTAAAACATGTCACTATGGGGCCTACAACTTTTGCCTGGAAAATAACTCATATTATGTCACAGAGAGATTATGTTTTTCGACTGAACTGTGTGAGCAGGAATAAAAGAACACATGATTTGTATTATGCAAAATATATTTAATTCAATTATCAACTAACTCGGAAGATAGATAGTTGAAGGTTGCATAAACATAAAATTTACCGCATTTTCATATAGTTAAATGTTTGTTTGTTCACTGTCTTGGCAGTTGAATCACAGTGGGCTAGCAATCAACTGACATCTGAACAAATGATCTGGCTTCAGTATTTTAACTGTGTGATTTATCAAGATTTGAATATCTTGAATTCAATCCAGTATATGATAGTCAGTACTTATTGTTGTTACTTTTAAAGCCCGAACAAAGAAAGCTTCTCGAAATCTTTACTTTGCACAGATTCTTTACTTGATATCAATTCGTTAAGTAAATGTTTGCAAAATGAACCATATTTTGTAAATCTTCCAACTGAACATTATTAGTTAACCAGAAGATAGATTTTAGTAGATCAATGGTAATCCCTACATTCTTCCCAAAGTTAATATTTTTCTCTGTCAGTATGCATGCATTCTTCAGATAGAAATCTTCTAGGTAAATGAGTCGGTCGGACAATAATATAGTGATAACATTTAAGTCTCAAGAACTTTTACCATGAATAGTGGGTATATCATAATACTTCTTAGTTCAATTAAACTTCTACTATTTATCAACTAACTCGGAAGATAGATAGTTGAAGGTTGCATAAACATAAAATTTACCGCATTTTCATATAGTTAAATGTTTGTTTGTTCACTGTCTTGGCAGTTGAATCACAGTGGGCTAGCAATCAACTGACATCTGAACAAATGATCTGGCTTCAGTATTTTAACTGTGTGATTTATCAAGATTTGAATATCTTGAATTCAATCCAGTATATGATAGTCAGTACTTATTGTTGTTACTTTTAAAGCCCGAACAAAGAAAGCTTCTCGAAATCTTTACTTTGCACAGATTCTTTACTTGATATCAATTCGTTAAGTAAATGTTTGCAAAATGAACCATATTTTGTAAATCTTCCAACTGAACATTATTAGTTAACCAGAAGATAGATTTTAGTAGATCAATGGTAATCCCTACATTCTTCCCAAAGTTAATATTTTTCTCTGTCAGTATGCATGCATTCTTCAGATAGAAATCTTCTAGGTAAATGAGTCGGTCGGACAATAATATAGTGATAACATTTAAGTCTCAAGAACTTTTACCATGAATAGTGGGTATATCATAATACTTCTTAGTTCAATTAAACTTCTACTATTTATCAACTAACTCGGAAGATAGATAGTTGAAGGTTGCATAAACATAAAATTTACCGCATTTTCATATAGTTAAATGTTTGTTTGTTCACTGTCTTGGCAGTTGAATCACAGTGGGCTAGCAATCAACTGACATCTGAACAAATGATCTGGCTTCAGTATTTTAACTGTGTGATTTATCAAGATTTGAATATCTTGAATTCAATCCAGTATATGATAGTCAGTACTTATTGTTGTTACTTTTAAAGCCCGAACAAAGAAAGCTTCTCGAAATCTTTACTTTGCACAGATTCTTTACTTGATATCAATTCGTTAAGTAAATGTTTGCAAAATGAACCATATTTTGTAAATCTTCCAACTGAACATTATTAGTTAACCAGAAGATAGATTTTAGTAGATCAATGGTAATCCCTACATTCTTCCCAAAGTTAATATTTTTCTCTGTCAGTATGCATGCATTCTTCAGATAGAAATCTTCTAGGTAAATGAGTCGGTCGGACAATAATATAGTGATAACATTTAAGTCTCAAGAACTTTTACCATGAATAGTGGGTATATCATAATACTTCTTTAGTTCAATTAAACTTCTACTATTTATCAAATAAGGAACAAGTCAATTTTATAAGGTCGGCTGAATCAACATTCAGTTTTTCGTCATACTTTTAGATTTTAAGTATTTTCTTAAACTTTACCTGATTCTTAACGATGCTGAAGCTATTCACAACTGAATTTGAATGACAAACAGAAAACATCCACCAGCTAGTATCATAGATAAGATTGTTTCTTCAGTATGATATAGTTTTAACAATGAACCTTTTAGAAACAGTTGTAGAATGAAAACCATATGAAATCTCAATATATCGATTAAGTTAACAAAAATGACTGGACTTTCACAACTTGTTTCTGTAATATCATTTTCCATAATTTACTGAAATATACATATGACTGATGGCTGATTGGTATATGAATTTTGTGTTTTTACAATTCAGTTTGGGGACTAGTAACAATGTTGGGGTAGACATACATGTGTTGCATAACAATCGTGCTTCATCGCTGATCATGTTGTTTCTGACTAGGTTGTTATTCGTATTGGTCAAAATTTAGAATACAACAAATCTGTCAGTTTTTTCTTCCACCACATTAATACGTCATCAATTTTTAATTGGAAGCAACAAGCCATATTAAAAAATAGTATAGAATATCTTGGGTGGCGTTCCTGTTTCAGTATAATATAATTACGTAATAGAAGAGTAAAAAAACTAACAACAAAATACGCAGAGTTATTCTCGAAGTCAATAAAGCTAAATATAATAAATAAATGTTTGGAAAGGAACTTTACTCTCATTGACAGTCTCGTGTCTATCTTACTTACTTACTTACTTACTTACTTACTTACTTACTTACTTACTTATGCCCGTTACTCCTCGCTGAGGAGCATAGGCCGCTCACCACGGTTCTCAATTCAACTCTGTCCTCAGCAATCCTTTCCAATTGTTTCCAGTTGCTGTTCATCCTTTTAATGTCTGCTTCCAATTCTCAACGCAGCGTATTCTTTGGCATTCCTCTTTTCCGTTTCCCAACAGCATTCCATGTTAATGCTTGTCTCGTGATGCAGTCTGATGGTTTGCGTAATGTATGTCCTATCCATTTCCAACGTCTTTTCTTAATTTCCTCTTCGGCTGGAAGTTGGTTTGTCCTCTCCCATAGTAAGCTGTTGCTGATGATTTTCGGCCAACGGACATTAAGTATCTTGCGTAGGCAGTTGTTTATAATTACTTGTATCTATCTGATGATGTTTGCAGTAATTCTCCAAGTTTCGGCTCCATACAGCAGGACTGTCTTCACGTTCGAATTGAAGAGTCCGACTTTGAGGTTAGTTGATATTTGTTTTGAGTCCCATATGTTTTTCAACTGTAGGAATGCTGCTGTGGCTTTGCCAATCCTTGTCTTTACATCTGCATCGGACCCTCCTTCTTCATCGATAATGCTCCCCAGATATGTGAAAGTATTCACTTCTTCCAGAGTTTCTTCATCAAGCTGAATTGGGTTGGTGCTCCCTGTGTCTATCAATTATCTTTAATGAGACGAACATGTATAAATGTTAATGTTTTTGAGTTTTGTTTTAGCTAAGTGGTTTAATTGTAGAGCTTTCATTGATGTTCTTGGCATAATCATCAGCGTTTACTTTATGCCGTTAATCCTCAAGTAATCGATCAGTTTGTCTTTGTAACTTTAGACGTAGTTAGTTGACTATGACAGTTTCATTGTCTTCACTTATTCTTGTACTTTTAATGTCTTTCTAGTCACGTTGACTTTTGACCACATAGTTAACTGACCCACTCCATTTGTGGTGATAAATAAGATTCATATTGATGCATTTATTGACTGCTGACTGACTTCAGTGTCATGTTTATAGAGATTCCTTTAATTTAAGGTTTCTACGTTTTTGTGATTAACTTCGTGCTAGTGGTTGTGATGTAAATTGACATCAATGACACCATGTCATGTTCTTACACTGGTGGTTTGCGTTTGTGTATACGTAAGTAAATAAGGTGTTGTTTTAATAACCAGTACAATTTATTTTATAGATGATAATCTGTTTGGATTCTTTTACTGTTTTCTTTCTTTTGTCTGCATAAAATAAAATGAAACTACTTCTCTGATTTTTGGTCGACATCGAGTCTAAAATGTTTCACAATTCTTATGCTGAACTCTTAGATGTTTTTGCACAGATCATAGGGTAGTCCCTTTCATGGTTTCTGAGGTTGGTTTTTTGACAGTGGATCAAGATGCTAAGCACATTTTGATAAGTTTCCTTCTGCGGCCAGTTCTTTCTGAAGATGGATGAAAGGTGTTTATATTTCCACGATGTATATAAACATTTTTCCTGAACATAGGAATACTAGTGAATGTATTTCCTATCATCAAAAAATATGTTAAAAATGTATTTTCGTCTGAAATAAATTTCCACAAAGTGGTATGAAGGATTTAGCATTAAGATGATAATTATAACGGATCGACAACAAATGTGACTGATACCAACCGCCCCACTTTCCCTTTATCACCACCACCACGTCTAAAGCCTAATGTTTCACAGAACCGTAGAATATCAGAAGAAAAATCGCTAGTCTGAGACTATGGAGGATTTATATTGACAAAAATATCACTTCTTAAACATGGTTGTAAGCGATTAGAAATAAAACTAACAGAGTCACTAAATATTTCATATTAATTTGTTCACCATGGAAATAAATTAGCCTTTAGGATTTCTACGATTACTTAGGTGCATGAATCAAAATATGTAGAAGATAAAATTCTTCATTAAGAGGGGTTTGTAGAGATAGTTAACTGTCAATTTTAATATCACAAATTGATCTGAATCAGACAACCATTGATCACCTGAAAGTACTAGACAGCTGTTTCGTCATAGTATGGGACTTCTTCGTCACTGAGTGATAACCTCAAATGCCGATTTATATTTTAGCGGCTTTTTATCATGGAGTGGCTGATATTTCTCACACAATTACTTCAGAATTCTCTGTTCAGTTAATAGATAAGATCATAACATCCTTTACTTGATACATAAAAATGAAATCAATACAAAACTTTATGAGAAATAAACGAATAACAAATTTGAGATTGTTTACATTTTATGTGCTATTTTCAACTGTTACTTAAAAGTGACCTACTTAGAGAGGTGATGTTACGAGTTCTTGTAAAAGAAATGACAGATGGAGTTAAAACACATCGTGAGTGGAATAAATATAACCAAAGGCATTGACTAATGGTTAGTGTTATTTGCATATGAATGAAGTTAAAAATATAAAGTATCCGATGCTAACTCAGTTAGAAGCTCACACCACAAGGTTTGACTGTATTCGTTTCTACCCACCCACCCCCACCCTTATCCCACTGTAGGGTCGTGACTGAGTACTGTTTGGAGTTTCACAATACAATGAAACAACCTATCTAATACATTCAGAATTTTAATAACTATCAACCTAAATTCAACCTTTGATGCAAACTGTCGTCGACTATGAGAAAGTATTTTTAGGCTAAGAATAAACTCTTGGATTGTCCTGGATGCTATACTTTACTTCGTTTCAAAGAAGTCTAGTGACCTATATTCTTAAACAAAGTACTGTGTTTATAAACTTGATTTTAGGTTTTTCGAATAATATACATATTAGAAAACACATTATTATACCTGACTTAACTCATTAAAGGTGTACTGTGAAATTTTAGTCCACAATATAACTAAACCTGAATCTTATATCACCTATGTTAGATATCCACTGGGAACTACAAAGCATTGAACAACCACTTCATCTTAGTATGAGGTTCACTAACATTCGCCATAGATATTAGAACTCAGAACAATCAGGCTTTACATTGAAGGCCAAACTCATAGACCACTGAGCTGGTGTCTAATAGTTTAAATTCCTAAAGAGTCCATACTAGAAAGAAGCAATTGTTCAATATTCCTGTTATAACTTCTTACATCATCAATCTCATCTTTAAAAAATATCCTTTTATTTTCATAAATCATATGATTATAATTAACAGTAGATTGATTAAGTAATGAGCTAATAGAAAATGATTAAAAGTAAAATCATTGACAACTGAAGTACAATAATCATTTAACTGTCAATTTTAATATCACAAATGATCCGAAGCATACAACCATTGATCACCTGAAAGTACAGACCCTGTTTCGTCATAGTATGGGACTTCTTCGTCACTGAGTGATAACCTCAAATGCCGATTTATATTTTAGCGGCTTTTATCATGGAGTGGCTGATATTTCTCACACAATTACTTCAGAATTCTCTGTTCAGTTAATAGATAAGATCATAACATCCTTTACTTGATACATAAAAATGAAATCAATACAAAACTTTATGAGAAATAAACGAATAACAAATTTGAGATTGTTTACATTTTATGTGCTATTTTCAACTGTTACTTAAAAGTGACCTACTTAGAGAGGTGATGTTACGAGTTCTTGTAAAAGAAATGACAGATGGAGTTAAAACACATCGTGAGTGGAATAAATATAACCAAAGGCATTGACTAATGGTTAGTGTTATTTGCATATGAATGAAGTTAAAATATAAAGTATCCGATGCTAACTCAGTTAGAAGCTCACACCACAAGGTTTGACTGTATTCGTTTCTACCCACCCACCCCCACCCTTATCCCACTGTAGGGTCGTGACTGAGTACTGTTTGGAGTTTCACAATACAATGAAACAACCTATCTAATACATTCAGAATTTTAATAACTATCAACCTAAATTCAACCTTTGATGCAAACTGTCGTCGACTATGAGAAAGTATTTTTAGGCTAAGAATAAACTCTTGGATTGTCCTGGATGCTATACTTTACTTCGTTTCAAAGAAGTCTAGTGACCTATATTCTTAAACAAAGTACTGTGTTTATAAACTTGATTTTTAGGTTTTTCGAATAATATACATATTTAGAAAACACATTATTATACCTGACTTAACTCATTAAAGGTGTACTGTGAAATTTTAGTCCACAATATAACTAAACCTGAATCTTATATCACCTATGTTAGATATCCACTGGGAACTACAAAGCATTGAACAACCACTTCATCTTAGTATGATGTTCACTAACATTCGCCATAGATATTAGAACTCAGAACAATCAGGCTTTACATTGAAGGCCAAACTCATAGACCACTGAGCTGGTGTCTAATAGTTTAAATTCCTAAAGAGTCCCATACTAGAAAGAAGCAATTGTTCAATGCTTCCTAGTTTTTAATTGTTGACTTTGTCAAGTCTATTCATAATATTAAATTGAAATTCAGCAATTTCCACGACACTCAGTCATAATCAATTCTCTTTTAAAACACACCAACATAGTGGATGTTACAGTTGTCGTTATCTGTTTTTATTATTCGATATGATCAATGATTAGATTAGTTTGATGTATTCAGGAAAATTTTGTTATAATGAAATCTGAAAACGCTTTATTTTCTAGGAAGGATTTGTATTCACGTTAGTTGTTAAAAAAAAAAGCGACTTGCTTAATAGTTTCAGTGGCCACTATTTTGTTAATTATATTTTTCTGTCATTTCTGTCAACTTCATACCTGTCATTAAGTAAACTTTAGTTTTAGTAGATATCTCTTTTATAATAGCTCGTTAGTGTTGTATAATACTTTGTTATACTTTAATGAATAGTATAAATCGTCTTATGTATGCATGTGAATGTGCATATGAATCTTCTTTGGTAGCTGAAACAACTATATCACTCATTAGTAGATATTTTTTTCAATTAAATGAAATAATAGAAAACTGTCTATGTTCATTTCTTAGGGTATTAATAGCTGAAAATACTTACCTGTATTTTAAAGCCATGTTACTTGTAGATTATTACATTCATTTAGTTGACACTAGTTCATCTTAAGTGCTAAGGCTAGTGATGCTTCATGTTTGCTGAAAACCAAAGTAAATGGAGTAATATATAAACGTCAGACCTAATGGTTATAAGTTGAAAGTTATAAAAACACTGATCTAACTGATGTAGGCAAGTGCGTAAGATAATTTTTTATTATCTAATTGATGTTTTGATGGTCTTTCAGTTTGATCATTCCTTCTACAGAACTGATAAATCTACGATGGTATATTCTTTAAATCATCTTATAAGAGTTAAATCAAGAGAATTTAATCGTCCAACTAACGTACTTACAAATTTTATTGTTTTCATGGTTTCTTAACGCATATTTTTCTTTTATTTAATCTATTGAAATGATTAATGCTTTGAAAGTTCATGTGATGACAAGTTAATACTCTGATTAAAAAAGAAACTTCTTATATAAGTTGGATTGTGACTGGCAAGGGGAATCTAGGACGTGCGTTTCGTCCTATTTGGGACTCATCGGCTGAATGTACCTGCATCCCAATGTTGGTGTTCACACTGGGATTCGAACTCAGTCCGTTTCGTGTAGAACGCCACCGCGTTCACCACTAGACTACTGAGTCCAAACAGTCACACTTGTGCAACGGGCACATTGGTATTATTCCTGTTATAACTTCTTACATCATCAATCTCATCTTTAAAAAATATCCTTTTATTTTCATAAATCATATGATTATAATTAACAGTAGATTGATTAAGTAATGAGCTAATAGAAAATGATTAAAAGTAAAATCATTGACAACTGAAGTACAATAATCATTTAACTGTCCATTCTATTTACATAATTGACTTAGGAGGTTTGAACATAAGTTAATATCGATTTCAAAGATTAGTCACTGTATATACAAGTATCCTACTTTTTAATATTTACGGTGTATTTAGTCGGTGAATCTTGGACACTGGAGCATAATCTTACCAATAAACTTTACGTCCGCTATCTTCAGTTACCCGTATTTGTCATTATTATGACGTGAAGAAAGAGAGGGTTTTGGTTGGTTGTCGCGAACGCCAATGAGATGTGCGTAGTTGATAATACACAACTGACCTAAGCCCACTCACCCACCCAGACCGACAATAGCAGAATCAAAATTGGGAAATGGAAAACAGAGAGAACGAGATCTGAGAACCGAGATCGTATTATATCTTAATCATACCTTTATATATACATAAAACCAGACCATACGGTAAACCAATCACGAATCTAATATGGGTACATAACAAAGGAAAGAGTGGCAGTGAATGAGAACAAGCTGTACACGACTAAGCAACTGTAGTTCGTAGTAATGAACAGTATACTAAGGGTAAACATACTAAACGAAAGGACCGGGCAAAGGGAACGTAACAGTCATAGAAATGAAATGTCAACACTGTCCTTGGTTATAACAATTGAAATAATGTTCTAAAGCACAGTTCTCGAAGATAGTCAATCTTCGTTAGGTGCCCGGCATATCAGTCTTGTATAAACATATGCACTGCAAAGAAGACCAATATCTCACGTGAAAAACATAAAAGTACCATTAGCGTGAATGCTTTAATGAAGACTTTACTTTAATATGCGTTAAACATATACTAAATGAATGAAAAACCTAGAAAATCTTGTTGAACACTGTAACTATCATTCGTAACGTCATTCACATAAAAAAGCAATAACAATGATAACGAAACAAGTTCTAATTTGTTTGATCAAATTGGGTTTTTGATATGTCTTACACTTTATCTTCAATTATATCACGTACAACTTTAGAACTCGGATATATTAAATACTCCCAGTTGTAAATCAGAAGACAGATGTAAAGCAGTAAACAATTCTAACTCCATTAAGTGTCAAATATGTGCAAAATAGTCAGGCATACACACCTTTCTGTGAAATTGGAAACATCATTACATTCGTCTAATCCGCAAGCAATAGTTTTCAACCATTATCCAACTGGAATACTCCATGTCAGGATTCTGAAATGTTCTGACGAATGGTGATTGGCCGAAATGTCACCGTATTCTTTAAGGCTTCTGGTAGTCATCCTTAAACCTCCCCTCTTCAGAATTCCTCATGTGTGATTTTCTGCTTGGTTACCGTATTTCATTTGCCATTTATCACCATTGATGGATTAATTGTTTTGGTTTCACGTTTTCTATGTCTTCTGTTGTCTTGTACATTAGAGGTCCTTTGGGAGGTGTCCACGAGTATTTCCAGTAGAAGTTGATCTCGTGTGGTTGCCATTCTCTAATTCTCTCATGTTTGACTAACATTTCTTGTGGATGAACAAAACTTCATTGAACTAGGTATAATACTTTACTAATCCTTTGTTCAGCACATTTTCTGTTGCTTTGAAACGACTTGATAAGCACCTTTTCATCTGCCTGATAGTGGCGAGTAGACGTCTAATGCTTCTTGTTTGTAAGGTTATTTTTCTTCTTAGATTGTAACATATTACTAAAGATGATTCAAACTTTCTACTCAAACATACACTCTACTGAAGACTTTTCATCTAACACCCCTGGGTTGGGAATCATTCGATAAGTGGTTGACAACTTATTTATCACTTGTGGTGGAATATCAAGTTTTTAATAGTTTTGCAAATGAACATGCTTACCATTTTGTTCTTAATACTTGAATAAAATAAGTAATTGAAAAGAATTAACAAAATACTTGAGAAAAACTAGAAAGGAGAGGCCAGAACATGGTTAGAGAATGCTGGCAGGCGGCCTATGCACTACATGGGGTAACAAGCATTGATTAACTGACTTGAATTTCAGTTAAATCAATTAGTACATATTAAATATAAATGTACTTGAGTACCTCAATAACTTAGTAATGATTCAGTTGTATTTCATGTTGAAAATGTTATAACACGAGAAAATTATGTTGTTACCTATCTTTTTTTAAAGAAAAAATAACATTTAGAATGTATATTTCTATTGTTTACATTAGTTACATTGATTTCAACAAATGAGTGTAGCTGTAGTATTAGTGTTGTTGATGTTATCTTGTTTGTTTATATTAGTAAAGGAGAGATTAACAGATAAGCGGTAATATACTATAGATGTTTCTAGGTAAGAAAATTAAATATAATGAAGAAAGTAGTATTGTTTAATTTGGATTGTAACTGGCAAGCAGAATCTAGGATGCGCGTTTCGTCTTATTCGGGACTTGTCGGCTGGATATAGTAGTCGTTATGAAACAGAGTATTATTAATGGTATAATGTAGTGATACAGTACTGTATGTAAGATCGTTTTTGATGATTCTGTGTGAAAATCCCTCCAAGCAACATTGTTCCCAATTGTATTTCGTTGTTTTAGGTTTAAAAGTATATTTATTCCTCTTAATCCACTTGGCTAAACATTCTAATGACCTTTGGAGTTAGTTGCTATTTATTTTCATAGTAATATTTGTTTTTGCCTTGCGTTTATACTGGATTTCTATTATTCTCATGGATTCTATATATTTTGTTTTATTGAACTTTTGGCTTTGGCGGCTGCCATATTGGTTCATTCCTCTCCCTGATTGTATTGCTTGAATTGACTGGATTTGTGTATTTTCTGACTATGGATTGACGCACACTTCCAGAACTTAAAATATTGTGTTGTAACAAGTAACCTATGATACTTTGTTATTGATATTTCTATAGATTTAGACCTTACCTTTTGGACAGGCAATACTTGATCTATCCCAAAAGGATCAAATAACCTTGTTTATTTTTTAAAACTGAATTGATTATTCCAATCTTTGGAAAAAATTTTGGTTGAATAACTGGTGGTGACATTTGTTTAGGTAATAATGTACATTTGTATAAATAATTTTGCATAGAACCGTTCCCCACCCAACCATTTGTTCTGAATTTCTACTGGGCAAGAGTACGCGTATCTAAACTAACCTCGACAGTTATTCTTCAATTCAAACTGACTCATTTTGGATTCTACACTGTATACATTTGATTGTAATAATATTTTATTTCAAAATATTAACTTTTGGATGTACTAAAAGTATGATATAAGTATTCTTTTCTTTGCTATCAATCAATTTAAAATATTAATTTAACATGATTCAATAAGCTCTAATATATGGCTAGTCATTAAACACGGATCAGTGACTAAGTTGCATAGATCATAGTGATGATATCGGAAAAGATTATTAATAATAACTACAATTGGGAAGCGTCAGTTTACTCAAGGTTAAAAGTAAGCCACGCCGATGTATATTAGTTACTGGGACATGTAAGTCTAGAACTTCTAACGAAATAACCTAACATTAGTCATCATTTAAGAAGTGAGGTGAAATATATGACTAGTTTATAAGCATTTTCTTTAGAAACATTACTGAGGTCATTATAAAAAGGTCAAATTGCGGCTTCTTTTAGAGGCATATTCTGACAAACAATGAAAATGAAACCACACTAATGAAAAAACTGGGGGTTCCACTATTAGATAGTGGATGGCTTAGTGGTGCATATGGTTAGGCGTTCACTGTGAAACATGAATGCGATAGGTTCGATTCTCTGGTGGAATTGAGGGTAAGCACTACTAATGAGTCCCATACTGGGGCCAAACAATTGTCCAGTGCTATCTGATTCTTACTGGTGCCTAACCAACATCAATCTGAGACGAATGTAAGCAACTAAACCTAATGGCTCAATTGCTAATTCTATATTTGCTCTTTTATTTCGTATGATACTCTGCATGGCCTTACTTTATTTGGTATATCAAGCTGGCATTCAGTAGTCAACATTTCTCTTTGTAATCAATTTTCACTATCTTCTGTGATCACATTCATTGCAACTAGTGAGTGACTGCCGCAGACATGACATACACCCACTAATGACTGACTTCAGAACTGTGATAAAAAGGCCTAATGACCTTTGATTTTTCTTATGTAAATGCCTTAACAAGTGTATGTGTAATCAAATTGTTCGAAATGTATTGCTCAAATATATCACATAGCTCTGATAAACTTCATCTTCTGCTTGCACTATCAAAACAAGAAGGATGAAATAGCTGCCTTTCATTCATTGGTTTCTAACTTTACTTTAACTGATCTCATTTAATTATCAAATCATATTTTGAAATTTCACACAAATCACGTGAAGATACAAAATGCATAATACATTCATTATAATAATGAAGCTATGAATAACAATAACTGACATACAAATTCATCTTCATTTACATTACCGTAGTTACAATTTCTATCAATCCATTTGTTTTTCTGAAAAATATTGTTTTCTTTTATATCAGTCTGACATATTGTATACTAACTTTACTGTAAACATCAATTATTGACGTATAAGTAGTATATATTAGTTTATATAACTTTAATTCAAAATAAATTTGTCGTAAATCATTTTCGATTTGCAGTTTCGATTACCAGTTTGTCCCTTTTCCATATTTGGTTTGTTCTTTATTATATTCGATTGCTATCATTATTAAATGTGAATTCACCTAATGCACTTACTTAGTCGTTTGACCATTTTATTATTTTTCTCTCCATTAGATTTCGTTAAGCAGGCGGGCACGTATGCTCTTACAGCATAAAAAGTACCTTCTGGATGATTTCAAATTCAAACTTCATCAGTTCTGGTTGTTGTGATTAGAATATATCCAGTTCCTTTATGATAAATTCCCATTGAAATTTATGTAATTGTAATTGCAGATTCAAATGATTTCGAAAAGCTACCTTTATACGCAACACCACCTGAAATCTAAAAGATGATAAAATCTCTGCTTATTTTGTCAATTCATTTGTACGAATGGTGTTAATGAATCTCAAATAACTAGATATGACTTCTAGATTCAAAAGACGATACTCCGATTTACTGAATCTTTGCAAACTACTCAAAAGAATCAAGTTATACTAATCATAATTAGTTTCTATCATCCTATACACTCAACGACTAGTGGTTTATATTACAACTGTTCTTATAAAAAAATTAACTTGATGTCAATTTGTTTGAAAGTTGTTCATAAAATATTTGACTAAACTTTCCACATAGAGATCTAAATTATTGAGGTCATTATACAAATATTTTCTACTGACGGTATACATGTTGATGCTTTATCATCATCATCATCATCATCATCATCATCATCATCATCATCATCAGCAGCAGCAGCAGCAGCAACGTAGAACCGGGCACAAACTCCTGTAGGTTCAAGTTGCCATACCACGCTAGCACTACGAGAATATTGAGGTAACGTATAGACAGAATACTAGAGGGAAGAGCAAAGTAAAGACGTGCAGAAAATAACAATAGAATTCAAGATTTAGATGAGGTTAGAGAGTGAATACACTTGCGCCACTGTGACCGATTTTGAGCCATGCTTTATCAGAGTATTATCAAAGTTTCGAGCGAACTACCTTTATGTTTAGAGCACTTTTATTTCCGGGTCTGCATAAATTGCATTTAACAACACTGTTACTGATTGATTTGAACAAGAAATCATGAACAGTATTTGTTCACTATTAATTGCCATTCCAAAGTGCTTACCAATAATAGGGAGAGAACCGACGAAATTGAGGAAAACGAATATATTTGCATTGAAAGTATTTCATACATGATGAATGAAAAAATGTTTGTAATGGATGAACAGGCAGTAAATGTATCATGATTAAGATTGATTGCCAGATACTGACTGTTGTAACTTGATTACATGTTAAATAGACATTTTTTTCAATATTACGCAACTGGAGCTGAAGATTTCTTACTGTAACAAAATTTATTATGTTGATTAAAGCTATTATTATCAGTCGGAAGATTTGTATACATATTCTTATAAGATTTCTTCTACCTTAAACATTTAAATCAATAACTGATTGGTGATATCTCAATGCAGAATACCCAGAGGATTTAATGGGATAAAGTTCTTCAAACTGTATTTGACTATATGCCACGGTGGCCGCCAGTTTTTTTTCTTATATTTTATGGCTTATTGTTACGAAAATTTATAAATGAGAGAAGTAATTTTTTGATGACATTTCCTTCACTTACGTTTTATGAATGGATTAACAATAAGGATCACCAAAAATATAACCATAAAACTGATAAATTCACTCTTCCATCTGTTGCATTGAAGTCTTTAGGAAATTTAATAATTATCATAAAGTAAGTAAACTGATATGCTTTGTGGAGATCAGTATCAAGTTTTAGCTGATTGAATTCCTTATAGATTTCAATTGTACTCTATCAACATCAGTCTATGACAGAGTAAAGCAAATAAGCTTCATACAAACCTCCGCAAACCACTTCAATTCAATTACAATAATCACATGACTAGTGATTAACTTTAGAATGTTCCTAGAGCTCAAACGAGTAGTCATGACTGAAAGAGTTCATACTTATCGGGAGTAATCACCGATGACAACGGGTCTTCGTCACGCTATATCACAAATTAATAAAAGTGGGAATTTCGTGACTGGATGTCTACTCAGTGGTGTGCAGTGTCAGGCATTCACTAACCCGAAGCCCTTGGAGCGCAATCTAGGATGTACACTGATGAGGAGTTCCACACTAGAACAAAACAGCTATCCAGTACTCCCTAGTTCTCAATGGTACCCTACCAGAGTTAATCTGTGACTAATCCAATCAACTAAAAATATCATAAAGGTTGTACCTCCTCCACATCTACAGCACAATTCAATTTATGCATAACGTTTTGGTAATTACTGATTTAAAAATTATTCTGGATAAAATATTTCAATTTATAACATTTAAATGTTACTTTAGTGACATTTCTAACTTATTGGTCTGAGTCGGGCTATTGTTAAAAACCTAAAGAGTACTGAACTAATGCACTGACATAGCGTTAAACTCCTCAGTTTTACAAAGCCAAAAACCGTCTAGAAATGAAATCAGTACCTTCAGATCCACCGGCGAACGCCCAATCTTAAAAACATTTGATTGATGGCCAATATTACACATTTCCGAATTCAGTCGACTTGCAATACAGCTTGATGATGAATTAGTACGACTGAGCACAATTGTTTCATCTCAGACATATCTACTTTATTTGTTTGCGTTTACGTATATTCTTTATTTTACGAGACCTGTAGAACTGTGGTTAGTTTACAGTGTATCAGTATTCTTTGGGTAATTTATCTTAAGAATGATCGTTTCTGGTTATCATTTTTCAACAAGGTTGTTGGACTTCACACATGACAGCAATAAATGCAGGCGAAGACGAACAGTGTAGTAGTAGCTATGGCAGCAGCAAGCCGCAACATATACACTGAAAAATGCCCCGACCAAATGACACTGGATCGAGTGGAATCATTTGTCATACCTGTGCAACAGCTACATCAATGAACAAGGGCGATCTAATGCTGATGTTATGAGATGGATTGACAAGGAATTGCAGGACAAGAGTACCGTTTCAACTGAATAAACCCTCGAACTCAAACCACATGTCAGTCGACATCACAGTCACGGTTTTTATTGCAAGCGTCAAAACAGTTCTATTCTATGGAGATGAAACTTGTAGGAAAAACTATAAAACTATCATTCAAAAGATACAAGTATTTATAAACAGCCAACTACGCAAGATACTTCGGATCCATTGATCACACATTATAAGTAATAACTTTCTGTGTCAGATAACTATCCAACGAATATTTAGATGAGGAAAAAAAATAAGGAAATGATGTTGGAGGTGGATAGGACATACATACAGGAAATCACCAAACGTATCACAAGTCAAGCAGTAACTTAGAATCCTCAAGGTCGAATGAAGAGAGGAAGAACGGAGAATACATTCCGCCGGAAATTGAAAACAGATGTAAAAAGAATGAATAGCACTTTGGAATAACTGGTAAGGAGATCTCAAGACAGAGTTAGTTGGTGGATGCTCGTCGGCGGCCTATGCTCCATGATAGTAACAGGTATTGACCGATTTGACTGATTATCTTAAAAAATATATATATATATGTAGCATGCTTTAACAAATACTGCTAATAGTAGTGTGATAACTATATCGTTTAATTGGTAAACGTAAACGCCTTCAGTACTACACTGCCTAATCAACAAATGTAAATAATCCAATTGGCATAATATTTATGAAATATAATAAGAATTGATTTATATTTCAATAATTTCGAATCTAATTTAATTAGATAGACAATGTGACTAAAATGGTAACTATAACCACGTGAAAACGGTATGAAGATTTCGTAATAAACTAAAGTGATGTTACTATTTTTTTCTCATTAACACGAATGAATATCATTTAGAGAACTATTAAAAATCAATGAATGCCTGACAACTAATTCTGAATATTCGATTACTTTGAATGTCCAACCATCTATATCACAGAATAGTTGTGTTATGTCGGACCACTAAAGAAGAGTGAAAGAACTTCCAGGACTGTGTTTTAGAGGACTAATTCATTTATTCTGGTCGTGTGCAATGTAAACATCACATTTTTATTATTGTTATGTTCCTCTTACTCTGTCCTCCCGTTTAGTATATTTTCTGTTATTGTATTGTCTCTTATTATGAACTACGGTTAGTTAGTTGTGTACAAGTTACCCCTATTCACTACTACAATCTCTTCTGTTTTGTATTAATGTAAAATGCCTAATTGGTTTACTGTGCGGTCTGAATTTGTGTATATATAAAGGCATGATTAAAATACAATATAACCGGCAATTGGACTGGATTGATTGTATGTGGTTGGCTCTTAGCTGCTGTCTTCTCTATTCCGGCTTTGGGGCTTTGGTAGTCGTGGGGCTGACGTGCCCGTATTCTGATTGGCAGTTATCAAGGGCACAGAGTATTTATTTATTTTTTCAATACATAACAAATTGGACATTTTTATTGATAATAAAATGCTAACACTGGTGTAGTTAAATGAATTAAATTATTCTTAGAAATACCCACAAAAATTGTATAATTAAGTGAAATATTTTACGAATATGATATTGAATGTAACATGTATGTAATAGTCGATTGATTTCAATAATGAATAACAATCATAATGATAAAAAATTGCTCAACAAATCAATATTAGACAATAGATCCCCTCTAATTACCTTCAATTGTATTTACCATTTTACATGTACTTGTGGTAGCACATACAATAAAATTATTATTCATCAAAATCTCTTGAATATATTTCAAAGAATTTCCTATTAAATGATGTTAAATTACCTAATGTTGTCATGGGAAAATATATATTGTGGATACAGATAACTCAATGAATCCCGATGTTACATTCTAAATGATAAGTAGATAAAATAATGTGCTACATCTACGTTATGCAGAAAGCATCCTATAATAGTCATATCACCCTAAATTTGTGTTATTTACCAGATATTACTATAGTGGTTTCTTGTTGTCTCATATTTTACCTCCTCCTCCGTTTAGTTTCCGTCTTTTATATTGATTAATACATAAAAAAATTTTCATTTCATTTTGTTTGACTTACTTATTACAATTATAAATAAATTTTTATTTTATTACAACTCTTACGTATTCATCATAGCACGTTTAGTATTTAGATTAGCTTTATTATTTACTTACATTATTTATTGAAACATTTGACCTCCTATCAGTTTAACATTCTGGGTTTCTTTCATACAACATTAAACGATAATTGTCATCACTATTATTATGATTGATAATTTGGGCTGTGTAATATCATTTGTCGTCACTTTATTTACTGTTAACATAGCAATTAATGTGTGCTTAGTTGTTTGTATCTATCAGAGATTGATTTTGATTGAGTATCAGTGAAAACCAGGATGCATTGAACAGCTGTCTCATTCTACTATGCGACTCCTCAACAGTCTGCACCAATCTGTGACAAATACAAACAACGAATCTTAAAACCTATAACTACAAAACCATCTCAGTTCAATTAGTATATGTTTCGCACATTCGATTACATCATGACTTGTCTGTCACATTTATCCCATTCATCTACAAACTCAACAAATGACTATTACATATACGTTGAATTCAAAATTGTACTTATAAACTATTTTACTTATTTATACGATTTTGTGCGTATGTGGAAGAATTTGAGCTGCCTTAATGTAATGAATTCACTTCAATCCACAGTATTTATTGCTTTTACTTTACAAAAATTCATCAAATCTACAAAATGAATGATCACTGAAATGAGGATACTATCTCAAAACACCAATTTCGATCATTTGAATATACAGCTTCCAGAGTTATATGTAACTGTCTAATATAAGCATATAAGTATAATGTAACTTAACATATCAGATGCGGGGGATATACATATTGTCAAAGTCAGATCTTAAAATGTTATCAGTGATGAAGACTATACACTAATACAAAATATATATTTAATAAATGAATAGGAAAATAACCGATATGATAAGGAGAGTATGAATATATTGAAGATAAAATCATTTCAGACAACTTCATGCATTAAAGATAGTTAAAATTAACTTAGAACTTTTTTCTAACTGGATAACTATTCATCATTATAATATTGGTGACCATATTTTTTCTATCCGTTATTGATAAATGCCTGAACTGAAAACTAATGAAATTCTCATTGATATTAGACACTACTAACTACAATTACTGATTAAAACTACTTAATATTATACTTACAAAATTATATTGAAAAACATAGTAGATAATATATGTATCAGTTTAATGAAATACAACACTGATTTAATCAAAGCTTAAAATTAAACTTCAAAAAAAAAAAACATAAACATTATGCTTGATTACTTAGCTACTTAGGTAGATGGGCGTATCCAAAAACATTTAACCAGGGTAGATATATCTAACAACATTAACTTGACATAGATTGGTGTTGTTTACAAATGATTGGAGACAACTTCTCATAATTGTATTACGTTAAGAGTAATATACAAAAAAAAATATGTTTTATGATATTTTGCATATAATGCGGATTGTAAGTACACTTTGAATTATTTAATTATTTATGCAATTATGATAAGCTTATATTTTCCCGTTGATTTGTAATGGACTGAAACTGGTCATTCTCTGTTGCTATATGTGCATCCTGAGCGGATCGCCTTGATAAAGCTATAGTATGCAAGTTATATTCAGGTTGGATTGTTACTAGCAAGTGGAATCCAGGATGCGCGTTTTGTCCTATTTATATATACACGTCACACAAGTGTAACTGTCTGAACACAGTAGCCTAGTGGTGAACGCGGTGGCGTTTGGCATGGAGTGGACTGAGTTCGAGTCCCAGTGTGAACATCAACATTTGGATGCAGGTACATCCGGCCGATGAGTCCCAATTGGGACGAAACTCTTGCCGGTCACAATCCGACTTAAATATTTAACTATTGCTAGAACTTTTACAGATTAAAAGTTCTAGTTGCTTACCTCTATACATTGGCTATTCCATTAAGTAATAAAAATATTTTAGTTGGGTATCATACCAAGATTTCAAAATTGCGGTAGTTTGTGGTTAGGTAATTCATTGTTATAATCATGTGTTATGAATCGGCATCATAAGAAATCATTCGTGAACACTCATCTTGCCTGTTTTTGTTCTATACTAAGTCGTCTAAGGAACGCTAAGTTGACAAAAGAACTCTAACCAAGTTTCATGTTGAATAGTACTAGAGAAAAGAACGTAACTGCTAAGTGGCATAGGAATTAAATCCAGGTAATTCAGTGGCACAATCAGTGAAATTACTGTTAATGTCTTAGACCGACATTCTGTAGGACTGACACTTTTGTATTAGGCTTTCACTATGCACTAACGAGTGTCATGATTTTTTAGTCCTTAGTGCTGATTGAATTCCATCTTTTTTTGATATCAAAGTACACTATGCTTGATGTCCATTAGATGGCACGAACCCCTTAGTTCATGTTCTGTATCCGTTGATAAACATAATCTAAGTTCACCTGCTTCTCTTATTTGAAGCATAGTAAATTAAGAATACCTATCTATCATGCCCGAAGTTCGCTAACAGAGTCCGTGAATCCATTGTTAATGAATATAATAGACATAACATGAGACAAGTGGCTCTCGCCCTTATAATTCAGTATGTAACGAATATCCCCTAATGTTACTTGAAGAATATGTTGTCAATATAAATGTTATGAGATTGAATATATTCACTTTAGAACGACGAAAAAAACTGTTCAAATCAGGTCATAGATACGATTATGAGAAATTTGTCAATGGAATATTGACCGTGATATCAAGTAATTCGTCATGAAATCTAATTAAAACTCGTAGAGTTGAATTGTAGCTATCAATGAAATCCAGAATGATTGTTTCGTTATTACGACTAGTTAATTAAAATCAATAACTAAGTAAGGGGGGGATGCATTAAAGTTTGTAGTGAAAGACACCAGGTTATATCATCATTGTGGATACTAAAACTAAAATTCACCTCTACCCCGGTTGAATTGCAAATAGAGAGGAGAGAGGGCGAAAAACTACAAACCAGTTTATTATGACTTGTAACTCAAAGTTAAACCATAACGATCCCCTCAAGATGCACATATATAAATGCAGATTGATAAAGTTCTGTCCCTTATATCAACAAAAGGAATTCTTAAGCCCTTGTATCGTAGATTCATAGAAATCACAAAGAATCAGATTTTGTTGTTTGGTGGTTAATTTAATCAGGTTAATTGAATGTAATTTGCTTTACTTCATGAACAAGTTGGAAAACTACTGAAGCACAAGATATACTGCACTTATTCGTTTGCCCTTTATAGTGATTCTTAAGTAGTATGTATCTAAAACGTTGCACGGAAATAAACTCAGAAGCTTTAAATCTTAAAATAAACATAATACCTTTACATTACCAGGTGGCACTTGCATGGATCACTTTCAATTTTGGGTTACCTAATGACTATCACCAAAAGTAATATTGATAAGTAACTGTTTTAATGCCAACATCTTTTTAACTTTGTAAAACAAAAAATCTTAGGTTCAGCATTATCTACGTTCTTGAATGAATACTAAGAAGATTCGAGTTTATAATGACGTGTTTGTTTAATACTCCATGACTTTCAATGATCCTCTAATTGTTATTAATCAATGACGAAACCGATCTAATTTCTAGAAACTACTTAACAAGAAAAAATCCAAAACTGCAGTTTAGTACTTCATTCATTTCATACTACATATAAGTAGTTAATTATTTTATTTAATTATTAAATGTTTCATTCATTAAATAAGAATAAGAACCCTCCACTTAATACTCATAAGACAAATGAAAAATTTTCGTAGGAAAACCATCTCTGTTATTCTGTTTATGCTTTGAATTGGAAACACTTCAGTTTTTATTCTTATACTAAATCCAATTAAGTGAATGATATGGATTATTAGAACAATACATTATTATTATTATTATTATTATTATTATTATTATTATTAAACTTATTGAGTAAATAATATGGTTTATTGAAATAAACATGTAAGATGATAACAAGTATTTAATTATTTATTGTTATTCATAATTTGAAATTGTTTACATGAATAAAATTAAAACTACATTCTAAATTGATTTCACGAATTGGTATAAGTTAGATAATGATTGAGAACTAGAAATTACTTGACATCTTTTTCGTACTACTATGGTAGCCTTTCCTTGTACACATCTGTAACGTTTTCAGAGAATCCAGCCCCAAACCTTCGGACTTTGCGAAGAGCGCTTAATCTTAGACTACGGAGCTGGCTGATATCCAACGGTTGATGTTTCTAACTCAGTCACTGTGAAATATATATTTGCGCTAATTCATCTATTATCATTGATAGGCAACTGATGCACACTCGATGTGAATTAACTCCATGGGTTAAGTCCTGCCACTATAGCTACCGGAATTATCACTAGATGTTAGTCACTAGTGAGCTGATATTGGTTAGAATTGTGTATTGTGTGGATTATTGAATTTAAATTTGGCATCAAGAATTGGTCTAAGTTAGAGAACTATTAAAAACTTGGAAGTAATGGACAGCTGTTTCAAGATGCATATTTGAGCAAATTGACTGAGTTCAAAATATCACCCCCTCCCCGGAAATCGACCAGCTCTGTGGTCTAACGGTTGAACGTTCTCCACAAAGGTTGAAGATCCTGGGATCGGATGCTTATTGGTTTCAACAGTGAATAACAATCATAATGACTAGTTGAATTTATAGGAAAATGCTATAGATGTGACAAGTAGGTCATAACGTAATCGAGTGTGGGAGACATATACTAACTGAATTGAAGTGATTGAGTAGTGGTGGTTATTGAGATTCATTGACTGTATTTGTCACAGATTGGTATAGACTGTTGAGGAGTTGCATAGTAGGATGAGACAGCTATCCAATGCTTCCTGCTTTTTAACAGTTGCTTAACTCAGACTAATTGGTTACTTCGAACTGAACAATCTCCATGATACTAAATTATGACTAAACTCTTTGGAAACATGCAATTTAAACTTACAATGAAAATAATTTGTAAGCTTGTATATAGTTTGTTTAGTGAAGTTATGAACAGCGTTTTCTTTTAGCAAGGTTTTTGTTTTACGGGACTGGGTTGCTAATCACATGCCCAACCCTCCTCCTATATCCTAGCTTGGAACAGGCAGCAACTCTAAGGGGTTCCAGGCGGATGCGATGATAGAGTTTGTAGCTTAGTAGGATGATTTTGATGAAGTTGCGTTATGTGAACTTGATAATTTTATTGTACAGAGTTCAGCGTTCCACTAAGCAATATTATGAATGCAAATTACGGATAAACGAAAACTGTTTGGACTTCGCTACAAATGTTTGTATATTTACTTTCACTCCAGCCATTCTAATCTAAACCAAAGATGAAGTGATAAGAGTTGCAAAGTTGAATATCATCCATAAAGCCAACTGACCCAACTACCGGAAACATATTACAATAAAAAGTGGCTGCCTACTGCTTCTTTGTCTTCATGAGTACCAACTTCTTATCATTTGATTAGCTTATATTACTGATCGTTGATAGTCATAGATACGCATTAGACGGGAAAACTATGAAAAACTTGGATAAATTGGAATACGAAGCTAACTGAAGAATTTGAGGAGCCTGGCACTCAAGGCATTCAGTAATTAATAAATATAATGAAATAAACCCAGTTTATCAACCTACCATAAAAATTAAAAACAGCATCAAAATCACGGATCACGTCAGGTAACAAGACCATTAAAGGCAAATCAGTTATCAATAGTAACTAATCGGATTTCACATCTGACGGTTCTACGGTTCATTATATTTACAAAGGCTGTAAAAGTTTCATAATGAAGCCACTGGATTCAGAGAATCCAACTTCATTTGTTTATATTTAATGAAGTTATTGTATAAAATAGTATAACTTATATCGTAAACAAACTGAATTTTACGTGAATCTACTGATATGTATATAACGAAGGTACTGTCTTACTTATGCCCGTTACTCCTCGCTGAGGAGCATAGGCTGCTCACCAGGATATGACGAAGGTAGGAATCGCTTATTTTCTTCAAAGAGTTCATTTTGATACTGTACAATTTGTAGAAAAATAAATCCTTAGTCTTAAAATAAAATGATGTAGGATTGAAAGGAAATTTTTAGATTTAAAAAATGAATTTTAGTTAAACATAAATTCAGTGAGTTGACATAATTTGATCACACGTAGTTTCATAGGCATTTAAGACAATGCCATTAGTACAATTAAGATTGTATATTGTTACCGTTAACGTTGAATCTGATTAGTTGTTGACAGCTTATTTAGCGTAAATCCATCAAAATTAAATGATGTAATCTAGTATATAACACTATGTTTTTTTTGTAATATAACAGAAGTAACTTTCCTGTCGAAGTATTATCAACGGGGAATTTGTTTGCGTTGAACTAAATCTAAATTATAGTAATCTATTTATAAGTGTTGCCAGAAGAATAATTATTGATAAACTAACCTTTCATACCTTAACATTACAGAGTTGTAATTTAATCCGTACCTTAAAAGTTAATCCAGTAAAACAAACTTCATACTCAAGTTAAAATTCGATAAACATTATAGATAGCTGTTATGAACTAGTCATAACAAACCTTATCAATGTATTTCAAAGTACTGAATAGTCGTTTAATGATCTTAACAACAACTTGACTAGAGATTAAGTTGTTGAATAATATTGTTGAGTAATGTCAAAGTAGAATGAAACAGTTGTCTATTTATCTTCTTTATCGGTGGTAAGTGATACTGATATTGACTGAATGTAGGAAGGAAGTAAAATACTTACTTACTTATGCCCGTTACTCCTCGCTGAGGAGCATAGGCCGCTCACCACGGTTCTCCATTTAACTCTGTCCTCAGCAATCCTTTCCAATTATTTCCAGTTGCTGTTCATCCTTTTAATGTCTGCTTCCGATTCTCGCCGCAGCGTGTTCTTTGGCCTTCCTCTTTTCCGTTTCCCAACAGGATTCCATGTTAATGCTTGTCTCGTGATGCAGTCTGATGATTTATGCAATGTATGTCTTATCCGTTTCCAACGTCTTTTCCTAATTTCCTCTTCAGTTGGAAGTTGGTTTGTCCTCTCCTATAGTAAGCTGTTGGTGATGGTTTTCGGTCAACAGACATTCAGTATTTTGCGTAGGCGGTTGTTTATAAATACTTGCACTCTTCTGAGGATGTTTGCGGTAATTCTCCTAGTTTCAGCTCCATACAGCAGAACTGTCTTGAAGTTGGCGTTTAAGAGTCTGACTTTGAGGTTAGTTGACAGTTGTTTTGAGTCCCATATGTTTTTCAACTGTAGTAATGCTGCCATGGAGGAAGTAAAATAGTAATCTCAAATAAGGATAGATTCATCTATTCCAACAATAGATTTCAAATATTATCTCATTGTATTCATTTATGTACATATTTACTTTAAATTCAATTTTAATAACTAAAACATACATCAAATGAAATTAATCTAATAGCATACACTTGATCATCTCATTAAAACCTCCTACATTTTAGCATCATCAGTTGAAAAGACGCAACTTTAAGTTTCAACATTCTTCTGTATAACATAATTCATTACATTTTTTTGATAACACTAACCATTTTGAATGTAGTTAATTCAGTAGTAAATTACTTTTCATTTTCAGAAATATTTATCTGATTCCTAATTATAATAAAGTTAAGTAGTCGTTTCATGCTAGACGATCTATTGAATCATTTACTATACCTATTTTTGAAATCATGCACATATATTGCATCAAACTATCCTGTTATACATTTGTTCTTAATTGAATAATTATGAACATTAGGCACATGCACTGTCGAGGTTTTAAAGAAAGCTTACAACTTACAATTATGCTCAACACTGTATAGCTTAAGTAGAAAAAAGCTTCCGGTTTTAAAACTATTTATCACGTTGTCTACTCTTTGAAGTAAACAGAAATAAATGTATTGGAATGCATGCATTGAAAATAAAGGATAGTCGTAGTAGATAAACTAGTCGAAATCTTATATGACTCAAAAATGAATATCAGATATCTATCACTGGAAAGTATTCATAAATTAAGAGTTTAATTATTTGTAGTCGATAATGGGAAAACTTGGACCTTTAGACTTTATACACTTTGGACAAGTCAGTGGCAACATCGATTCATTTGCGTAGTGTAGAATGCGTTTTAGTTTGCAATAGTAATTGCTGGAGTAAACATCAACGCTGTAATACAAATACATTTAGCTGACGAAACCTGAATCATAGATTCTAACAATAACCACAATTCAAATATAATGTATAAACTATGCTTATATATTGAATTGAAGTGGCTTTATGGGTACTGATATTTAGTTTAGTTGTTTGTATTCGTCTCAGATTGGTATTGGTTGGGTATCACTGAAATCCAGAGATTACCAGATAATTATCTCCTCTTAGTATGAAACTTCTCAGAAGTACTCACTCTAAATTCTTTTGAGAAATCAAACCATCTGCATCACTTGGCCAGTGAAATGTGAGCCTACATACTGCTGAGAAGTTCCGTAGTAGCACAAGACAGCTATCCAGTAATCTCTGGTATTCATTGATATCTAACCAACACCAATCTGTGTAAAACACCATCAACTATGTACACATAGGTTAAAATTAAGTTTCTTTTAATATTAGGTAATTAGTAGCAAGAATTAATTGCTCTAACTGAATTTGTAATAATGAGTATATCAACTAATAATATGACTGTTATTAAATCAAAATACTAACTACTAAAAATTAATCCGAATATGTCTATCCTATTATTGTACAGATATTTGATTACTACGGAATATGATTTCAGAATGACAAAGTCCATGTGATGTTTATCATTTACTTTGTATATAGATACACCTTTCTTTTTTTTTTAGAAATGATACCTTTGAATATGTTTACATATATGCCCTATTTCTGTGCCAATACATATTGATTATTTTGTAGAGAATTAGGTTTAAGTCATACATTTGTAGTTGACATGATCATAGTATTCCACCAACTTATTGAAGAAAACATATTCATTTTATAGGAATTATTTTTCAAAGAATGAAGAATGAATAGATTCACTAAACTTCGGTAACGAGTATATGTAAGATATACGAATAGAATATATTTGTAAGTAAGCTCAACGAATGAAATTAAAGAAATTCCAACGTTTTGCTGAATAAGTCTGGTTTGAGCTTCTTCAGGGGAATAACTAAAATCAAACTTCATCGAATAGTAATGTAAATAAGGGGTCAAATTTCATTACGATTGTTCAATCACATACAGAGTATTAAAATACTAAAATATTACATGAGTCATTATAAGTGAATTATTGTTGAAGTGTTGTGAATGAAGGAAGTAGTGCGTTTTGTGTTTAGTTACATGTTACAGTCATTTGTACCATATTTAGTTGATTGGATATATCACAGATTGATGTTGGCAGGGTACCACTGAAAACTAGGGAGCACTGGACAGCTGTTTCGTTCTAGTGTGGAACTCTTTAGCAGTGCGCACCCACAATTCCGCACCAGGGGCCTCAGGTTGACGCGAACGCCTAACCATCTGCACCACTTGGACGGCATCCAATGGTAGAATTCCCACTTCCATCAATTGAACATATTTAGTTCTGGGTTACGTTCAGAGAAAGGGCTAGATAATCTTAAGATTAGTTTATCAAATCATATAGATTTAAGTATGAGTAAATTGATGTGATGATAATTGTGCGTCAAAGGATGGATGTACACTTGCAACTGGTAACACATTGAATTATTTAATTAGATTAAATAATTCTAAATAGAATCAATAAATAAATAATTAGAATGAGTTTGAATGCTGGAGTAGTGGACAATGTCTGGATTAATATTTTTATCATCAGTTGCCATATTGTATCTAACAATAATCCATCTCGTCGGTTTATATTATCAGAATTCTCCTGTGTGTATGGCTTCAAATGTTAATCTTCCTCTATAAGAACTAAAACCTTTACGAAGGAAATTTGTCACGTCAAAATTGATGCTATGCCCTATTTCTATTGAATGAAATGCTATTGCCGACTTATTTTCTAGTTTTTTTTAGATCTTCAGAGGATTTAGGAATATGCTTAAAACGAACCATATGTTCCTTCATCTTTAGATTCAATTACTTTAATGTATCTGTTACGTATATAGCATTACAATTATATTCAAAACACATTCATTTTTATGCAAAATGTATCTTCAATGCAATTAGATTATAATCAACGTAAGTCATATCTTGTTGTTTTCAACAAAAATCAAAACAGTAACAATGTGAAAGGTTATCGAATTCATTAACACGTTCAGTACAGTTTTAGTGGCAAAATAAAAAAATACATTACACACAGTAATATAGCAATTAGATCAGTATAGCATCTGACTTAATCGACTACTCATATAACAGAAACGAAACTTTTTAACTGAAGCAGGTTATGAACATATGAACTAAGATACATAACTGACGTAACATACAACTTATTTTTTGTCTCAACACCATGTTCGTCTGATTGAATCGTTTTTTTGTCTCATATATGCTTATATTTTAGTCAAATTGAACAGTCCTATCAGTTTCATTATTTGTGAAATGATTACACGGACAAACGAATTATTTCTATCGACGCAAATCAAACGGGAGAAAGTGATTTTAAGATTGCCGTTTATATTCGAAATCATGATGTTGGTAGCTAATGAGCTTATTACTCGTTTGAAAGATGAAATGTTACATTATTGAGAGAAACGTTGCTCTCCTGCATTGGTACATTAATAGTTGTTTATCAAACCAGTAAAACATGAGGATTAGCGGCATTTGATTGTGATATGTTGATGAGTAAAAATAATCGATAAACATCGATTCTTTTCGTCTCGTTAAAGTTAGTTTAGTGCTAAGGTTAGGTTTATTATGAGGTTTAGAGTTAGACTTGGTATTAAGTTAGATTAACATTTGATTTAGTACTAAGGTCAAGTATTATTAATGTTTACCGACACAAAACAGTTTATCCTCCGTGTTAGGATAGCTCATAGGAAATTTAACAAAGTGTTCGAAGCCAAAAAGAAGAAGCCAAAGACGTTTCAATTAATCACAGTTCAATAAACCTTTCCAGAATCTTGACATGTATAATAATTGAAAAATAGTGTATACGGATTGAATGAATTGTAATTATGACTTCATTTTCATAGAAAGCTTTAAATACCTGAGTGTATTGTATAGATTTAAAACTTACTGCGATACAAATTACTTCGTGTATTTTTTTTTTATTCTGATTTTCAACTTTGAAGCGTTCAAAGTGTTCATTAACTGAAGTTGTATGCAGCATTTTCAGTAATTAAGGGCAATATATATTTTAGTATAGCCGACCACAATTAGGTTATAGATAAGTTATGCTTGCCCCTTATGTAGTCTACTTGTTCGATTATACGTTCGAAATATAAATCGTTGTTATTTGTTTATATTGGATTCAGTTCAGCAGTAAAATATTTCCAAATTGTCTATAAATTGACTAATATATATCCACAAACAATAGGAGAGGCGTGTATCTTAAAAGTCAGTCACGATGAGCTTATTTTTCAATTGACTGGAAATTCAACAAACAAAGATTCAAGACAAGTGTGGCAAATTATCAATCTTCAAATTAACTTCAATCACACGTTCAGCAGTGCATACAATGAAGGAAAGTACAATATGTAAAAGATTATGTCATTTGTTATGATCAACTATTACAATATAACTTAGTAAATATCCTCTTTCTCTACTTATGACAGTTTATCTGAACTAGTATAAATCACTCTTTTATAGATAATTATAAAAATAAGATTTAACATACAACTATGAATAACACTAAGAAGATCAATCAATAGGTTGATTCTAGTTAAGTTCTTCCACAAAGAATCATCTTACAGAATAGTTGAAGTACTTAATCAGTTCACAATTAAATGCCCAAATGAATGATGAATGTTTCATGTTAATAGAAAATTCATTATTTTCTGAATACGTAATTAATGTGTGTGTATTTCAAATCATTAAAATTTTATCAGTGGGTTAAGGTAATTTTCAATGTATTTTCATGTTCATTAAGTGGTATGTGGTATGATTGATTGAATATACTCTGTAAGTTAACTAGTAATTTTCATTCAAGGTTTTATTTCAAGTGGCTATCTCCTATGAACATAACAGTATTGAATCTACTGAGATATAAGATTCAAAGTCTAAAAATAGTGGTAGTTTAGGGTTTGAAATAAAAACTTTATTGAAAATTACTCTCAAGTATATTACACTCAACCATCTAATGAAGGGTGAAATTGCTGGCTACATATATTAGACGAAGATTGTAAACATTGTGAATAACCTCTGGATATTTGTAACTTCGGCAAGATAACAGTTTTCATTCAGAGTGAAGACCGATGTCAGACAAGGCAGCTTACTCTCGACTTTTCTTTTTCTGATGGTAGTTAACTGGATTATGTAAACCGCAATATTTTAAGGGAAGAACGTTATATAGTGGACAACATGAATGCGACTAGATAAATTGGACTTTGGAGATGACCAAACTATGTCTTCTATCTCACACACAACCACAAATGCATGTGAAGACGGATACTGTAGCAGTAGCCCCGGCAGCATTAGGTCTCAATATACACAAAGCGAAATGCAAGACCCTTTGATATAAGACAATGAATACTAACCCAATTACACTTGACGGATCAATTCTGGAAGTTGTAGAAACTTTTACATACCTGGGCGGCAGTATCATCGATAAACAACGAGGATCTGATGTTGATCCGAAAGTACAAGCTAATAAGACATGGACAGTATTTCTAAATCGAAAAATATCTAGAACCCAAACCAACTGTCAGCCAACATCAAAGTCACGATTTTCAATACAAACATCTAGATAGTTCTATTGTATGGACGTGAAACTTGTGAAAAAAAAACTATAAAACCATCATCCAAAAGATACAAGTATTTATAAACAGCCAACTACGCAAGATACTTTGGATCCATTGATCACACATTATCAATAACAACTTTCTGTGACAGATAACTATCCAACCAATATCCAGATGAGGAAGAAATTAGGTAATGATGTTGGAGGTGGATAGGATATATATTGAGGAAATCACCAGGACAAGCAGTCAAAAATACAAGCAGTAACTTGGAATGCTCGAGGTCGAATGGAGAGAGGAAGACCGAGAAACACATTGCTTTGAGAATCGGAGGCAGTCATGAAGAGAATGAACAGTACTTGTGAATAAGTGGAAAGAAGAGCCTACTACAGAGTTGGTTGGAGAATACTGGTCGTTGGTCAATGTTCCACGTGGGATACCAGGGGTTGATGTGACTGATTAATTTGTAATTTCCTGGCATTCAACTGAATCTATTAAAAGTCACCAAATTAATCTTTACTAAATGTTATGCCTTTGAAAATCCTACAACTATTAGCGAATACTTCACATGTATCATGTTATTACTTCTTATTTTAACCAAATTCAGACGCATAAATAGGTATTCTGAGAAAACACTGAGTATTAAAAGTTTAATGAGTTCGTTATGACAGGTTCCGACAACAATTCTTATTCGGAGTGAGGAAGAGGTAGTGAGAAAAGCCGTATTGAATTCTGTTTTCAATGTATTTCGTAGAAAAGTGACGTTTAGTTAGGAGAATGAATAGACAGTTAGGGGAGAGGAGAGAGACTTTATTTTAGTAACTAATCCTAGTTGTGATGACCTTGAAAAAAAATGAATGAACACAGACATGTACATGAAACATATGAAATGGTTAATTTGTTAGTTGTGAAAAATAAAAACAAACCTCTACCCATGTATTGTAGTGATGTCAATAGTCAATCCTCAATCATTCATACCTAGATTCTTAATTATTTAGTCAATCAAGCGTAAACTGTCTTCACATGTTTGTACCAACTATAAAACAATTTAGCTTGTTATATTTAATTATTTTGCAGTCCAACAAATACTTTCGATTTTGAACAGTTAAATTGAAGGTTTCAATCTATCTCTATTGGTTTTTGTAGAAGTCAGTTAATCAATATCATTACTTACTTATGCCCGTTACTCCTCGCTGAGGAGCATAGGCCGCTCACCACGGTTCTCCATTTAACTCTGTCCTCAGCAATCCTTTCCAATTATTTCCAGTTGCTGTTCATCCTTTTAATGTCTGCTTCCGATTCTCGCCGCAGCGTGTTCTTTGGCCTTCCTCTTTTCCGTTTCCCAACAGGATTCCATGTTAATGCTTGTCTCGTGATGCAGTCTGATGGTTTCCGTAACGTATGTCCTATCCATTTCCAACGTCTTTTCCTAATTTCCTCTTCAGTTGGAAGTTGGTTTGTCCTCTCCCATAGTAAGCTGTTGCTGATGGTTTTCGGTCAACGGACATTCAGTATTTTGCGTAGGCGGTTGTTTATAAATACTTGCACTCTTCTGAGGATGTTTGCGGTAATTCTCCAAGTTTCACCCCCATACACCAGGACCGTCTTCACGTTCGAATTGAAGAGTCCGACTTTGAGGTTAGTTGATATTTGTTTTGAGTCCCATATGTTTTTCAACTGTAGGAATGCTGCTGTGGCTTTGCCAATCCTTGTCTTTACATCTGCATCGGACCCTCTTTGTTCATCGATGATGCTCCCCAGATATGTGAAAGTATTCACTTCTTCCAGAGATTCTCCATCAAGTTGAATTGGGTTGGTTGCTCCCCTGTGTTGTATTTAAGAATCGTGCTCTTACCCTTATGTATGTTCAAGCCTACTGATGCTGAAGTTGCTTCTACACTGATTGTCTTTGCTTGCATCTGTTGGTGTGTATGTGCTAAGAGAGCTAGATCATCTGCAAAGTTCAAATCATCGAGTTACATCCTACTTGTCCATCGAGTTCCGTGCATCGCCTCAGATGTGGAGGTCTTCATGATCCAGTCAACCACTAGGAGGAAGAGAAAAGGTGAGATCAAGCAACCTTGTTTGACTCCGGTCCTCACTGAAAATACATTTGTCAGTTGTCCTCCATGCACAATTTTGCACTGTGTTCCGTTGTAAGTGTTCCGGATGATGTTGACGAGTTTCTCTGGTACGCCGTAGTGTCGAAGAAGTTTCCATAGTGTTCTCCTATCTACATTGTTAAACGCCTTCTTATAATCAATGAAGTTGATGTACAGTGGCGAGTTCCATTCAATTGATTGTTCAACGACGATCCGTAGTGTTGCGATTTGGTCCGTGCACGACCGATCCTTACGAAAACCATCTTGTTGATCTCGAAGTTGAGCATCCACTAAATCCTTCATTCTGTTCAGCAATAATCTGTTAAAGACTTTCCTGGTATCGACAGTAGCGTGATCCCTCTGTAGTTGTCACAATTGCTCAAATCTTCTTTTCTTTGGTATCTTGATAAGATGTCCTTCTTTCCAGTCTGCCGGCACTTGTTCTTCCTCCCAGATCATTTTGAATAAAACGTGGAGTATCCTTGCTGTTAGGTCGATATCTGACTTGAGTGCTTCAGCTGGTATATTATCAGGTGCTGCTGCTTTCCCACTTTTGATTTGTCTGATGGCCATCTTGATTTCTTCCATCGTTGGTGGAGTGTCATCGATCGGGAGATCTGTAGGTGCTGCTTCGATGTCCGGTGGGTTCAGTGGAGCTGGCCTATTCAAGAGTTTCACAAAGTGTTCTACCCACCTATTCTTTTGTTCTTGAACCTCAGTGAGTGTCTTGCCTTCTTTGTTCTTGACCGGTCGCTCTGGTTTACCATGTTTATCTGCCAGTTTCTTCGTTGTGTCGTATAGCTGTTTCATATTTCCTTCTCTTGCAGCCTTCTCCGCTGTCGTTGCCAGGCCTTCGATGTATTTCCGTTTGTCGGCTCTAATGCTCTTCTGTACCTGCTTATTTGCTTCTGAGTATTCAGCTTGAGCCTTGATTTTCTCTGCTCTTGTTCGGCTGTTGTTGATTTCTATCTTCTTGTTCCTCCTTTGTTGAATTTTGCTCAATGTCTCAGTGGAGATCCATTCCTGATAATGATGCTTCTTGTGGCCCAGAGCATCCTGACACGTTGACGTTGGTGCTTCTTTGATTTCTTTTCAGTTATTCTCCATAGTAGTTTCTTCTTCTTTCGGCAGATCTTGTAAGGCCTGGAACCTGTTGTTGAGAGATATTTTGAATTCATTGAGTTTGTCAGTGTCTCGGAGAAAGCCTGTATTGAACCGTTGTACTGCTGCCATTCCAGTTGTCCACTGCTTCTGTAGCTTCAGTTTTGTTTTAGAAACCACCAGGTGGTGGTCTGAAGCTATGTCAGCTCCTCTCCTGGTTCTTACATCTTCCATTGATCTTCTAAATTTTTTATTGATACATATATGATCGATTTGATTTTCTGTAGTATGATCCGGTGAGTCCCATGTAGCCTTGTGTATGCGTTTGTGGGGAAATATTATACCATCTATACCCAATTTGTTGAAGGCACATAGGTTTGTAAATCTTCCACCATTCTCATTTCTTTCTCCCAATCCTTGTCGTCCCATGATTTCTTCATATCCAGTATTGTCCTTTTCGACATTGAAGATTAGGTCCCCCCCCCATCAGGATTGTCAGATCCTTTACTCGGCACTTTCCTATTGATTGCAGTCTATCGTAAAACTGATCTTTGTCTTCGTCGTTGCCGTCGTTGGTTGGTTCATAGCATTGGATAATATTCATTGTAATCCCTTTCTTCATTGTTTTGAAAGATGCTTTGATGATCCTGGGTCCATGTGGTTCCCATTCCACAAGTGCATTACGTGCCTCCTTGGACAGCATCAGAGCAACTCCTTGGGTGTGTGGAGCAGTTTCCTCTTCGTGGCCGGAGTATCGTAGCGTCTCTCCCGAAGTCAATGTTTTCTGTCCAGCTTGAGTCCAATGGGTTTCGCTGATTCCGAGTATTGTCAAGTTGTATCTCTTCAACTCTGCAGCTATTTGATTTGTCTTCCCGCTCTCCCACATTGTTCGAACATTCCATGTACCTATAAAAATATTTGCTCTGGTTGTTAGAATGGGGGGGGGCATCGGCCTCATGACTTCCGAAGAATTTCGGCTTTCATCATGAGGCGTCATATATCCTTCCACTCCCAGGACAGAGTTTAAATAGTTTATCCCGTTTAATCTGGTTTGCGTTTTTTTAGCAAGTTTGGGTTTTACGGGATGGGGGTGCTAGCCCCATGCCCAATCCTCCTCCTTTACCCGGGCTTGGGACCGGCAGTAACCCTAGGAAGGCTACAGGCGGAGTTAGTCAATATCATTAGATCTCAAATAATCAATCAATCAATCAATACCTGTTACCATCATGTAGCATTAGTTGCCGATTAGTATTCACCAACCAACTCTGTAGTAGTCTCTTCTATCCACTTATTCACAAGTACTGTTCATTCTCTTCATGACTGCCTTCAATTCTTAAAGCAATGTGTTTCTCGGTCTTCCTCTCTCCATTCGACCTCGAGCATTCCAAGTAACTACTTTTCTTGTGACTGTTTGTCATGATGATTTCCTCAATGTATGTCCTATCCACCTCCAACATCATTACCTAATTTCTTCCTCATCTGGATATTGGTTGGATAGTTATCTGTCACAGAAAGTTGTTATTGATAATGTGTGATCAATGGATCCAAAGTATCTTGCGTAGTTGGCTGTTTATAAATACTTGTATCTTTTAGATGATAGTTTTATAGTTTTTTTTTCACAAGTTTCACGTCGATTCAATAGAACTGTCTAGATGTTTGTATTGAAAATCGTAACTGTGATGTTAGTCGACAGCTTGTTCTGGTTTTACATATAGCATAACTTATATTGGAATACATTAATATGTACTTGGTAAATGAGTTATTAAAAATTTACTACTAGAAGTTTTGATTTCTTGTCAAAATCAATTTGTTTTAAAGGAATGTAATGTAACGTTGTAATTACAATTCTAATTTGAATTAACACTCAATTAACAAAAAAGTGGCAACTATGATAGCTCAATAGCTAATTGGATACGACATTCATATTTAAAGGGATGGTATACATGTAGTAGGATTGTGATTCATTGAAAACATTAAAATGAATTAACCAAATAGAAATGTATGAGCATAAATATGTCTGTGAAATCCATTTGTCATTCATTTGTTCCCTTGTAATTTCGATATATCAAAATCCGATAGACTAAAATAAGACCAGTTATTTACTGAGTCCAGGAATTTCAACATACACTTAGTTACTTGAAGTATTTAAGTATTCACTATACAATTTTTTTAAGGAGTAAGTGATTAATCAACTTTACATCTCAAGCAAGACAAATACTTGGAATTTTAAACAGTAATCAATAGGCGATGGATGAGATTCAACGATTTGGAAAGAAAGTTATCTTTTGGAAGTTACCTTATTTGACTTCAGGTATAATGAATCTTAGTTTAAGTAAACGGCCTGAAGTGAAGTTCAATATGTAGATTTCGTCTTATTTACGAGTGATTGCACCTTACATATCCCAGTGTTGATGTTTCCCTTCAAAAGACAACATTGAGCTACATTGTTCATATAGCCTCTAACTTGTTCAGAGTGTGAAGGTATTAGTTAGGAATTGTAATTTCCTTCTGTTGATACATAGGATTACAAGTGACTAGTCCTCTTTGCCATATGTGCACCTTGAGAGAATTGATTCTACCCTAAAGGTATTAGTTTCAATACTTGCCAAAATTGTAAATATACGTATCTATGGATTAGGAAAAAGAAATAAAACGTCTCACTGATGTCTTATGATTTACCTATTATAATCAATTCATGTTATCAAGTGTATACTTAAAAGTAAGTTGTACACAATCTGTTTGTTGAGAATATTCTTATTGCAATTAGATGTCGTGAAGATTGTTGAATGTTAATTCAATATCATGAATTGGTCTGAGTTAGACAACTATTCACAACAAGGAAGCACTGAACAGCTGTTTTTTTCCAGTGTGGAACACTTCAACAGTGCTAATTCACGGCCCCACCAACGATTGAGCCTAGAAGCTCCAGGTTTCGCAACGAACACCTAACAATTTACAAATGATCCAGCTTCCAACGGTTGATATTTCTAACTTCAGGTTCATGGAGTCCTAATGTGATATGGCCAGTGGAGTTCAGCTATGTAGAGTGTAAGTCAGTTACCCACCTCTGGCATTGAATGAGGTCACTCAAATATATCTTGAATTTGGTTGAATATATCACAGATTGATGTTGGCAGGGTACCATTGAAAACTAGGGAGCACTGGGAAGTTGTTTCGTTTTAGTGTGCAACTCCTCAGTAGTGAGCACCCCAGATTCCGCACCAGAGGTATCAGGTTGACGGCGAATGCCTAACCATCTGCACCACTGGGACGGCATCCAATGCTGGAATTCCCACTTCCATCAATTTGTTATATATAGCTCAACGATCATCCATTGTCATCGGTGATAATTGTCCCACTCCCGACAAGTCTGAACTCCACCAGTCACAAATTCTCATTTGAGCTTCAGGAACATCCTGGAGTTAGTCACTGAGCTCATTATTATAGTTCAATTGGGATGGTTATTTTTGTGGAGATTGGTTATTTATTTGATTTAATATATCACAGATTGATGTTGGCAGGGTACAATTGAAAACCAGGGAGCACTGGACAGCTGTTTTGTTCTAGTGTGGAAGTCCTCAGAAGTGGAGGAGGAGTTCCACACTAGAACGAAACAGCTGTCCAATGCTCTCTGGTTTTCAATTGTACCCTGCCAACATTAATCTGTGATATATTAAATCAAATAAATAACCAATCTCCACAAAAATAACCATCCCAACATCTCGAATTACCTGAGTTAGAAATATCAACTGTCAGGAGTTGGCTCTGTGATTCATCCGTTAAGCTTTCGCTAAGATTCCTGGAGTTAATGGGCTTCATCTTTAGTGGAGTTGTAGGTGAGCACTACTAAAATGTTTCATACTAAAATGAAACACCTATCCAATGCTACATTCTTGTCAATTATTGTCCAATTCATGACATCAATTTAGTATTGTTATTATAAACAAACTTTTTGAAAAGTAAATCATGTTCTATCTAGATAAATTACTTTTCAATGTTTTCATTCTTTATTATGTTAAATAAATCAATGTTGAATCTAATCCTTATAGTTTAAACAATAAGTTGCGAAGTAACAAATAAATGTGTATAAGATAGTATAAAATGTTTGAAACAATGTTAAGGAATGTCATATCACATTTTATATGAATCCATGTGTATATATGTATGTATATGGCTGTTCTCAATGAGCACTTGAATAATAAAGTAGACATAAGTTAACTTTCACTATGACTATTCTCTAAATAATAAACAACTTTTCTATTTTTATATCAAGTAAGAAATACAATACGAAATTTAAAATGTTTGTAAATATAAAGAATTTTATTAAAAGTGATTTTCTTCTTTTTTTTTTCGTAAAAATTAAAAGAGACAAAAAAAACATTCATTTTTGTAGTAAATCGACATAGTAACAAACTATGAAGTGTACTATCAACCCGTATGTATTCAGTTGTTATTATATAAAATTGTTGTTGTACAATAAATAATATGAGTTGATGTAGAACAAAATAATTTCTTAGACTAATTATTAAACAAAAAAAATGAAGTAAACATTATATTTTATGTAATAAATACAAATCAGTTATAATTAACATAGAGGCTACTACAAAGCTACTTTAGTGTAATAGCATTATTACGAGTACTTAAAATTTAATATTCCAAATTACAATGATAAGAAATCAACAGTAACAGTAGTATTGCTATAACTAACACTGAGATAAGGAGCTAGCCAGAAATCAAGGTATCAAAGCATTGTGATATCAAACCTATATACAATCCGAAGTATATATACCCATATATACCCATTTTTGGAGTGTGGTTAGTGTCTGTCGGTATCATGTGGTAAATATGAAGGTCGACACAATAAAGGAATAAAGGAGCAGGCACGCAAACAATCACATACACTAAAATGTACATAAGTAATAAGATATAACAGTTACACAAATGTAACAAAGAAATACACGTGTCATAAATTAATCAAAATTTATTATCGAAATTTACTGCCAGTTGTTACACCATAGTAGGATGACGAGATGAGATTATGAAGATGAATATCACGTTCTAAATAATCGTAGTGGCAATCATAACGAAAATGACTAAATATCAAGAATATGGTTAAGTAAGATACAATGAAAAGATGTCTATAGAAAAAATATTGAAAACTATAATATTAAAGAAGATAGAGAGTAAATACATCTGCGATGTTGTAACCGACTTTAATTCCAGCCCTCCAACAACTTATTACACTTACCATGCTGACGCAAATCGGATAGCCTATCCCTGTCAACATAGTTCAGACCAACAATCAAAGACTTATGCTATAATTTGGTTGGGTTGTCACTTCTCATTTCTAAACTACACCTACGCTAGTTAATATAGCGATCTGGAGCAGAGAGCGGTTATGCGCACATAATACATGCCAACCACCATAGGTGATGAAATCTACAGTTATACCAGTTGATTTTTCATCTTTACCTGGCACTATTTGCATGACCATAGTGTGGCTTCCATTAACATTTCACGATATAACAGCAGTGTTTCGAACCAACTATTATCAAAAATCTCGTAGTATATGAATGTCTTCTATAGACCAGATTGCTATTCAGCAAATTCTACGTTGTGGTGAACAGCAAATATATATATCATAAATTTGTACAATAAAAAATGAGACAAACAGTAAGTTGTACATGATAGATATAAACCATTTATTAGAAGTGGGAAACTATATTTTAAAAGTACTAAATTCTGATGAACTACCTAGTTTGTTTCCGTAAGTATAAATTTGTGACTTCTTAACAAGCAACCTCCGTGATCCCACACAAATCGACAAAACAATGATCCATGCTTTTTGGCCTCCAATGGTTAGTGAGTTGTTATCAATCCTTAGTGGAAACTAAATTTCAATTTAAAATCAACACAATCCTAATATCTTAAAAATAATAATCATGTAGTCAAGAGTAGTGAACTTCTAGAATGGATTACGAAGTTTATATGCGAGGCCGTAACCAATGTAATTCAATTATATCCAGAGTTAGGTAGATATCATTGATAACATGACCGTCGTACGATATTGCAAACTGATTGAAGGATAAGAAATAGATTATATATCTTTGATCCGGTCAGAATGAAGGTATCAGCTTGCCGAATGACTTATATTTAGTTGCTAATTATTATCAAAATAAAGACATTTCTTAATGTTAATTCAATTCCACATAAATAATCTTCAATAACAATTTAATTTAATCACTTACACATTTACAATAACTCCAATATGTCAGGGGGTTTCGGGTCGCAAGGAGCACCACCAAAAAGGATGGATTTCTATTGGTACTCTGGATAAGATTGAAGAAAGGATGAGCAGAAAGATAGCGGTTGATAATAGTCGGACATGAACAGAGAAAGCCAAGGCACAGGCCGAATACACCGAAGTCAACAAGCAAGTGAAGAGGAGTATTAGGTCGGATAAACGGAAATGTGTGGAGGACCTAGCAATGACGGCGGAAAAGCTGCAAGAGAATGAAACATGAGGCACAAATATATATATATATATATATATATATATATATATATATATATTGTACGTAAACGGAATCGTTGCTATGGCCGTGGTTTTTCTTTAGTTTTCCTTAATAAAATATTTTATATTTCTATTATACCTTAAATTCACATGATGTCCTTAAATGTTTACACCCGAATACATTCCACTAACATTTATTCATCTCCTTCAGTATATTATTGCTATGTGATTATCTTTAAGCTTCACTTATGATGACCTTAAACTACATACTTGCAAAATCGCTCATCGTTTAGTTGTCTTTAACCTATAATTATTCATATCATTTTAAGTCAGCCGAATGAGTCAATTATTTAGTATTATTATAATCTATCTTACCCATTATTGCTATTGTCTGATTTCTACCTATAATATTCATACAAACTAATATACGAAATTTGTTTATTATGTACATTATTACATGTAAATTACAAAATTGTATAGCTATTAGCAATGAAATCGTCGAAAGAATAAGTTTTCTTCGCCAAATTTTTTATTTTAAATTTTTAATGCTAATTATGAGTCCAATTTAAAAAAATTCAATCGTATCGACAATGGAGCAGTTACCTACTATTAACATTGGAATGTTGTTAGTTAGAAATACTAACTAAGTGATGTTGATTCAGTTGTTCGAAGGTCAAGTACTCATTATAAGGGTGGAAAATTCTAGGTTTCATTCCTGGTGGGGGGGGGTCTTAACCACTCACTACTGAGAAGTTACATACTAGGAAAAAATAACTGTCGATTGATTTCTGTTCTTCTAGCAACAATCAATCCCTGATGTATAAAGTGCGAAGGCATTTAGGCCTTTCTTAATCAGCATTAAGACTTAATTTTAAAAGAGACTAAGTAACCATTTGACTAAATAAAAAGACACAAAATATGTAAGTCATTAAAACAAAGTAGATTTCTACCTGATAGTACTCGCTTTCACTTCCAAAAAACCCATATATATTTTAGTCTCTTATGGATTATAATCAGTATTAACCATTTTCCAGTGAGCATTTTATGATAGTCACTATATTGAATAACTTTCTGTTACTTACGTATTTACTTTACATACGTGTCTGGTTTACAATGAATGATTTACGACTTTTCTTTTAGTATTAATGCATATTTAAGTGGTGTTTGAATAGTGGCTTAATAGTTAGAACATTCTGCACACAATTCTGATTATTTTCACCACTTCATTGATTAGCAAATAGCGCAACTCATATGTGTGTATTCAGTTTGAGTTGCACATTTGATTGTGTGAAGACTAGGAATAGTATCAGACTGCCTAAATAAATTGTGTAAAAGAGTTCGGTCATAGCAACGATTCCGTCTACATACCATATATATATATATATATATATATATATATATATATATGGATGGATTTCTATTGGTACTCTGGATAAGATTGAAGAAAGGATGAGCAGAAAGATAGCGATTGATAATAGTCGGATATGAACAGAGAAAGCCAAGGCACAGGCCGAAGACACCGAAGTCAACAAGCAAGTGAAGAGGAGTATTAGGTCGGATAAACGGAAATGTGTGGAGGACTTAGCAATGAGGGTATATATATATATATATATATATATATATATATATATATATATATATATATATATATATATATATATATATATATATATATATATATATATATATATATATATATATATATATATATATATACCCTCATTGCTAAGTCCTCCACACATTTCCGTTTATCCGACCTAATACTCCTCTTCACTTGCTTGTTGACTTCGGTGTCTTCGGCCTGTGCCTTGGCTTTCTCTGTTCATATCCGACTATTATCAATCGCTATCTTTCTGCTCATCCTTTCTTCAATCTTATCCAGAGTACCAATAGAAATCCATCCTTTTTGGTGGTGCTCCTTGCGACCCGAAACCCCCTGACATATTGGAGTTATTGTAAATGTGTAAGTGATTAAATTAAATTGTTATTGAAGATTATTTATGTGGAATTGAATTAACATTAAGAAATGTCTTTATTTTGATAATAATTAGCAACTAAATATAAGTCATTCGGCAAGCTGATACCTTCATTCTGACCGGATCAAAGATATATAATCTATTTCTTATCCTTCAATCAGTATACGACATCGCACGATGGTCATGTTATCAATGATATCTACCTAACTCTGGATATAACTGAATTATATTGACAATATCTTCTTTGAATATTAGATTGACTACCTGCATCTACCTACTTGTATAATCACAACAAAATCCCTCATCTTTACATTTTATCTTTGACTTTTGGTAGCCCATATCACTTTCAGTCAGCCTGACTCAACTATAGAGTATCATTGTAATCTATCTTACCCAATATTACGATTCAATACACTGGCCGTACAAAGCGCTTTTCAAATGAATCTCGGAGCATTTGCCGGTATGGGATTCTAAAGGGCATCTTTAAAACATAAACAGCCCTATCCTAGACCATCTAGCGCACACGAATGCGCCACATGAGGTTACTTCCACAATTGTCTATAGAATCAAACGGATAAGGTCAAAGGGAGCACAAATCGACAGCTTACACACTACAGAGGCGTAACCCATTCACAGCTTTAAATAGTATGTGTCCGCAAAACTTACACATGCAAGCCCTTACTCTGCGATGACCGAAGGTCCGGGTATTCTTTTCTCAAGTTTAATATTTTGACATACTCGAAATTATTAACTTCTTATCATATTTAAAAAACCACGAAGTCTCATTTTTTTCTGTTTCGCACCCTTTTCATATTTACGTGGACAAATAATTTCATCATACTATTGCCACTTATCCATTAATTCTTTACAAAACTCATTCTTCTTTTTCACACTATCTAAACACCACATGATGCATTTGAGTCTTTATTTTTTTCAATAAACTATTATATTTAATTAATTGCTATAGAGGCGAATGCACAGCTTCTGTAAATGAATTCGTTAAGAAAATTCTCTTCGCTGAAATGTCGTCTTTCTTTAAAATTAATTGAATTTAGTACAACTCCATAGCCAATTAGAGCTTTATGTAATTGACTTGATAAAGTCTAGTTGATTAAACCAAAGTAGGAAATTCGGTACTACAATCTGGAACGTAAAAATGGAATGTCCTGTGGTCGGGCTATTAGTCCATCACTCAAGAGAGATAATCATCACCATAGTAAAGAGGTCTCAAAAATAACATAACACATCTGATAGACATTCTTCCAAGTTTTCAATGGTTCCATGATAGATTCCAATAGTAAAATGAGATATATGAATCACTTAATTCGCTGAAAATCTACTATTTTCTTTAATCAACTATTTACATTGTAACAGAAAAGAAAGTTTAAAAACAAGAATTACTCAACGAATAACTTTATTTTCTTTAAAGTAACAAAAAAAATAAATCCCTAGACAATCAACAAGAAAATAAAGAGAATAGAAAGCACTTGCAATAGAAACGTAACGACATGTACTTAAAGTATAATTTAACAGGCACTTTTATTTTAAAGTTTGAAAATAAAGGCACATTTTAAATGTTATACCCAACTTCTTTCATTAATCAATGATTATTTTCCTGTTTCTACATTAGCTTTCAATATATATAATGGGTAATTGGAATAATGGCCTATGCTCCTCAGCGAGGAGTAACGGGCATAAGTAAGTAAGTAAGTAAGTAATTGGAATAACGTAACCTAACCCCCCCCCTCAAAAAAAAAACAATGTAGATAAGTAATTCAACTCTAATAAAGAAAAGATAAACAGTACAAAAAAATATAGGAAAATAAGCGGTTGAACAGCATAGTGACATGTAGTTTAAAGTAATAAGCATGAATTTAAAGAAAAACAGAGTCACATAGTTAATCATTATCTTTCTTGTGTACTCATTATTAACTGTTTTTTTTTCTTAAAAAAAATTAAACACAAATATTATAAAATACAGGTAATTACAGAATAACGAAAGACTTTCGAATGGTAGTAAATTGATGAACTATTTAACGCTGATTAAAGAAATTCACCAGATTGGTTCTCAATGTCATTTGCTTCTTTCATATAGATATAATCATCATTTAGTGTGTATTTTATCAGTTTACGTAAGACGTTGTTTAATTTTTGGCAAAATAAGTATTTGTACAAGAAATCGAAATAAAATGCTAACATTTAAATCCATACTACCACCAGTCTCCATACGACAAGCATAATAATTTTCTCTTGGAATTGGTAGAACAGTTACATCATTTATGGAGGCATCAGTAGACTGTTTAAGATTGCAATTTAAAGATTCCACTGGTAAAATTGTTGGTGTGAAACAATTATTCCTATTCTCCTCTATTACACTATCAGTAGTAACCTGAAAGCATACAAGTATGAAGGAGAGCAAAAAGTAAATAGGAATAAAACAATAGAAATTTTATTGTTAAAACAGGAAGAAAATGATCACAGGTTGTATGACAATATAATAACATCAACTTGAAAGTCTATTAGTCATGCAGAAAAGTTAGAACTACTTTCTGAAATTATAATATTTATCGAAATTAAATCATATAGAACGAAACAAGTAGATTTGTGCGTACGTATTGAAAGGCAATTAAAATAACCTAATGCAAAAGTGAAGAAGAAGAGTGCATCGACTACCTCGTTTATCCTAGAAATCTCATCAGCTCTAGTAGATTAGCGTCTAGCAAAACGTCAGTGTGAATTAAGAAAGATCATCTAGCCTTTGCCAACTTTTATTGCCTGTGGTGTAGACTCGATGTTTGTCTTTCAAACAAAGGAAGAGTATACTGCTCAGCAATTCGAATTTTTACTGTAATGGTGTGAGACGTGGCCTCTAACATCATTTGATTGTATCTTTGAATCCTCGTTTCTGTTTGTTGAGGCTATAGAATAAGAAATTCTGAGGCTGAATGTAGGGTATTAGATAGTGTAATGATATTATTAGCACTTAAAACTTAATATTTCGAATTACAGTCACAAAGTAACCCAGTACGAACTCAACAGTAGTAATAATATTGTGTTGTATTGACTAGCAATAGAATTACAAGTAAGCCACCGAAGACCCAAGCCCACATACTATTCAAAGTAATGTATACGTGAAAAAGTTATTTAGGGATTGTGATTAGTGTAAGTCAATATCATGTAACAAATATGAAGGTCGACATAAGAAAGGAATCAGTGGGCAGGCATGTAGACAATCACACATATAAGGGTGTACATGGCATAAGATATAATAGTCACATAAATGCATCAAAGAAATGCATAGGTCATAAATTGATTAAAACTTATTATCAGAATTTACTACTATATATATATATATATATATATATATATATATATATCAGTTTAAAAAAAGAGTAAGGATGGATAAACAGAAACGTGACATAAATCCATGAAGTTGTTGATTGTTGGTAGGTGCATATGACTCGTTTGGGGATCAGTGGTTGGAGACGTTGTGTGAAATGTCCAAGATACAGTCACTCTTTATCTTTTCTCAGATCATGAGCTTTAAAACTACTGCATACTTTTCTTTCATGGAATGATTCTCTCTACTAGAGTTATATTCTCTCTCTCTCTCTCTCTAATATTTTGCTACCACTTCTATTACATTGGTATCCATCTTGATATGCTGTAGAGCGGTAGTTTGGAGTGATGTACATTCTATGATAGACCGACTCACAAAAAAGTTAGGTAAATAAGATTACTATTTATGAATACACAATGTACTTCTGGAGTACACCTTTCAACAGTAGACACTGTCATATAACTTATTGGTCCAAAGAGTCAAACGCTACTTTCAAGTCAAAGAAAATTATCATTATCGGACGCCGAAAAGTATGTCTGTATTCTAAAACCTGACGAATGGTGAAGATTTGGTTGATACAACCGCGACCAACCTGGTTTCCTCGCAAGTGCAGTGCACAGGTTATAGTTAGGCGACTCATTTATTGAAGCCAATATTTTAGACATTATATCAGCCAAGTTAGTGCTTATCACAGAACGACTTTGGTCCTTATGTATGTGAATGATCAATAACAGACACCAGTCAGATAGGATTATGTCCAGCTTCTAAACTTTAGCAGAAATATCCGTCAGTCTAATCGATAAAGTCGGACCACTATACTTAAAGACCTCTAAAGTCAATCCATCTGGACTAGCTGCTCTTCTTCGCTTCAGGCTAGCTATGGCTTGTCAACGACTGTCTGGACATAGTTGAAGCAGACAGTCACTGTTATCCGTAATCTGAATCGAAACACCGAAGCAGCAACCTAACTTCCTTTCAGACCGACTTAAGCAATCTACATTGGCATTAAAATCACTAGCCATGAGTATCAAACCTGAGTGTTTAGCCTTATGAAAAAGTTCATAAAGCTTTCTGTAAAATCCATCTTTCCCTTCGTCCGGGCTGTAGTCAGACAAAAACTGCGAAAAGACAACAGCATGTTTCCCTATCCTTCCTAGTTATTACCGAACAGCACATGTTACTGTCGACAGGAACCAATTCAAGAAACGCGTGTTCTACCCTCCCCGACCGTGCTGCTACTTTAACGTGGTGGTCGCGCTTGCCTATCGTGATGACTCAATCGGGCTATACTAACTGGAACAATCGTTCCTCAAGGTCGTACCATGCCAGGCAGGTCGTTTGAAGAGCAGTGAGACCAAAAGCAGCAAATATAAGGTCCGAGGGCGAAGTCGTACTTTAGACTGTACAGATGTGTGATGGCAGTAAGGTGTTTTCTTCGGACAACCAGAATAACAGCGATGATGCCTTCTCACAAAGGAAGGGTGCAGTTAAAAAAGGTCGACCCTAAAAATGCACACCTCACCTTACTCCACGGATTTCCGTCTCCGGCAGTAAGGCCTCAACAAGTACGAGCTCAACAACCAAAACCTCTCTCAAAAAGGCCGTGTGACCAGCCTCAAACAGTTGTTCCTTGGGCACTGTGGTCACGCCCCCCAGGTCTTTCAAACCAACCCTAACACATTTTACTTTTCAGGTACATCAAGAAGAACCCTTTCACAGTGTGGGCAACCGGGAAAAAATAATCGCCCTAATACCTCTAATAATACACAAGATCATCGCCATTTTAATAAAACTCCTTCTTCTATTCCTAACATTTGTCCTGCTCCTGTCTTCAAGCCTAAATTCTTATCTTCAGCTTCCTCCTGTGTCATTAGTGCTAATGACTCAGGCCCACGAAATAACGATCCGAGTATATTAAGACCATGCTCCAAACTTCACATTGGTGCATTCAATATACGAACCCTGTGTCAAATAAGACAATAAGCCTCGCTACGCCAATGACGTATGTTGTGTCTCTGAAACATGCATAAAGGATCCTAGTGCGGTCATTCAATTGACCTCATCTAGTCAGAGTGAACAATTTTCGCGATACACTTTTCGTTTATCTGGCAACCCAACGGTAACTTCTCGTGGGCTAGCCGGTGCAGGTATTGCGTTAAGTATGAAAGCAGAACAAGCACTTCTCGAATGGACTCCTGTTAACAGTCGCCTATGTGCCGTTCGACTAAATGGTTCAGTAAGGACTCGAAAAGATAGGGACACACGCCATTGTCTTTTCGTCGTTTCTGCCTACGCTCCCACTGACTGCAGCCCAGATGAAGTGAAAGATGAATTTTACAGAAAACTTTCTGAACTACTTCATAGGGCCAAACACTCACATTTGGTACTCATGGCCAGTGATTTTAACGCCCAAATAGGTAGCTTGAACCAATGTGAAAGACATTTAGGTGGATGCTTCAGTGCTCCAACTCAGAGAACAGATAATGGCGACCGTCTGTTGCAACTTTGCTCAGATAATCGTTTATTTCTAGCCAATACGAACTTTAAGCATAAGGACCAACATCGTTTAACATGGCGACCTCCTGGTCATACTTAACGGTGGACTCAAATAGATCATATCGCCATTGCCGATCAAACTGGAGTACATGCTTGGATTCTGATAAGGCTCTAGAAGAGCACGCGTTTGCTTGCATCTTACTGGGCGAAGAAAAACTACTACAGGAAAACCGATTAGAATTCAGTTCAGCAATGAAATAGCCAAGATTAAATTCCAGGAACACCTGAAGAATCACTTAGGCAATTATAAAGATGCAACTCAACTTGATACTACTTGGCAAGATGTCCAAAAAGCTGTGGCATTAACAGTGACATCTATCAAGGACTTAAATCAACATGTCAAGAAAAATCAATGGATCTCGATGGCTTCTGTTGATTTGATAGACTCGGAGTGGAAAGTCGACTTAGGTCCTTCGACTCTTGTCGAAGTCGAAAAAGCTATAGCCAATCTAAGGCGAGGCAAAGCAGCGGGTCCAGACGGATTATCCCCAGAGGTCTTTAAGGATGGTGGTCCCACATTGACAACCAGGCTGACTAATATTTTGACTAAGGTTTGGGAACTTGACATAATTCCATCTGACTGGTGTCGATCGTTAATCGTCCCAGTATATAAAAAAGGGTCAAAATCGTCTTGCGATAAACATAGAGGAATTAGTTTGACTAATATAGTGTCTAGAATACTAGCTCCTATAATTATCAGACGCTTAACTACAATTCTTAATCTGTAAATACGACAAAATCAGGCTGGTTTCAGACCTGGTCGCGGTTGTATTGACCAGATATTCACCATTCGTCAGGTGTTAGAACACAGATATACTTTTCGGCGCCCGACAATGGTGGTTTTTCTCAACTCTGTAGATCGAGAAGTTCTATGGCAATGTCTCTCATTGAAAGGCGCACCCCAGAAGTACATAAATCTTGTTAAGGCTCTTTACTCAAACACTATTAGTCAAGTTAGAGCTTATGGCGAACTTTCATCTACACATGTAACCTCAAGTAGTGTCCATCAAGGCTGCCCACTTTCCCCATTTTTGTTTAATTTCATAGTCGACATACTGTTGGAAATTACACTTTCATTGTCTGATTTTTCAGAAATTGATCTACCAGGAGATCAACTTATCGACTTAGAATATGCTGATGACATAGTCCTGTTTGGCGAAGACGCTGATAAAATTCGGAATCTTTCAACAGCAATAAGCTCCAATGCAACCATGTTTGGAATGCGTTCCTCCCCCCTTCCAAATGCAAACTATTCCTCCAGGACTGGTTTTCGTCAATACCTGAACTAAAGATAGGGAGTGAAGTAGTTAAGCACGTCGACCACTTCACTTATCTTGGAAGTCTGATTAGCCCTAATGGGTTAGTCAAAATCTGACGAAATCTCAGTACGAATTCAAAAAGCTCGTTTGCCTTTTGCCAACTTACGTCACCTACGGCATAGACGAGATATTCGTCTCTCAACGAAAGGGAGAGTGTACTGCGCAACAATTCGGTCTGTCTTACTATATGGGTGTGAGACATGGCCATTAAGGGTAGATGACACTCGAAGGTTATTCGTTTTTGACCATCGATGTCTACGAAACATCGCTCGCGTTAGCTGGGATCACCGAGTAAGTAATGACGATGGATGTTAGGCAAATGCGGTAAATCAGTCGATGAGGTTGTGAATCTTCATTGACTGAGGTGGTTGGGTCATGTATTGCGTATGCTCAACCATCGTCTTCCTCGACGCGCAATGCTGGCTGATATAGGAATAGGATGGAAGAGAGTTAGAGGCGGCCAAACTAAAACCTGGCATCAGTCCATGAAGTTACTAACTGCCGGTTTAAGTCATGTCGGTAGCTGCAGACTACCTGGATGGGGTCCTCGCGATTACCGTAACCAGTGGCTAGAAACACTGAGTGGCATGGCCCAGAATCGGTCACAAAGGCGCAGATGTATTCACTCATTGTCCTCCCTTAAATCATGAGCTTTAAATTATTCCATAGCTTTCTTTCTACGCTTCCTGAACCATATTCTATATGTTCACACTCCTTGTTATTATTATTATTTTATTTTATTGAAGTAACTTCTACTAACGGTGGTGGTGGTGTTAATCTTGTGGTTTCATGGTGGTATGGCAACTTGAACCGATGCACACATGTGCCAGGTTGTATGTTGATTGTACATACTGGCTTTTCAGACGTCTCTTATGAAGTCACACTAAAATGAATTCTAAGGAACTGAAAATGTAAAATAATACAGATCATCAATAGAAAGTATTAAATGCGAAAATATAACAAGATAAACAGCTGGGACACATGAGCTGATAACACGAGCCTCAGAAAAAATTACAACGGACTTAAGAACAATCTAATCTAATTACCAAGTGCAGATTCAGGTAGTCAGTTGCCAAAAAAGAAGTTAAGTGGAACTGAGTCTGCACCTAATGGCACACTGTCGAGAGTTTTAGCCATTAAAACAGTGCCCAGAAAAACTGGGCATTGATCGAGAGAAGCAAATGAGCACAAAATACTATTTGTCTCTTCAGAAGTTGTTTAATATTAAATAAACAAAGGTCATACGGTGAAAGCTTAAAAGATTATGCTTGAACTGATGGTGGCAATAACTCAAATATTTTTGTAGCCAGTTGATAAGCCAATATCAAACGGTAACTAGAGTTAATTTAAATAATAACGCGAAAGATAGGCTCCAATGGTGTTCTGATTACAACTAATATCGATTACCTGAGGAGAAAAATAATTAGTTTGGCTATAAGAGCTAGCAGTCTGTATTATAATTATAGGTAGACAAAAAACTGTATCCCTAAATACTTTCTTCCACGCTTTAAACGACCAGGTTAGCAATGCTGTTATGTAGTCCATAACTTTCCAGGATTTAAAATGCCAGTTTTTAGTGTCAAAGGAAAATATATAGTTACTGAACGTAATAATACTTATAAACCAGATAAGAGCTATAGTTAGGGCTAGTCATCAGTTCATTAATTTACGTGGAAAAAAAGTAAATTTGTGTAAGTTACTGTTCAACACTTCTGTAAACAAACTTACACTTAAATGATACCATAATCGTTTTGATTTTGTCCAACTGTAAGTGTTATCTAAAACAAAGATGTATTCTCCAGGTTTTTCGACGACCAGATTCCCCTGGACAATCTTTTCATGTGATGATATACGTTTCATTGGAATTATCTCAATATAAGACTCTGTATTCGTAATTAGGTCACTCGCAGCCTTCTCACCTTCTGCGGCACCATTTTTCATAAAAAAACCAACGGCAATATCATTTGTTTCACATGAAAGCCACCATGTAATCTTATCACCAAAAGTAACTGTTCCAATAGAAATATCTTTACGTGAAGCTGGACCAACTTCAATCATAGTTAAGTCACGATCACAGTCAGTAAGATGTTTCATTTCTTCAGTTGTTCTAGACTGTTTAGATACGGATGACTTATCATCAGACAGCTTTTTACGATAGAGAGAAGAGGGAACAGCACCACCCCATGATATTCTTGATGGACATTGAGGATCACCATCAGGATCAGTTATTTCTCCACCATAACAAGCTGGTAATCTATTTGGGTCGATTACTTGCAATAAAGTAGGTCGATAGTCTGACTTTAAAACCTAGAAAGGACAAGTTACCAAAAATTTAATAATTGCCTTACAGTTATGAAATGACTTTGAACTAGACTTATGGATAACAACTTATTCGATTATTCGATAGTTATGGTAAACCATCCTCTTTAAACGCTGAAGAGGTTTGGTCGAAATATGCTGCAGCTAACTTCAAATGGAATGAACGAAAAAGCAGTTGATTAATGCCATATTTACTGAAACGCTTAGTATAAAACCTCAAACAGGCACAATTGATCGTTACCACACCTAACTACGTTATATAAAAAAATCAATGGGAATAAAATTGTATTAAAATGACGAGTAGCAAAATATCCAAAATTTTAAATTTAAGCAGTCACTTAGGAACACTGAATGGTTCCCAAAAGTGAAGGTGGAGTAAGAATAAGACTTGTGAACCAATCTTCAAAAGTAAAATGCTATAACATCATAGCTGTTTGGGTAGCCCATTTATTAATGCATAGTTAAGTGAGATCATCAGCATTTTAATAGACGAAAAGCCTGTTTTCAGATAACATATTCAAACACAAACTTTTGAGGATACCACTGATACAAAAATTGGACAAATACAGTAGTATTAGAAAATTTGTTTGGGAATAGAGAAACACACCCAACATGCCTAAGTTGTTTGTATGTACTACTTTCCGGATGTCAATAAACCTCATAAATATACAATTTCCAGTACAGTTCAAGAAAGTGATGATATCGAACGAATTAAAGACTGAGTCGATGGAAAACAGTGGAATGTTTCTTTCGAATTGAAAAATATATGGAAGTGGTTAGGAATTTAGTGGAGAGAAAACGTAACTAATGCGCTCACAGCCAGGATAAAACAATATTCGTTATTCACTAATCATATCCACATTTTGCAGTAAGATCTAGAATTCATGAAGCAGCTAGTAATACCATATGCATTATAAGTATGAGTACAAGTCATTCCATTCTAGGATGATAAACCACTTAGTTTACTAAACCTTTAGTTTAGCAATCTTCACTGTCAACATAACTTTTCCGTCCTTGAAAACAAACAGGGCTGGGTTGTTTTAGCATATGAAGTTTAATTTGCACAAAAGTCTTACTAAATAAGTAAGATTTCAGACATCGAATTTATGGCAATAATGTTGAAGTTCCTGAATTAATCGACTACATTAAGTGTTTACCTAGTGTTCTAGATATTTACGTTGTAATGAATCCAAACATTTGGATCCTAGTGATTGAAATAAGCTGCAACACTCCTTTTCTTGAATTGATTACATATATTAATAAGTGTTCTCTACTAATGCATCCATGAACACTCAAGAGTGAAAAGTATCTTCCAGCTGTTGGTTGACGGTTTTCTTGTTTACATCTAATCTTCCTGCATATGAATCTAGTGTTCTGTAAATGTTGTTATCAGTCAAGCACTCATTTCAGAAAAACTTTGTGTTCCATTGTGCAAGAGTTAACCTTTCTGTATAATAATGACCATGCCTGTAAACTGGCATCAATTCTGTACTAAATTTCAGAATAATAACAACTAAATAAGCTGCAACAGATTCCAGAATTGACAACACATAGTTTCCGCGTGTACACACCATCATATTTCATAGTTTTTCTGACGGTTTATAGAATTCTTTGTATAGGAGGTTAACGAGTTTCGTCAGAGTCCCAATTATCCAGTGCCAAGAAGACATAACGATCCCACTAATTCTAATTTACACAGGAGAGTCGTTTCATAAGACCACTCACCATCCTTGTGTTTTGTGGCTATAGATGACCCACATTAAGGCCTTTAAAATTAACTAGTTATGAAATCCATACCAAATTAATTTTGGAGACAGACACCAATAAATCACCTTCGCAAACAACCGAAAAGTTAGTTGCTACGATTCATCGTGGTATATAAACTTTTCTCTTTAAAGAGAGATATTTTGAATTTATTCCCGCCACAATGTCCACTGCAGACTCAAAGGAGACTTGTAATTCAAGTCTAATGCAACCGAGGTATCATCGATTGAAAGTAATTTAATGCGAAGACAATTAGTGGTAATGATTATATACCTTATGATGAAAACGTAAGACTTACATGGATTTTCTCTTGCGTAAGTTTACTCAAAAGAGGTTTAATAAGGTTGAATATAGTCCCGAATATTGGTGGAGCATTGATCACATAGCAAATGCGTAGAACTTCTGGATAATTTGCCTCCATTATTGTCAACATCTCAGAAAATACAGGAATCCAAGATGGGTGCATGTGCTTTAAACTTAAATGTTTCACATCTAATATAAGTGTCAACTGATCAATGCATTTATTATGTTCTTTGGATTTTTCATATAAAACTCTTTGTATGATATATTCCAAAAAGTAAATTCTGCTTTGAATAAACTCTGTTTGTGTAGTGGCTTTCATAAAGCCACCTGGATCGAACCTACCAACAGGAGCACAATACACTGGAAAGCCCTCTTTATCTTCACCACAGAATCCACCAGGAAAGTATTTTTGTATAACATCTGGGACTTCATACCAGTCAAGTAACGTATCAACCTTTAAAAAGCGAGTGATGAGAAAATGAAGTTAGCAATACTAACAAACACATCAGTGGAAGCAGAGTTCTGAGTATTTAATACTTTACTTGAACTTTAATAATATTCAGATGAAAAACAAAACTCATTATGATCTCGTTTTACTTTGATTATAATTGTAAGCGACAAAATGTGTGCATACTAGATATTTATAAGCAGTACATCTTTCATCAGAGATTAACATTATAGAGGCGAAAACCGGGAATGTACATTATTAATACAATAAACTAGTTTCCCATATTATTGTCCTCAACCCTGTCCTTTCATGGATAATGTGGAGTAACCGATAGCTGTAATTGGCAAACTTAGCATTTACTTTGAACACCAGCCTGATCTAGTGAGGTCACTAATTTACTATTTGTATTACATGGCAAAGACGGCAACACATTGCTAGACCTTGCGGATCAAGTTTTGCCAGCATATGGCGTTTAGCCGTAAAAACAAGTTACTACTCCAAAAACAGATTAAGTTAGCTGAAAATGTCAAGTTTCCTACCTTTCTAATTGGATTTCGACGTTTCGTAAGGGTCAGAGTATGATTAATTAGGCTGACATTGAATACACGTTAACAGAAGCTATGACTACATTGGTTATTCTGTTTAGTGAATTCACACACAATTAGTTGCCGACATTAGGTGGCGGACATTAATGGAAAGCGGGAAGTAACGAAACGGTGTATATGGAGGAAAGATCACTGTAAAACCGAAGCAGTCACATTACAGCCCCATGGAACTCACATTGAGTATTAAAATTGTGTAAAAACACCCTTTAACATGTTTTTAGTGTGTACTGTATTCGCTTATACTGGACATAATTTAAGTAACGGTGCAAAATAATAAGCCAAAAATGTCAATCGAAAAATCCCCTGACAGTGGGGGAAGCTAAACGAAAAAAATGGTTATGAAACATGGAAATTTAGCACAAGTGTAGTTTACCTTGTGAACATCTCTCCATTTTAAGTGCGAATACAGCATTTTTTCTGCCTCATCAATATCCCAAATACGAGCTCGCAGCCACCGAACAAGATAGCGTTTTGATCGGCAAATATCAAGCGGACAACTTAACATTCGTTCATAAAACTGATTAAGTATTGATAACTCATCTCCAGTCAAACTCTCTTCCAAACCCGAATCATACTCTACCGACCACATGAGAACATAAAACCTACTATTCAAATTTCCGCCTCGAAACCAGGAGGCCTTGGACGGGAGATGTCAAACTTTCAAACTTTGCTAGGTTGAGATAATGGTCACGAATTGGCTGAATTGGAAATATCAACCGTTGGGAGCCGACTCAGTGGTCCAATGGTAAAGCGTTCACCGCGGAGCCAGAAGGTCCTGGGCTCGATCCCCGACGTGGTCGTGGATGCGCACTGCTGAGGAGTCCCATACTAGGACGAAACAGCTGTCCAGTGCTTCCAGGTGATCAATGGTTGTCTGATTCAGATCAATTCGTGATATCGAAATTGAATTAAATAATGGTATGTACTAAAAATATTATTGAACGATTCAAAAGTCAAGCTTCTAAAGTTCTGAAGTAAGACCACAAAACCAGATAAATTTTATTCGCTACAAAATTTCAATGGGAAGCGACACCTAAAGTATCACAAAGAGTAAACCTGTATCTTTCCTGAGATAGAGACAGTGATACTGAAAGCCCCTAGTTTTTAGGGTGAAGATGTTTCGCCATCGTTCATCATTAAAGCCCTATCTTTGTTAGTATTAAGTATAATCAAGTTGCCGGTAGCCCAATCTTCTGTCCTATGCAAGTCCCCTTACAGAGTTATGATATTAGAGAGGCCTTAAGTCTCCCTTCAAATCCTGAGACCATCTGCATATAAATGGATTTGCTATTCTGATCTAAGAGGTGGGTCGTTTATGGGCAATAAGGGTGACAGCGATCCAAAGTTGTAGCACTCCACTAGTCATCGTGGAACAGTAAGACAAAATATGTCGAACACTGGCTGTTTGAGACTCGTCGCCTACGTAAACACCTAATCAGTTTATTAGTTATTCACTAATCCCCATAGTTTGGAATTTCCTGCATATAATTCTACGATCTACTCTGTCAAATGCTGTGGAAAAGTCTAAGAGGAGGTGTCAACTGGATAGTTGTGCCCTACGTATAGAGCCCAATTATTCAGTAGTGTCAGGAGGTTAGTGTTGCAGAACCTGCCCGAAGGAAAGCCGTTTCGGGGCACAGATTACAGGTGAAGTGCACCCGGTATATGACCAAGTTACGTTTGTCGTATTACCGAAGAAACTTCTAGAGATTGAACCCACTCTTACGAATTAGAATAAATCAAAAGGCAATGAGGGATGGAAGAGAAGTTATATTTGATCGCAAGTGAAGCGTCAATAGGATAGAAATGTCTTTGCTGGCAAACTAGAGGAAAAGATGCGTCATGCGGTGATCTGGTGATGATGCGTGACAGGGCGCCTTCAACTAGTCGTGTCCGCTAAAACAAACATGATCAGCATCAATGTCGAAGACCTATGTAACTATTTATTTTGGGGATTATTTGCCGCTCCACAGGGAACTGTAAAAAAATGATCGCTGATACAATCGTCGATAGTTCTTTTCATGACTTTCGATAATAATAATAATAATAATAATAATAATAATAATGTTAGTTTATTTTCAAGTAGCATTTTGTACATGAGAACATACCAGTTTCCAGGCATGGCCAAAATGATATGGCCTGTTATTAACAGAGTTTTGATAGAGTTGCTGTTATGGAATTCACGCTACATGAAAATATTAATTAATTTAAAAGCCGTTGGTAACAAGCTTCACAGTTTTAAGTACTACGGTACTAGAGGTATATTTTGTATTATAGGGCACTTCCAACAAACAACCGCGCGCTTTTTGTCTGTAGCGCTGTAACCAAGGTAGTAGCTGCGAATAGACAGAATGAGCAATAGAGATTATCTAGAATCTCCTTTATCCGTTTTTTTACTACAACGTACATGATTGTAATGTTTACAGTTTCAAAACCGTAGTAACTGATTGCTGATTGATTCGAGGTTAAATAGTACAAGCTTATCGATTCTAGACAGGGGTGATAGACCGTTTGAATCTTAGGATAGATTTAGTAGCGAAGATATTTTGTGGTAGTTTATTCCAGAGTTTGCTGTAGAATACGATAAAGAACGTACAGAAATGTTGTGTTTGGTGTTCATTGATAAGTAATGTTGTCTTACAGTTCCAAAGATAGTTTCTAGGTGTTTGGTTCCACAAGGGAGAGAAAGCCGAGAATTATATTTCGTTAATTATTTTATTGAAGAATATTAAGTTATGTCGTAGTCGGCGACAAGATTAAAGTTCTAAAGTGAGTGTTTCACATATAGACGTGTAGTTCATGCTACTGTTATTTCCCAGAATTCAACATGTGAAACTTCTTTTTACATTTCCAAAACGTATCCTATCTATGCTATTTATGCTCGAGAAGATAAATGAGCAGTACTTGAGTTTAGCTCTCACACATATCTTAAACAAAGTAAGTTTAGCCTCCGTTATATGGAAGTTTTCAAGAAGGAAGCCTGTTAATCTTCTAGTTTTGGAGATTACTGAGGAGGCGTGGCATAATCAGTTATGCGATCAAGAGACTAATACAGAAAATAGGTTTTGACTATTTGATTATAATTAGTTTATCTGTTTAGTAAATTTCCTTACCTCCGCTTCAAGACTGCACTGCATAATTCACCCCTATAAGGTAATGTAATAAAACGTCCTTCTTAGAGACAAAATTAGCCAGGGCTTGTTTTTGTTAACTAACTGTTGAACCGATTAACAAGTTTCAGTGAGTATCATTTTGGTGCCAGCGTTTTGGTCATTTGCTTCATGTTCGTTTGTCATTGCATAAGTTGCACAAATAGTTTGGACCCTAACAAAAAGGTAGTTCACCAGAAATTTTTGTATTTTCTAGAAAAAGACTTCTGGAAATTAAAGTACTGACCAGCTCATACTGGCATTCCATAAGTTGTCTGATAGACTTAAGAGATAGCATAGCTCATATTCAAAAAACTGGTTGCTTAGTTATCTGATTATTTTGCATACCATAGTGAATCCATCTTAATTTTTATCTAATATCGTGTCCCATCTGCTTTACATTGCTGCCCGTCCTTTCTTTTCCACTCTTTCTTTTTTAGTATCTCAAAATATATAACTATCAAGGAGACCAAGTATGAGCCTAAAGTCTACAACTTCACAGGGAGCCATGGAGGAAGTTTATCTTGCTCTCCCAAACCTCTGGACAAGGTCTATTTTGTAAAATCTGCATTCTTTAATCAACGCTAACTGGATTTCAAATAATCAGACTTTATCAACCGTTATGTCCCTTTTCAGAAATACTGCACTTCGTGTGCATGATTTAATAGCTCACTGCAGTTTGAAATTTGAAATTCCATAATGTTTAATAACTGTGCCCAAATATATATAAGCCTATCTGTTTCTGGCAATTATCCACACAACCGAATGTCTCACCATGTTACTATGCACATTAATGGATGTTTATTCGTCACAGTAAAATTCGTTTGTGTAACCATTCAACCCTGGTATGATTAGGTATGTTTTTGTTAATCTTGCCTGTATAAGTGGCTTACTCCTGATATTAGGAAATAAGTTATTATTATTAATCATTTTATTGAAACATCATTTGCTCGATTTAGCATAATATTGAAGAATGGTAATTGGTTGCCAGTCTCTTCCTCATGAGTTATAATTCTATCAATTTGTACTAAATTAAGTCTGTCTAGGACATGAGCCTCGTCGAAATCTTTATTGTCCATTATAAGAATGCCATGCATATATCTCCTGTATAGCGTAATTTACCTGATGAGTTTGGTCATGTTTCCAACATGTGACAGAAGTCTTAATGGAGTATCTATAGCAGAGCCATCAATCTATTAGAAATGTTCACTTTCAAATGTAAAATGTATGTTTTCTGTACACAATAAAGCTAATTCTTTTACACGTTCAGGGTGATTAGGAAGAGAGGGAAAATGAGAGCAAACATAGAAGTGGTAGATGTGTCTCGACAACTCAGGCGTCAACATGCGATTCGCACACTTCTACTCCCACTGATACTAGGAAATAAAGAAATACTAGTAGGACCCTCTGTTAGGATGACTCCCAGAAACCTCAACGAAGCCTCTAGAACACTTGTAGGAGCCGGAGACATTCCGTTTAGTCACTGATCGATATAACCTTCTAGAATCTTTACGTGGAGAGTTCTGATTAGATAACGGTTGCGACTTCTTAGTCCGGATTAAATGGATCATAATAACGATTTTGTCGTTTCAGAAAAGTATAAATATACGAACATTTTGCACATTACTCACTCCCCATTTTACTGAAATAAAGTTTCCTGTCTTCTAGTCTTCTGTCTCCTGAATTTGTGACTAGGAGGGTTTAAAGAGTTTGAGTGCTAAATTTGTTGCTGATAGTCAAGACGTCAAGTACGAGATATAACACTAGCGACTGAGTGAACTTATTAAAATGTCATTTGCCTTCGAACAAATCGAAGCTTTGCTGAAACGCCAGGAAAAACGTTATGAACAGTTCCAGATACGTGTACTAGACACCTTAAGTCAGCAAGTGAAGGGGCTATCAGAAAACCCATGCACATTTCACGTGGATTCCATCATGAACTCTATCAGTGAGTTTCATTTCGATGGGTTGGTTGGTATTACATTTGGTTCGTGGTTTAAGAAGTATGAAGACTTGTCCAAGGTCGACTCGAAAAAAATTGATGATTCCGCGAAGGTTAGAATGCTCCTTCAAAAACACGGGTGAACACGAACGTTACACTTACTACATCCTACCAAAGAACCCAAGAAATTTTTGTTTCGAAGCAACAATCGAGATTCTGTCACAAATCTTTTGTGAACAACCGTCTCTATTTAGCATCCGCTGCCAATGTTTTAAATCAACAAAAGTAGGCGATGACGACTGGGTGAAACATGTAGGCTTAGTGAAGCGTGAATTTTAGGGCTTTAAACTATGATCAATGACAGAAGACCAGTTTAAGTGTTTGGTATCTGTATGCAGCCTGCAATCACTTGAAGATGCTGACATCAGAACTAGGATTTTAAGTAAAATTAAACAGTGTTTAAGTATTACTCTGAACGAAATTACCAGTGAATGCCAGAGGTTGGTGAACTTGAAATACAAAAACTTCTATGGTTGAGAATGGTAGTCGTCCTCCGTGAGTCTACGCAATAACTAAGCGAAAAGATTCTAGAGTGATAAAGCAATATGGCTCACGATGTGGCTCATCTCCATGGTGATTATGTAGAGAATGACACTATAAGAAATTTTATCTAAACAAAGATCACAGTTGCATTAAATGCCACTGTAAAGGACACAAAGGGACTCCCTGTAGAGGAAAATTACATCGTCGTCATCCACCGGGACATTATTTCAAAGTTGAACTTAGTATCATCATTGTGACGTATGATGAGTTCAAAAAATTAAGTGACCGCGAAGTTACTTCACAAAAATTACATCGGGGATGGATTGTAGACTAGATCACACTAAACAATGTGATACACTAGGCTTAGAACCACTTTGGAAAAGACGAGCTAAGTTCAATCTAACATTTTATTTCAAAGTTGCACACCATTTAGCATACTGCCTCCCTCGACCCTATTAAAATTTATCGGTGCACCTAAATACAGCCTCAGAAACCATACAGGTACAGTGTGGGTGGAACGATCTAAGACTAGGATACGATTTAATTTTTTCCTACACGAATTCACTGCCATTTGGAATAGTTTATTGGCGAAAATCCGTACGTTAGATATCATTGTTAACTTATACGAGCGATAAACCGACTATTTAGTGACTCCAAGGCACTGAATAAACTATCAATTTATTCAAAATCTAGCATAAAATGTGACGTACTCTGACCGTTCAGTGTATGACACTCGTATGTAAACTAGATACTACCGAGCAGTACTTGGAACAATATATCTAAATATCTGTACCAAATACTCCACGACTTACCGCTTATCCCCAACTTAATCAGTGATGGTTCACAAAGTTCCAAACCTTTAAACACTGCAAACGTTGTACTAGGAAAAATAACAGAAAAAAGAAAATTATGGTTTAAATCTATTTGTTTTGCAACTACTAGTTGACTTTATTTTATTTTCCATTTTTGTACATTCTCTTATATCATCTTCTCCCTGAGCTTATGAGCTGCTCTCATAAGGAATGGGTTTCTATTACAGCAACTTACCCCTAACGCTGGCTATCAATGTACTTAATGCATTATTAACTGACCGTTCAAAATCAACCCACGTTGATTTCACCACTACGGAAGAATACCGCCCCCCCCCCAGTATTTATGCTCGGTTGGAGTCCTTATCCAAATATTAGTACTGTAAACTATGATATCATCGGCCTTACATTAATTTAATACCTTAATATAGTATGAATCCCCTATCAATGACTCCATCAAAATCCTTGTATGTAAATAAACCTATATCATGCTGATCATGCATGTAAACTTGTGTGCACTCATGTACAAAAAGCTACTTGAGGATAAATCTATTATTATTATTATATTGCAATAAGATAAACTTTTCAGGGTAGGAAAGTTAGCATAAATTTTAAGAGGAAATTTCAACCACATGAACTCGAATCTATTACTATATTTTATTGTATTTTTCCCGTACTAGAATTTGGTTGTCTACTTTGAAGCGATTGAAGACACATGGACTTAGTGATAGTCGAAAGGGTTTAATGGACATTTACTAAAAATCTACCAGATTACTGTGACACAAAGGCTTATCGCTATAGGGGCAATACAAAACTATAACCTCTTTGTGTTCCACGCCTGAAGTTAAACCTGACTTTCATATACCGGCTTTGAAGTGGTACCACCCTATTCCTCAGCTTCTCTTCCTTCTCAAGCAACCTGAGTTGTGAAGAAAGTACAGTTGTGCCAAGAATTTTTCACTGTTAGATATACAGCCACATAAAATAGACTCTTTAGAAATATCCATCGCAGCAAATCCATAATCGAATTCAGGAGCCTACTTAATAGATAGCTGTCGGATAAAGGTTTATGTGATCTCCTTAACCATCCGGAAATAAATAGCGATATCTACAGAAAAAATCCCAACTATCTTAACTGCTAAAAATATGCAACACCTCGTGAGAATCTCGCCACATTTTCGATGGTGGCTACTTACAAACTATTCACATTTTCTTATCTTACATCATTACTTATACAATCATTAACAATTTTATTGACACTTTCACAGTTTGTCCTTTTAATAATAGTAATAATAGTATTAGCAATTTATTTCTTGACATCAAAAGCAAGCCAATTGTATAGGCATTATCAACAAAAACATATGACAATAATAGTGCTTAATTGATGCACAGACTGTTTATGCTCTGATTAATGGGGATAATGAAATAGTAAACGTTGTTTTAAATTGGTTAATGTAGAGTCCACCACGAACTAGACCTTGGAACAATCTCGGGACACAAATATTCCGGGGTAGGTTCAAGTTGCCACATCAAAGGACTGCATCATGACAGGAGATGTAGACATTCAGTGTTTTGCGTAGTATGGAGAGACCTTTGAGTGCTGGAAAGAAAGAAGGAAAAATGGCAGGATAGAACAGCACTATTGTGACAACTATACCTTACTGATTATTTTGGCAGTCGGAAGAATATAACTGTCTAAATTGAAAAAGATTTTGGTATTAAAGTCTATTTAGAAAGAATTAATTTGTTGTCCTTGATAAGTTGGCTATCGCGGAAGGTTACAACAGTAGTGTTCAAACTGGCTTTCTGAGTAAGGTGAGGTTTAATAGGGAGTTAATTTTGAGAGATTGCAGTAGTTATGATGGGACTCTATGACTATTTATTTAGTCCACAGTGTGGCATTATATGCAGTAAATAATTATGTATGTGCGTAGTTTTTTCGTCAGTCTTAACTTACCAGGTATCAGCATCATAGAATGTAACGTAGAGGTCGGGTTTAACTTGCAGTAGAATTGCCTGACAGATAGGTGGTGCCAATTAGACTATATGTGTGAGTAGCATGTCCGAGTAGCATATATTAGGACATTTAAAGCACCATCACTCAGTGCTTGCCCTTGTCAGAACAATATTACGCAGACGTAAACGCCCCACAAACAAGAGGAGCTTGAAATTATCTCCCATACCATCATGTCTGCTGGCCGAAAACTCCACCCTCCCTCCTTTTATGATGTTTGGCTCGTAAATTTACATGTTCGATGGAAATTATGTCGTACTTGATACTCAACGACACGAGGTCTCTTTTGGTCAAGCTTATCTGAGCAAGCATCTTACAGGTTACACAGACTATTAAAGCCGCAAACTAGATGCCGAATTGTTATGACTAGGATCAGTCGGGAGAAGTATAAAGTAGTACTAAAGGTGGAGAGGAATACAGTGTCTGATGGTTAGACGAGTCGTTACCATAAACCAGCATATTGTTTATAGGTATTAGGAAACCAGTAAGTTATTCGAGTAGTAGGTTTGAATAGTACGTGGACTATATAGCAGTATATATAAAACTGACCAAAAGTGGGTAGGGAGTAAAACTTATGAACTCACTTTTAGGTTCCGGTCACTGATGCACCTTAGTAGTAAGATATTAGGTTCGGCGGACGTTCACCATGGGGTAATTTAGTTTGTGCCACACTTACTGAATCCAGAGAATATATTTACGTAGCACATAAATAAAAAAATATAAAAAAGGAAAGTCTTTTCGAGTGTAATGGACAGATATAAGAATGGTCAGTTTTTAGACTAGTGAGGGGAGGAAAGTAGCGTAAGTTGTTAATAGCATACTGACCTGTAATGTGAACCGTGAACTCATACTCTAGATGTTAAGCGGTTTGTGAATTATCATGTCTGGATTTTCAAATAGTTCAGGAGAGAGTTGCTAGGTCTCATTTGGTATCAAAGAATAAGTTTATCGTTGGTTTAAATTTTAGTAAATTATCACAGAAGCGGATAGAAAGTCGTAACCTGTTCCATAGTAAACTGCAGTGTTATAGAAAAGTTATTCGTGACTAATGTTTGCAGTTCTCGGTATACAGTGTTCGAGCAAGATTTCTTAGGTTATATTTGGGTGTGGTCTTTCAGAAGGGAGAAAAGGTTGAGAAAGTGAGACTGTGAATTATTTTATGGAAAAAATTATAGTTAGCCTTTAGACGGCGTCTCTATAGGAGTTCTAGGGAAAGGAACCCACAACTTTCTACATAAGTTTTGTTACAATTATACTTCAGTAATCGTCGGGTGAAAAATCTCTGGAGATTTTCAACTTATATGGTATCTGTGTTGTCCATACTAGAGAAGACAAGCAAGCAGTATTCTAGAGTAGGACGTACACACATCCTGTATATTGCAAGATTGGCTTCCCTGGTGTAAAAAAATAAAACCAATTCGTCGTCTTGACTTGAGTATGATTGAAGATGCATGCTCAATAAACTAGAGTCTCTTGCAGTAGCATATACTCAAGTCACATATGGAACTCAGTGTCTGGATTTTATATTCGTTCAAATAAAGTTTATGTTGTACATCATAATCCCACACTTGCTGTGGTTGAATGGTAGTTGTCATTTCTCGCTCCGGATCGATAGTACATGTGATTGATTGCCCCCTAAGCTCACTTCCTCTGCTTATGTACGTTCAAGACAACTACATTCGGTCATACGATGATATATTCCTGATATATTTGTGTGACCGCTGGTGTTTCCTTATGAACTCCAGTAAGCGCTCAACGTAGTAATTCAGTCGGCTGATTTGACAGTTTCTGAATATTGGCTCGTAATCGTTTTCCTTTGGATCGGTCGCTGATTGCGTAAAAGAACCTTTGGTCGATAAATCTCAACTCTCGTACTGGTTACGACAGACATGCCTGGGTCTTCTAAAGGACGTGGGCGAATGGATGCCGGCACGGTGAGCAATGATTACTTTAATTATGTTGATGTTAATACATGTATTGATGTGATTAATAAGACTGATACCGATCTGTAGCTGATAAGGGAATATTATCATTTAAGTTTCCAAAGTTTTCACCTAGAATTTTTGATGGTAACCCCGGCTGACTACCCCGGCTTCGTAAAGGAACTTGATGTTATCTTATGTGACTCAAGGATTTTGGAGGAGATGAAGTTTATGTTTCTCACTGGGCAGTGCACGGGAGCATCTGCTAGTGCTATTCAATGTTGCCAGCTTTTACCGTCTAGGGGGGGGCTATGAGGAGGCCAGACGTATACTTAGGCAGAGATTCGGTTGGCCGTTGGTTATAGCGAACAAGGTGTTCGAAGGGGTGAAGGGTAATGACCGACAATTAAGAGATAATTCACAAGAGATGGCGCCCTTCCTAGATAATTTGTTCGTATATAAAAACATTTTTATTTCTCTGGGTAAAACTTATGAGTTGGATTCAATTCCCGTAAGCGGGACGATAGTCAAACGTCTTCCCACCAGATTGCTAGAGAAATGGGTGGAGTTAAGTGGGAAAACAAGGGATTAAACCCAAATTTTCTGATTTCCTTAGACTAGTGGAGAACAGCGTGAGTCAAGCCTTGAGCAGGTAAGCTAAGCTAGTACATTCTCCATCCAAATGTGATAAGCCAGTTTATCGCCGGTCGTTTGCAACTACAAGCGGCAGTTATGTACGAAAAAGGGATGAGTGCGTTCTTTGCAAAGGTAAGCATGGGTTGGAGAAATGCTATAAGTTCATCGCCTTTAGCCTAGCACAGCGAATGAATTTGGTAAGAAAGTTACGTTTATGTTTCCAGTGTTTGAGTGGTCACATCAGCAGGAATTGTCAGAATTATAAGCTTACGGGCGAAGGCAAGCGGAAATTTAGCCACCCACTTCTTCTTGAAAAGCTCGACCAAAACCAGGGTAATGTTAACCACTTGACAACGGAACCAAAAGAAAGGGTGTACTTGGGAGTCGTCCCAATTAAGGTTCATGGTCCATTTTCGTCTGAGGATACATATGCCTTGTTAAACGATGGGTCTGATGTTACTTTAATCGACGCAGGTTTAGCCGATCGTCTAAACAATGAGGGTACGAAAGATACTTTGCCAATCGACACAGTAAGATCATGAGAAAGTGTCCTTTACAATTGAATCGTTAACCGATAGTGTAAGGGTAAATGTTCTCATTTGAAGTTAGGAAATGCAATATTACCCGACAGTGACGCGCACAATCATATGCCCCACCTGTTGGACCTACGTATCTTTAAGTTATCAGATACAGGGGTAAAGGTGTTGATTGGTTGTAATGTACCGGAAGCTCACAAGGCTATCGAACAAAGGTTTCGGAGTAAGACAGAACTCTAAGCAACTAGAACGCCTTTAAGTTGGTAGATACGTAGACCAATTTATCCAAAACAACGCAGATGTGCGAGATTGAATGCTAACCACGAAATCGAGACAATGATAGGAGATATGTATAATGAAGAGTTTGAAGATAATGCTGAGTTAAGAAAAGAATGGTCAGTGGATGATGTCACGGCTGTTAGACTAGTAGAGCAATCATGTAAATAGGAAGATGGCCACTTTTCGATAGGTCTTCCTTGGAAGTTTGGATTGAAAGTATTGGCATGCAATAAGGACCTAGCGTTTAACGATTACAAAAATTGGAGACACGTTTCAAGACATATTCTGAATTATGGGTAAAGTATAAGGAGGTAATGTAGGCTCACGTTGCGAAGGGGTATGTGGGGAAAGCATGGAACCACTGGGAAAATGGTATTTGCCACATCATCAGGTTGTAAACCCACGTAAACTGGGTAAAGTTCGGGTTGTGTTTGATTGTTCGGCGAAACTTGAAGGAGTGTCACTAAACGATATGCTTCTTAGTGGACCGAATCGTGTATCTTCATTATTAGGAGTACTGCTTAGATTTCGTCAATCACCTATCGCAATCGCTGCAGATATAGAAGAGATGTTCTTACAAATCAAGATTCCTGAAGAGGATCGTGATTATTTAAGATTTCTCTAGTGGGAAACTGATCCGAGAGATAAAATATCAGAGTATAGAATAAATATATAAATAAATAAACAGTTTTTATTCTCATGTATCATTGTGTACATGAGGGCATGCCAGTTTACAGGCATGATCAGAATGATATGAGCTTACATTTATACAAATATTTTGACAGTGTCATAACATAAAGTCAGTTGAATTGAAAACCAAACCATTTGCAACAGTGATTTCAGTACTAGGACTCAAAATATATGCATTGTAGCACGGTTCATAAATTACAAATAGATGCGCGCTCCATGAGCAGAACGTTACAATCTCAAAAAACACTGCTGAGGTTGCGGAATGGATGAAATGCAAGATAAGACTAGGAGTCCTCAGTAGCCATATTCCTAGTTCGGCGGACATCTATCGTGAGATATTGAAGTCTGCATGGTCGATATTCGGGTAAGAGCGATTTTGATAGTCATTGATAGGGGGTTCACACCATAATAATGCACTGATTAATTGCAGGTCTAATGACATCAAAGTTCGCGTTGTAGCACAGTACATTATTTTACAAACAAACGCTCGCTTTTTGTCTCCTGCGGTGCGACTTCTAGAGCCGGCTCGGAGTGAGCAGAACGGACCACACAGTATATTCAGATTCGAGGTAAGGCGAATAATATTTAGAACAATGGATAAGGACTCCGACATTGCACAAAGATAGAAGGTAGTCTTCCGTAGCGATGGAACCTGTGTGGGTTGATATTATGAGTAATTTGCTGTAATGGAGACCTATTACTGATTAGAGCTGGTCACAAGCTCAGGGAAATGATATAGAGGAACATACAAAATAGAAGAAAAAAAAGCAAATGAAGTTAGCTAGTAGTTGTAATACAAACAGTTTTAATGCAAAATATTCTTCATTTTTTGTTATTTTTCCAACTACAATGTTCGTGTTTAGTGTTTAAAGGTTGAGAAACCTATGAACCATCATTACTTAATTTGAGGTTGTGGTAAGTCTTGGAGTATTCGGTACCGAACTTTAGTTTTATTGTTTCGTGTATTACTCATGTTATCTATAGATAATAATTACTGTAGTCTACACTCTCGTGTCACACATTAAGAGGACCGAGTACTTCGCACGTTATGCTAGAATTTGAATAAATCGGTAGTTTGTTCAGCGCCTTATAGTCACTAAATAGTTGGTTTATTGCTCGTATAAAGTGATCTATGCTATCTAGTATACGGATTTCTGCTGGTAAACTATTCCATATGGCAGTGAATTTATGCACGAAAAAGTTAGATCATATTTTAGTCTTACAGTGTTCCACCCACACTGTACCTGTATGGTTTCTGAGACCGTAATTAGGTGCTTCGACAAATCTTAATATAGGGTCGGGGGAGTATGCTAAACGGTGTAAAACTTTGAAATAGAATGTCAGATTGAGCTTAGCTCGTCTTTTCCAAAGTGGTTCTAAGCCCAATGTATCGCACCGTGTAGTATAATTTAGTCCACAATCCATCCCCAGTATCTTTTTTGTGAAGTATCTCTGTACACCTTCTATCATGATGATGATGATGATGATGAAATAACTTCCACGCAACTTTTTATAACCGGGGTTCGTGTAGTTCTTTCAAAGACGGGATTTAATCTGACAAAGTTTGTATCCAACAGCAAAAGGGTGCTAGATGGGGTCGAACCATGTGATCGAGCACCCACTATGAGAGATCTTTCGGTGGATGCACTGCCGGTTGAAAGCACTTTAGGGTTACAATGAAATGTAGTTACTGATACATTGGGATTCTTAGTAAACGACGCGAATAAACCGATTACTCGAAGAGGTATGCTGTCCCATCTGTCGTCACTATTCAACCCACTGGGTTTGATGACATCCTTCGTGCTTTGTGCTAAGCAAATATTCCAAACGACATGTAAGGGCAGATTGAGCTGGGATGGTCCAGTTAACGATGTCCTCGCTAACCGCTGGCTGGAGTGGATAAATAACCTGAGTGAGACAACCAGGATATGTTATACGTTCTTTAAAATCGTCAGGAGATTGTCAGATAATTGACTTACATGTATCCTGTGATGCATCTGAATACGGATATGGAGTGGTTATGTACGTTCGCTCAAAGGCGATAGATAAAACAGAATTGTGACTTTTGTTTTGGAAGGCTAGAGTAGCACCCATAAAGACTGTCACGATTCCCCGTTTAGAGTTAAATGCTGCATCGAATTTATAGCGTCGTCCGAGAGGAACTTGACATAACTCCAGATAAAACAACGTTTTAGACAGATTCCATGACCGTAATTTACTATTTTAGAAACGAGTCAAACCGGTACTCCTGCTTTGTGGCAAAGAGAGCAGCCTTCATTAACGAAGTTACCCATAAGAATCAATGGTGTCACGTGCCCTGAAGACTGAATCTTGCCGATTTACCCTTGAGAGGCACGATGGATATAAAGGCGCTTAACGAGATATGGTTAAATGGTCCACTCTTTTTTGAGAAGCCGGAATATAAATAGGCCAACTGGAGAAGAAGAACCGATTGTGTGTGAGACCTCGTTAGAATTCATATCGAACGTGGCTTTGATTCAAACCGTTGAGAGACGTTCCTGTCTACGACCACTATTTGAGTAATATTCTTACTGGTATACACTGATGAAAGCTACCGCTTGGCTTTTGAGATACGTTGAATATTTGAAGATAATGTATGGTGGAGGGCACAACAACAGTTTGACGGTATGGTGACTAGGTATCGCGGAATTACGAACAGCGGAAATAGTTATCATAAAGGCTACACAATGGGAAGCCTGGGGGTGGACGTAAGAACAAATGCTAGCTCAGGCTATTTAGAACTTAGGGTGCGTCTAGAACGTTTAAACCCAATAGTTGTAAATGAAGTAGTCTGTGTAGGTGGACGTTTAAACCATAGTATGTCGCCTAGAATCACGCACCCGATCATTTTGCTAAATGATCATCCAACTTCATATTTGATTATTCGTCACTACCACAGTATCGAGGGCCACTTAGGAACTACTCAAGTATTTGCAAGTGTCCGAGCCAAGTACTGGATTCTCAAGGGTGGAGCAACGACGAGAAGAGTGATAAGTAGGTGTATGGAGTGCAGAAAGAGGAATGCTCGTCTAGGTCAACAATTAATTGGCACACTTCGAAGTTGGAAAGTGGAGGTTGGTAACTACCCTTTCGAGTATGTCAGAATAGATTTATTAGGGCCATTTGTAGTAAAGAGGGGAAGGGGAACGTGCGAGAGGTACAGTTACTTGTTCACATGCTTCAAAATGAGGGCTGTACACATAGAAATGGTCCACCCATTTTTGACTGATGATTTACTTTTAGCGCTCCTGAGGTTTATAAACCGCAGGGGGTTGCCGAAGGTAATATTTAGCGACAGAGGGACCAATATGGTAGGCGGCCACATAGAGATACAGAAGTGTTTAAAGGACTCTAAAGAAAAAATTCATGAGGAGTTGATGACGACAGACATCGAGCGGAATTTCAATTCCTCTTATGCTAGCCATCGGGGTGGTCTCTGAGAAAGGCTTATAGGAATCATAAAACGGATCCTAGGTGGAATGATGAAAGGTCAGAACTTAACTGATAAAACGCTGGAAACCTTCCTAAGTAAAGCATAAAGAATTTTGAATAATAGACCGTTACAACCAGTTACCGATGACGTCAGAGATTCTGATGTTTTGACGCCTAATAAGTTGCTTTTACTCAGATGCAACGAGAGTTTCTGTGTAGACGATTGTCAGGAGAATCCACTTGCCCGGAGATGGAAACGAGCGAAGCACTTAGCGAGTTCATTTTGGCAGAGATGGTTGAAGGAGTACATCATGACACTGGAAAACAAGAGATAAATGGAAGACGCCAAGAAGAAACCCTCGGGTTGGTGATATCGTGCTAGTAGCTGAAAAATCAACTTCGGATCGATGGCCACTCGGCATAGTGGTTAACGTCCATACAGGCGAGGACAGTCTTGTACGAACTGTGGAGGTGAAAACTAAAAATGGATTGTTGACAAGGGACAAAAGAAAGCTATGTTTACTAGAAGGCTGTGATGAGAGACATCTACAGAACTATGAGGCAGATGACTTCCCCACTTAATTAGATCGGCTGTCAGTGTTGGCGTAGCACCCGGACATAATGCACAATACTTAGGTGCTTCATCCAAGGTATGGTAAGGGTGTATGATAAGTGTCTTACAGGCGTACTGCTGTAAGTCCTGGAAAATAACTGTCTACACAGCTCATTAAAGTAGTAGGTGTTAATTCATTTGTATATACTCATCTTTCTCTATTTTTAATTCAGTGTTTCTAAGCACGACTCATCTCACAAGTAACCCGTTTGCCGTCGTTCTCGTTGCTGCATCTGTGGAGCTTGGTTGTCTTATTAGTGAACTTGATATATGACTGACAGCTTATACGCCGGGGAGAAATGAATGACGAGTATGTTCATAGTTGATGACTGGAAACGCGTGTTGTTGGCTGGGTATGTTTGTGTGTTTTAGTCTATGTTATAGGCCCACCCCGAGAAGCCCAGGTTGTGTAAGCAGGAGGAGGAAAAGGTCTACGTCCTATTTGCCGGGGAGTGTTAAAGAAGTTGAACATTGGAACAACTGAATATTGTTTGACTGAATCGAGTTCCATTGGTAGCAGCCATTGATTCCGGAACGATTGAGCGAACGTTCATGTACTGTTGGAGTCAACACTATTCAGAAGTGTATTTCTAATTACTTTGCATATTTATTGTCCTATTCTAGACTATTGTTATTGCTATTGTTGTTGCTATTCATATTGTTATCGTCATCTCTGCTATTGTACATAGACTAATTGATCGTTTTTCTGACGACTTATTATTGTTTCCGTTGGGTTGTGGGAATAATGAACATGATTGATATTCGATTAATTAAAGCCTTTGGTCAGTAGAAGCAAGACAATAGTCTTCTGAACTCCAGTAAGCGCTCAGTCGTAGCAATTCAGTCAGGTGATTTGACAACAGTATTATGAACCAAAACAACCTAAGTGCTGTAACAAACTTGGCCTTCAACGTTGTCGTGTAAGCCTCGAAAGCAGAAGAAGAATTTACCTGTTTTGATAGATGATAAATTTTTGTGGTACAGGATTACTACTAAGTTTTTAGACAGCTAAGATCAGTAATAAGTGTCAGAAAGTTCATTTCTAATGATTCGAAGGAGCCATCATAAGCTGTACTTCTTAAAACATTGTAGCCGATTCAGCAAAGACGTTGACTTTAGGATTTTCACAAATATTTTTCCTAAATAAACATACATTGTACAGTTTATCTTTCATCAAGATTAATTTTGAATGTTGTTTGATATGTTGCCATGACATTATGCTTAGGTTCTAAATAGATTGTTAAATTACATTAATTACAACTATAGGTTTTATACCTTATTAGGAGATATAACTGGCAGGAAAATCCTAAACAAGACAGAGGCTAGTGCTACGTGGTGTCTGGTTGGTTTTGAGTAACTAGAATGCAGTGATAGGTTACAATTGTACATCATACAACTTTCTGTCGGTGACTTTAACGAATACAAGAAAAATGCTTCAAATTTTCGTGAATTACGAGCATCGGAAATGTCAAACCCAGTGATAAAGTGTGTTTTAACAGAGAGACTGTAGAATTTTCTAATCCTTTGTTTATAAGAGATAAAAACATACAGCCATTACACATATAATAACTTTGATTATAAATAGCCACATCATTTATGCCAGATAAACAATTACTTTCTAATATCCTAAATTAAAATAACTTCTTCCTCTACATTGATGCCTGTATTTACTAATATGTGTACTAGTTTATTCCAACTCAACAAACATTAATAGAAAATGGAACGAATTTTCGAGATGAATAATGACATAGATTCTGTGGCTTAAGAAGACATTTATAAAAAATGCTTACACTGTCAGTGATGTTTGGAATAGAGGATTACCACTGCTTATAGAATAGAAAGTTCGTCAGTACCATAACAACACCAAGCATAATTTAAAACGGATTGTTTGAAAAGAACCAAAAATAAAAAACAATACACTCTGTAAAAATAGAGCTAGCGGTCCTTAACCACAAAAGTAAATAAACATTTCATCTGCCAAAGTGTCGAAGTGAGGCATGCCTTTTGCGTACCACAATGTCGGTAGCTTTATGGAGCAGGCTGTCTACTATTGGGCGGGCTCCATTAGTTGGCTGTATCTTTAGCCCTTGGTTTAATGTGTGCGTATACTATAAGTGTACGAAGACGTTGATACTTATTACGGAATTCGATACCTGATTTTGGTACGTGGCGGACACGTGGAATTCGTCATGGATACTACGACATCTAGCCTAAAGTTCTCTGTTGTATATGATATCTAGAAATTATAAATATAACAAAGTAACATACCAGAATGTAGGTAGTGAAAAAGATGTGTACACATGGAAGTCTCTGTGAACAGTAATATTAACTCCTGTGAGTAACAACATAATGATCAACGGAAAACGTGCAACGAATTTCTGCAAAGGTTATGGCAGTTGCATCGTTAAGTAGGTGACATTCATAGTCCGTAACAGCCTTTCAATCTGTAAAGTATTAGGAGCCCTGATATTACCTTTCAGGCTTTCAGTAAGCTGAATAGATAGGTAGAACATGAGATATCACGATTTTCAAAGTAATTCGTGTTGGGCACTATAGTGGCTCGCTGATGATGCGTATAAGATGGAGGATATTCTGGCAGTCTATCATGACGATAGTTAGAATAGTGAAGAGAGAGATTAAGATCGCTTACGGAACTTGAGTAATATTGTTATTTACATGTATTAAATTCGTCCTAGTTACATTCAAGTCTGGCTTCGCGTCAAACATGAACCAAAAACAAGGAGTAATTGAATACTTTATATTAACTGGATATAAACTTGTTACACGAACGGATGGTCTAGTGCCTTTTTTCACAAACTTCCATTTGAGAAGGTTTATATGTTCTTGCAGGCAAACACTTAGGTTCTCATGGTTTTGTACGATGCAGTTAATAGACATATAGTGCTCCAATTATAAATTTGGTGTCCTCGATAATCTATACTGACACTGCCTTTGATTGACTCATGCATTGTGCCGTTTGAAGGTTTCAACCTTTTGCATGTGGTCTGTAGCATATACTCCTTGATATATAATTTGGTAACCACTTAATACATAATGATTTAAAACAGTATATCATGTTAGATATCAAACCACCTGAATTATATATCACGACATAATAAGATACTAAAAATACAAAAAGGTATATTTATAACAAACGATTAAGAAATAGTCTAACCAACCCTTTTAAGAAGACTGAACCAATGTCTAATGTTATCACTGAAATCTTAAACAGCCCCCTAGGTTAAAACTCCCGATATATATATTTGATTGTAGGTGGAGTGTCAATGGGATTAAAACGTCTAGGCTGGCTAATCGGAGAGAGATGCTTCCGACTTTGTGTCATGTCGAGATCCGGTGGAGATGCTTGAACGGGCGCTTTCAACTAGTTGTGTCCGCTAAAATAAACATGATCAGCATCAATGTCGAGAGCCTATGCAACTACCCATTAAGGGGATTATTTACTGCTTCAGGACATTCATTTATCAAGTGTAGTCATTTTCAATTTTTTCTTAACCTAAAATCCAGGACTGATTCTCATGCTACCACAAAATGGAATAGAAAATTTATTCTATAATCAGTTTATTTCAAGTAAACGTAATTAGAATTTCAGAATTATCCTGTAGTGACACTTTTCCGTTTGTAAGGCGGTTTGTCTGAAACCTTCGGTTGAATGCGCTCCCGATAAGGATTTGGGCCATTGTAGGTAGTTTGTGTAGATTTGGGTGTTGCCTAGTAACTTAACAAACCGTCACTCCTTCCTAAGTTTTAAAATGGACAAATGTGAGCTTGATATACAATCTGAGAGAAAGGGTTCTCGGATTCGGTATACTCGAGTAAGTTTATTTAACCTCCTTATTCTCGACACCACAAGGCGGAAATTTTGGCAGTCAAAAATCTCCCAATTCTCTCGCGTCTTACAAGTCCTTCACTCCTACGTTCAACTAGTGTGAGAGGTAGACCCAATTCCTTTTCTAGATCCCAGGGAGTAGGTTAGTTGAATCTGTTCATTGCAACTGGCTTTTACAGAAAAATCTCGCGATGCGGCTACCATAGTTCTTGGTCCTCAGAAACGCACGTGGAATACGGGGTGTCACGTCTCTCAGCAACCTCAAGGCCGCGATGTGTCACATACGAATACTCCTACTCGGTGGCCTAAATTCAATTCCGAAAACCGCCCTTATGACAAACATTATCATAAGACGATTGGGGATTACAAAAAGGAGCATAGATATGGCGATGTTCGTAGCTCAGGCCGTGGTCGTACCCGCGCCTCGGGCCGAAATGCTGAGGGTGTATCGTTCACGAAAAATTACAATAATGAAGATCGTTACAGTCGTGACCGTCGAGTTTCTTGCTCCTACAGTGATGATGAACCTGAATGGTTCGCAGAAGGTCCTACTACTGTCGATGAAACAATCGAACTCGGAGAGATTCTAGAGGAGACAATGGAGTGTGACGTAACCAAAAAGTGTTCGGAAGTGGAAAAGAACCTAACGCATGTCGATGATAGTATTCTATCAGATGCAACCAGTACGAAAAGAATTGATGAAAAAGCTTCGGGATCTGAAAGTTTTGCGTTCCCCGAACTATCTACGAAGACCTCAGTTAATGCGGTTGACCATTCGTTGTCTGACAACCAAGGGAGTCGCTTCAAACACCTGTTTCAGAAGAGCGAGTTAACAGATGAAAATATGCTTCCCGGTGATGCTAGTTTTATTAAATCAGCGCCTGTTGATAGTATCAACGAGAAACTGTTAAAATTGTTAAAAGGTTCATGCAGGGATTCTTCAAATTATTTCAGTCCCGAAAGGAACACTGGTAAGTTATCCGTAATTCCTCATTCTTCTACAGCTCTCCAAGTCGAAAATAAACTCCGCTCAATATTGCTTGGTCACACTCATGTTCCCCAATCGAATCCCGAACCTAAGAAGGAGTCCACTGGTGAGTGGTCGAATAGTTATATAACAATCGTTCAGGATCAAAACCAAAAGTACTGACTGTTGAAGAAATCGAAGCCCAGTTAAAATTACCTCAGGGAGATTCAACAAATTCGAATAAACGCACTGGTGCAAATGCTGCTCCTTTCAGTCACTTCTCAGACCCTTTAATAGATGATCAAGCCATTAAGTCACGCGGTATACCTATTGTTCCACCAAAAGGTCACAATCATTTTTCTAACCTGGTAACTGCTTCCAATCTGGTACCGATTTTACAATCATGGGTGATTAGGCAACAACAAAAGTCCGTTGACTCGCAGCCTGCAAATCAACATAACTCACACTCAATCTCAAATCCTTTGGTATGTAATATCTGACCACTAACTCCAAAACATTCTGTCTTAGTGTTATATTTTTATTTCAGATATCGTTGACTGAAAGCAGTCGTTCATACTTATCTGCCTTGTTTGATTTGGCTGCTATTTCTGTTCACTTAGCCTACTTTTCCATCTTTTAGGATAATTCATTATTAACGAATGTACGTATTCATCCTGTGCAAAATCCAGATATCCCGCTTCATTTGACTTGTAGTGCCGATCCACCCCCACATGGTATACAAATTTTTCATGAAATTACTTGGTAGGTTTTCTTCGCCAAATTTGGAATGGTACCAGAGATGTCACTACTCATCCAAGACTACAACTTCATTCCCCAGGTAACGACAATAGTTAAATTCAATATAAATGCAGTTTTCTACCCTGATGCATCTAGACTTCAACCTACTATTACCTCAGATTCAGGATTACCTAGAAGACCAATAGTTAAAGCCCAACAAGATTTCTGCACTTTCACTCCTAATCAAATGGCATCTAGTAGTATCTTCAATGCCAACCACAGTAATATGTCAGTGAATTCATCAATTCACCAAGGTAGGTAAACCACTTTTGCGCATATGCCGTTGTAGTCTTTAAAATTACGGTTGTTTGTAAAGTCTTGTGTGACATGATTGGCGGTAACTGTGAAATACAACTGCATTCAGTTAACTAGTTAGTTGGCTAGCATAACGTAGTAATAAAATGTAGGCTTTTACCTACCTCCAAGTAATTTGGTTTTAACTCGGTTTATTCTACTGAAATTTTTAATCGTATTTGCTACCACTAACTAAGCATGGATGGATCTTACTTTAGCTGAAATTTCCTCTCCAAATCTTATTATTGTTGCCCTTTTGGAAAGCTTGGGTAATTGATATACTTGGTTTTCAAATATAAGTGTTCAATAAGTTAGAATCCAACTAAGTTTAGTCTTATTCATTTAAACACCTAGAATTAATGTCTATATAGTCTCTCCTAAAGGTTTACGTAACCTGAACTGATGTTGCTATCATATGATGTAGTTGACCTCAGTAAGTAATTTCATTTAAAAAGCTTGTTACCGGAAGTGGCGATCTAGATTCTGTAACTATTAGTATTTTTATTACTAATGCAAACTCATGTCCGGAGCCGTACCACTTCGCGAACACGAATATTGTGGTAGTAAGTTGTTTCTTAGGTAAGTATACCTGACTGTATCATTTGACTATCTGCCTAGTAAAGAGCAACCGCACTGCTTAGTAGTCTGCTCTGTTTTAGCTTACGTTTGTAGAGTTGTGCCTTCAAAGTCGGTTCGCGTGATATTAACCTTTAGTCATGTGTTGATCATCATCATCAGCAGCAGCAGCAGCAACGTAGAACCGGGCACAAACGCCTGTAGGTTCAAGTTGCCATACCACAATAGCACTACGAGAATATTGAGGTAACGTATAAACAGAATACAAGACAGAAGAGTAAGTAAAGATGTCCAGAAAATAACAATAGAATTTAAGATCTAGATGAGGTTAAAGAGTGAATACACTTGCGCCACTGTGACCGGTTCTGAGCCATATCACCTAGTGTCTCCAGCCATTTGTTGCGATCATCACGCGGACCCCAACCAGGTAGTCTACATCTACCTACATGGCTTAGGCCAGTAGTCAAGGTCTTCATGGACTGATGCCATGTTTTGGTTTGGCCGCCCCTAACCTTCTTCCATCCTACTTCAGCCCTAGCTAACATGGCGCGACGGGGTAGACGGTGGTCGGGCATGCGCAATACATGTCCTAGCCATCTCAGTTGATGAAGGTTAATGACCTCTTCGACTGATTTACCGTGTTTCCCAAGAACCTTTTGTCTAACCTCATTATTACTAGTCCGGTTATTCCATGGTATACGAGCGATGTTACGAAGATTCCTATGGTCAAATATCTGGAGACGACGCATATCTTGAGTTTTCATGGCCCACGTTTCGCAGCCATATGTTAAGATGGCGCGGATTGCTGCGCAGTACACCCGGCCTTTCGTTGAGACACGGATATCTCGTCTGCGCCACAAGTGCCGTAGATTGGCAAATGCCAATCGAGCTTTCTGGATCCGCGCTGAGATTTCATCAGACACCGACCCACCAGGAGTAATGAGACTTCCGAGATAAGTGAAGCGATCAACGCATTCGATTACTTCACTCCCTATAAATAATTTGGGGGAAGAAGCAGACCAGTCCTGGAGTAACATTTTGCATTTGGGAGGGGAGAAGCGCATCCCAAATATGCCTGCATTGTTACTCAACGTGTTCAAGAGACCTTGAATGCTGTGTGCATCTTCACCAAATATGACTATATCATCTGCATATTCTAAGTCGACAAGAGAGCCTCCTGGAAGGAGACTAATCCCAGAGGACTTAAAAGAAGTGAGAGAGATATCTAACAGTACGTCTATGATGAAATTAAATAAAAATGGGGATAAGGGGCAACCCTGACGGACTCCACTTGAGGATGAAGTTTCTCGTGACAATTCACCATATGCTCTGACACGACCAGTGGTGACCGAGTAGAGAGCCTTTATAAGGTTAATGTACTTTTGAGGTACGCCTTTTAATGACAAACATTGCCACAAGACTTCACGGTCAACAGAGTCGAACGCTGCTTTTAAGTCAAGAAATACAACTATAGTTGGGCGTTGGTACATATGTCTGTGTTCGAGGACCTGGCGCAGGGTGAATATGTGATCAATGCAACCTCGGCCAGGTCTGAAACCAGCCTGGTTTTCTCGAGTCTGTTGTTCCCTAGTGTTAGTTAAACGTCGGATGATTATAGTGGCTAATATTTTAGATACTATATTAGTCAAACTGATTCCTCTGTGGTTATCACAAGAGGATTTCTGTCCCTTTTTGTAGACTGGAACAATCAGCGATCGAGACCAGTCAGATGGGATGGAGTTTAGTTCCCAGACTTTGGCTAATATATCAGTCAACCTGCACGTTAAAACTATACCACCATCCTTGAAGATATCGGTAGACAACATATCAGGCCCTGCTGCTTTCCCTCGTTTCAATTTACTTATGACGTTTTCAACTTCACTGAGAGTTGGGGGACCTGTGTCAGTTTTCCATTCGGGTAGCTTGGAGATTGTGGGAAAGCTAAGCGTGGCTGGGGGCCAGTTAAACTGTTCCTGAAAGTGTTCTGCCCATCGTTCTAATCTTCTAGATTGAGAGTAGATCAACGACCCATCTTTTTCAGAGATGATTTCACTAACTGCCGATTTTTTGATACCGGTATCCTTAATAAGTCGGAACAGCTGTCTACTATTGCCTGCCGCTGCTGATGCTTCTATCGCTTTTGCTTTTGTTGCCCACCACTGTTCACGATCCTTACGCAAACTCTTTGTCAGTCTACGTTTCAGTTGTCGTCGCTCTTCATCATACTCCGAGCCTGCTGGAATGAGTTTTCGAGCCTCCATCAGTTCCCTAGAAGTTCTAGAGATCCAATGGTCTTTCATAACTATTGGATTGGGGTTAGATACTGATAGCGCTGCTGCGTATACACCTGCTTTAAAATCATTCCAAGCTACTTCGGGGGAAACCTGTTGGTCATGGGCGAGTAAATGCTTAGCCAAACCATTCCTAAATGCAATCTTAGCGTTCTCACTCTCAAAGTGATATCTAAAGGGTTTGCCCGATGTAACCTTTCTGCGACCAGTAAAACGCATAGAGATACGTGCTCTCACTAGGGCATGGTCAGAGTCTAGGCAAGTGCCCCAGAAAAAGCGGCAGTCCTCTATACAACCTCTCCAACGATAGCTGATGTCGATGTGATCAATTTGTGTCCATCGTTGCGTAGATGTTGGAGGTCGCCAGGTTAAACAGTGTCTCGCCTTATGCTTAAAGTTTGTGCTAGCTAAGAATAAACGGTAGTCTGAACATAACTGCAACAGACGATCTCCGTTGTCTGTTCTCTGGGCTGGGATGCCGAGTAACCCACCTAGGTGCTTTTCAGCCTGATTTAGTATACCTACTTGGGCATTAAAATCTCCTGCAATAATTACTATGTCTGAGTGCTTAGCTTTCTGAAGGAGGCTAGAGAACTTCATATAGAAGTCGTCTTTCACTTCATCTGTGCTGCAATCAGTGGGGGCATAAGCAGAGACTACAAAAAGGCATCGGCGTGTGTCCCTATCTTTCCGAGTTCGTACTGTGCCATTTAGACGGACAGCACATAGACGACTGTCTACAGGAATCCACTCGAGAAGAGCCTGTTCTGCCCGTAAGCTTAGTGCTATACCTACACCAGCAAGGCCACGTGAGCTAGCTGTAGGGTCTCCAGATAAACGAAGAGTGAAGTGTGCTGTTCCATTGCATTGACTAGGTGACGTCAAACGGATGACCATGCTGGGATCCTGTATGCGTGTTTCGGAGACACAGCATACATCAATTGCAAGAGATTCTAATGTTTTAGCTAAGGCAGCTTGTTGACCGATTTGATACAGCGTACGCACATTAAAAGCTCCAACATGAAGTTTAGAGCGTGGCTTCAGGAGACCTGGTATGACATTTCGGGAACTCGGGTAACCAGTACAAGTGGCACACATACAAAATGTGGTAGAAGTGTTACAAGTGGGGACCAGAGAGGGAGAACGTGTTTGATCATGAACAAGGTGAACTCGAGTGCTATTGGAGGTATGAGGGCAGTTATCACTTCCTGGTTGCCCATACCGTGGAAGGGTCATTCTTGAAGAACCTGAAAGAGAAAGAGGATTAGGGTAGGTCGTGATGACCTGAGAGTGTGACCGCAGTGTCCAGGGGACAGCTGTTTGGGGTCGGTCAAGTATATTAATTGTTGCTCCGGTTGTCAGAAGGGGAGGCATCGGCCTCATGGCTTCCGAAGGAGCTCGGCTTTCACCATGAAGCGTCATATTAGTCCTTCCAACTTCCAGGGCAGAGTTAGAATGGTCATGTGTTAAAGCTAGAAGTGGGGTACTAAGCAAATATAGGAATTACGTTGAATCTTAATGATTGAAGTGATTTCAATCTTTGTTGGGTAATTATCAAACACTTTGTACCTCGATACGCTATGTTGATCGACGTGAGAATTGGTTGGATTAAAACTTGGTGCTCTTAAACTGAAATGCGGTATCAGTCTATGTCGTTAATAACTATTGAACTAAATTGTATTGGTATACGCTGCTTGGTTGGTGACTATATATTAATCGTGACTAATAGTCACACACTGAATGGCTCGTAATCTGTCGTAACAAAGCGAATTTACCCACTCATTTTTATTCCGTTTTCTACGAGTTAATTGTTATCGAGCCATTTTCTCTCCTTAGTTTCTTTCCTCTGCCACTGATATCGTTACTTTTACTGTGCTAATCCCCTTTTTCTGTGCTCATGTAATGTAAAAACTTAGACCAATATATCTAGCCAGATAATCTTTAGAACGGGTCTCAAAACACTATGTACTTGGTGTTTTCTGTAGAAAGCTGATCTGTTGCTTCCACTTACAATATTTGTCTATCCATCCTGGTATTAGACCATTTAAATTATTTCTTGATATATGTGAGACGTCCTTATTTCATTCATTGAATCTTAAAATAATTTTGTGTGATACCTGGGCAGTTACATTCTTGGAATTGTGTATTGATTCTAGAGAACCAGTCTGATTATTATTGATCTTTCGAGGTCTGGCTAATTCCGCTACAGTATAACTGAAGGTCTCTTAGCATGTTTCAAATTTTACCAACACCACCCCAACTTCGAAACTGAGCTGTTTCGTTCGACAGATTAGTTTACAAGCACATAGGATTAATAGATATTTTTCGTAATGTGTTGGAATGTATTTACAAAGTAGATTCTGGGATATATGCACATCACTCCAAGTTTTTTCACCTCATCAGCACAGCAAAACGAGCACCAAATTGGCAAAAACATAAATCATATCAGTGGTAGTACGAAAATAGTGCCGACACAGAATTTGTACAGAGGAAAAATTATAAAAATATTAGGTGGTGTTTGTGATGTTCAGACGAGTAGAAATTAAAATTTCCGACGTTCCATGACTAAGTGTAAACTACTTTTTCAACGAATAAATGGATAACTGAATCGAATTAACACAAGTTTAAATAATACAAAGGAACAAATCAGAATATTTAGTACAATCAAAATGCAAGTCTAATTGTGTCAAGTCATTTGGGTCAAAGAAGTTTAAAGCGACTCCATGTTTGCGTATGTTAGTGTACTGTGAGTGGGTGTGAAAAAAGTGTGGAATGAAGATAGATCACTTGTATGTTAAAATGAATGAAATTTGAGGTAGTTTAATTATGGTCGCTTGCATTGATAGTTCATGTTGAATGAATAGTAAGACCTTCCTTTTCGTTGAGTGCATTTGGACTCAACATTATGCGAAAAGCTCTAGCTATTTGTCTCTATAATTAGAAAAGTCTTTTTAAGTGATTAGGATATTTTAATTTCCATTTTATGGTCATGATAAATAGCATATACTACTATTGCTGGTTTGATTTGTAATTTCTCAAGATTATTAGGTCATTTTGTATAGCTTTCATGTTCTTTGGCACGAGTTAAGATTTCTCAGGAAAACTTCAATGTAGGAAGCATCACAATCAACGTAACCTAACCTGTAGACAATTCTGTGTAGAGGTAAAAGAGATCTTGTCTGACTGCTGATCTGAGCCATGTTTAGGGATGCAGATTACTCTGTTGTGGTCCTCACAACTATCGTAACCAATGGTTGGAGACTCTGAGTAACATCATTTCTCAGAATCGGTCATAGTGTCACAGGTTCATTAATTCTTTGTTTTGCCTTTAGTTTTGAGCTTGAAATTATTCTATACCTTTGTACCAACGAATTATTCCAGAATCATATTCTCTATTTGGAATCTTTTTTTGTGTTACTAAAACTTTAATGTTTACCTTGCTTTGCTAGGTTCTACGTTTTATGTGACTGACTTGTATGAGATGATGAAACACGTTCCATGAAGGTGTCATCAGTAAATCACTAACACTGTGTTGCCTCCACTTGTGGGTAATCCTTCCGATGCAACGATGATCAGACACATTCCCCCTTGTATTATTAAACTACGGCTGTTTGCTTGTAATTAGATAGTGCTTTAGTCTTTAATGTAGGGTGAATGCATCTTCCAAATTGAAACATCTTATCAAAACAACAAGATTGGAAACTAAAAAAACGTAAAACGAAGATTTAGTAATTATACGTAGGTGTGTTTATAAATGTATGTAGGAAAGTATGTCTTAATATTGTTGAATACAGTCCACAACAAAACGTTTGCATTGAAATTGAGCCCAAAATCTAGTGGCAGGTCAATTATACTACCTTTGATGATATAGTTGAGATGTCTGGCCGTGGATTACTTTTTTCATGTAAACCTCAGCAAATTATCAACACCTTTCATTTACAGAGTACAGGCTAACTTACTCAGCTGTGTTTTATGCTCTTTTTAAGAGCTAGTGATACTTCTGAGGTGTCTGGAACGGAGGATTCAGATCTTAGATCTGCTACTTCAAAGCTAGAAACTATCTTTTAGGCCACTTCATTCAAGCAATCGATCAAAACTTCGGTACAGTGACAAGTAAGACTTCGATTCATAACACGAGGTCACATAATTATTTTAACGATATTCAGCATACTTTATAATCATTAACTAAAAACCCTACAAATAATGTAGGTATGTTATACTTCAATGAAGCCAAATTGCATCTTGGTTTGCTTCAGTTAGTCTTGGGTTTTCCTTACTGTCTTAATTTGGATTCAAATTTTATAAATATTTGTAATAACTGTTTTCAGACGCTAATCGCCATCTACTTGATATGAATATGAAACAGACTTATCTCGGCATTAATGAGTCACCAAGTGTAAACAATTCCCATATACCTACATCATGTTCAAAACAAAATTGTGGAAATTTACCATCGTTTCAAAGTCTCAATTCGTCTCTTGCATCGTCTGTTTCTTTCAACACGAGCTCTTCACAGCAGCACCAAACTAATGTTAACGAATCTGAAGCTAATAGTGGGAATTTGGCCTTACTTTCACGACTAGTCCAATGGGAAAAATTAAAACAATCATCTGATGTTAACTTATCGTTTGATGGGATGAAAGCAAAAACGCTGGAAGAAATAGAACAATTAGAGTCCTCAAGAAATAACATCTTTTATTGAATTTACAATACTTGTGTGTCTAGTTTATACGCACTTTAGAATTCTTGTCAAACTACTTCATTCCTTACCAAATCTTGTAAATTTTCTTCTTATATAAGATCTGCGTAGTTTTCGTTTGTGCGGAAACGATGTACATAGCTTCAATTTCTTTATTAAATTGAGATTGAGATATACTACTTTGCTTGGGCATTACTCTGTTAATACCTCCTCTTCTGTGAATATTTACTTTATATACTGGAAATCCAGTAGCAGATGCATTTTGTTACTCTCATTGCACTGTAAAGGTGCTTAGTTTATTCTTATTTTGTTGACTGATAACAGTTTGTGCATTTCGTTCAAACAATTTCGTTTTGTTGTTAATGAAGTTTAGAAACAAAAAAAGTTAAATGCGTTCATGCTTATGGTTATTAAAAATGCAGATTTGTCTTAAATGCAGTTGAATGAGTAGACAGGCATACATATATCTCGTTAAGTTGTTTAGTTGACATATGTAAGACCAACATGTAGGCGTGTCTGTTGACTAATTTGTCTCTGTATGATTTCATAAGAGTTCAGAGTTACGTTTCAGTTTTAGACCAGATATAAACTACATAATTGTAGTCTATATTAAGTAAACCTTTGTTTGTTCAGAAGCAATTCTTTGGTTAAATTTACGTAACAGTGCTTCTAGTTCAGCAAAATCCAAAATTCGAACTGTTATTAATAAAAGGGAGAGGATTTTGAGTTTATGCTCCGAGTAAAATAATTAGGAATAATTAAAACATCGGTATAAGAAAGCACTAGCCATTTAAAATAAATCATACTTCATCTACTGTAAAATGGAGGAATATATATTTACTTGGCTAATTAAAGAAACAAAATTAAGATACCGATCTGTTAATTAACTATTTAACTTGGATGGGATGTTCGTTAAGTAATTACTACTGATTGTAGTAATCATAAAAGACTAAATAGAAGGGGTTTGTTGCTAGCATTAGTTAGTCGAAGTACAGTGTCCAGCTTGATGTTTATCCAAGTCCATTGTAGTGTTAATCGAATTTACCGACCACTGGTTCAAGTGATCGATATCACTGAGATTATGTAGAGATGGCAGGGGCTAGTCAACAAGGTGCCCTCGACCTGAGTTCCGTGTTGTTCAGCACTTAAGAGAAGTGCACCTACAATCCTTGAGAGGGCTAATGCTCCTCAACGGGTTCGGTCTCAAGTTGCCCTGTCTTGCAACCTATGACCGTTGCCACTGAGCTTTTATCTTGCTGAACAACAGGATAAAAGTCAAACAAATACGATGTCACGAATCAGGCTATGGCGGATAAAAGCTGAAACTAATATGCATGTTGCGCCAACACGATTACTGATAATAACCAACCGTACTTGAGATCAATAGTGAAAGGTAGTCCCATTCCGAAGTATGTGCTGACGATGTTTTGGAGGACAAAGAGAGTTACGATCAAACTACTCAGCTTAGTGTACGCAACTCTGCAAACAGCGAGGATTTATCTGAATAGGGCTATTCATAAGTCGTGTGACTATTCAGACCCTAATAATTATCTGTCGCTTATTAATGTCAAATGTGTTCAATAGTAATGTAGCCTCAGTTAACATTAATAATTAATTATTGATACATTAGAATATAAAAGACCATGTGTACTGAGTTTTAGTGATTTAAGCTAATTTGAAATCGAATAAGTTTCTTATTTTAATATACCACAAATTGATTAGTAGCAATATGAATGTAAACTACATTGCCACTGAACACGATCAGCATTAACGAAGATTAATTTTGCAAGTACGTATAATAAATTTAGGTAAGCTCAATTAGGCCTGCGAGCAATATTATAACCATCATATAGGTATTGGTCAGTGTAATGATCGCTTTTCAGGAAGCGTACCACAATCGATCAGTACAGTTTACATCGTTCATTGCTCATATAAGCATCGCCAACTAGTGGTTGTTTCTGTTTCTCGAAAAGGTGAGATGCACTAAGATGGAAGATTTATTACAGTAGGATTATTATAAATTAATTGACCAAACCCTGATGACTAGTACTGAAATGGAAACTAGATATCTGTCCAGAACTCCATGATTCCTAGTAGTTCCTTAATCGGAGTTGTTTCATAACAAAATTTATTTTCGAAGTACTGTACAAATATTTTTAAGCACGACAGTATATGTAGGAGCTGAGGGGGGGGTTGTCGTAAGGATATTATGGTCGTAACTTTTTCTTTTTAGTACAATCATCACCAATGGATTCGAATTCGTCTCACCTACCATCGCATGTAGTCACGTTACTGCACAACTACAGTGACTGCTACTATCGTCCTCTAACATTTAGCTGTTTACACAATTTGATTACTGAGTATCGATTGTCATGAAACTGCAAGCATGCCTTCTTGGCAAGCGCTTAGTATCTCGAAACATAGTTCCAAAAACTGATGATTACTTCCAGCAATCTAACACTCCAAATGAGTTTAATTTCCAGTTGATTTTCATCAATAACTGATACTGACTCAGCATACCAGTTGCAGTTTTAGTCAAATTGTTAACTGAGACAGTGACTTGCGCTCAACACATACGTGCAACGTGTGTATCCTGGTTTTCCTTCACATTCAGTCTCTATGAAAGATGTTTGCATCATTTAACTGTTTGAAAATAATGCAAATTTCGAACGAAGATTCAAATCTAGTTTTACCGTACCTAGTAAATAATTATGCTGCAAATAGTAAGTTCGTAAAACCGGTTCTTAAAAATAGGCTTCCATATAATTTTTTTCTTGGATATTCAAGATTTAGAAGTCTAGTGGTTAGACAATGATACAAACAGATAAAAACTAACTTGTTAGGCTAATTGATGTCTGCCTATTCAAATACAAAGTGTTCACAGGATAGTTTATATGTGTAATCTGCCTGATCGAATTATTGATGATAATTCGGTAAACATGATATCTTCACGAAAAGTATAGATTTTCGAGACAAAATAGAATTGAGGCATGTCATATGCTAGGTAGATCATATATGTCAAGGATACTAATGTTAAGGGATAAGCATATATCAATCGTCCTATTTGAATATGTGAATTATTCACTTATTAGAAATTAAATCTTGAATATTTTCAGCTTTTTCACCTTACATAATGCTTGACCAGAGTTTACGAGGCGGCAAGACATCATAACTCAATTAGACTCAAGGAACTTACACAACTACCACTTATCTCAATATACTTCGCTAAATAATATGAAAGTTGATTAAAAACGATTTTAGTGATACCCAATAAGAGATATGTTATCACTCTATGCAATCATTAACTGCTTGAAGCCCCCAAAATAATTCGAATTTATGGTTGCGTATCATCTTTGATACCGTCTTGAAATCGTTTGCTGTGGCACGAATGTATTTATATTCTATATTTCTTTGAGGCCTACATTTTAAAGTAACAGTATATATTTTCCTCAAGTTTAGGCATTCATTTGAAGTAGATTTCATTTTCGCTATGCATTTATTTAGTCGTGTAACTCGGATCAATCATAATCACGTTCCTGACTCTTGACAAATCAGTTACGCTTAGAAATGAGTTTATTAATTTGTTAGAAGGCATGTTATCTAAAGTCTAATAGAACTAGCAAGGTTCTGTAATTTCCCATAGTTTATATTAAAAACTGTGATTGTTAAGCCTATGTTACCATCATGAGCGGATTGTATTAATACAACCTTTGGTTTAAAGCTATATTATGTTTGTGCTTAAAGTCAATGGATTCGAGCTTCAGTTTGAACATCAATACTAGCATCTATGTGCTAATGTATATACTGGTGACCCTCAAATGGGACCTAGATTCCTCTGCCACTAACTCTCCACCATCACCACCTATCATATGCATTAAGACATATAAATTTATACCTAGCTCTAGCGTTTACACAAGTTACCAGATTGACAGATATTAAAATATGAGAGATGACCATGTCTTAATGAGTAAGATACATATTTATGACAACCCACTCCATATATCAGTTGACATATAGTGAAAATTTAAGACAGCCTATGTTCATCTAACTATACTCGATAAATCACTTACACTTTCTTTTATGTATTTTTCATCTGATAATACAAAACTTATTACTTTTTAATTAAAGCAAAATATTATCCATAGTTACCTTTTAAATAATAAACTTATTGTACATAGTTCATATATGTAATTAGGATAAGCTTGCATTTTTCCGTTGATTTGTAATGGACTGAAACTGGTCAGTCTCTGTTGATATATGTGCATCCTAAGCGGTTTGTCTCGATATAGCGATATTACATAAGTTATATATTTAAGTTGGATTATGACTGGTGAACGCAGTGGCGTTTGGCACGAAGCAGACTGAGTTCGAGTCCCAGAATGAACATCAACATTTGGATGCAGGTACATTCAGCCGATGAGTTCAAAATAGGACGAAACGCGCATTCTGGATTCTGTTTGCTAGTCACAATTCAACTTAAATAGTTCTTACATGATGTTTTGATAATTCATTAAGTAAATAAGTAGTATATCAAATCACCATTATCATCCCATTTGATTGGTAATTAAATTCTACAACAAAACTGTTAAACATAAATTCTAATATGTTTATTTATAAGCTTTACCATTCAATGTAAGACTATGGTTGCTGTTAAACTAAGCTTAGATACTATTACTGTTTAAACAGAAAACATAGTGTTTAATGAATTGAATTATGAAAAATTGATTAATTTAAAGAAATATTCTATTATTCACTTATTGTTGTTTTTAAAGTAAACTTCAATTAAAATTTCACGTAAGATAATTTTGACGAACTATTTCGATTAGTTGAGATAAGAATAATGTTAATACATTTTTTTTTCTTAGAAACATTTAACATTCCAATAATTGAAGTTTATTTCACAGTTGATTATTAACAAATTTTTATGTATTGAGAAATAATGCACAGTGGCTTTGGTAATTGTCAGACATATCTGCTCGGCGACTACTAGTCCCCCAAGATGGAATAGAGAAAATAACGATTTATGAGTCAAACAGACACAGTCCAATCCAATCTAATTCAGTATAATTCCGGTCGTATTGTATTTCAATCATGCCTTTATATATACACAAAATCAGACCACACAGTAAACCAATTAGGGATTTTACACTAATATGAAACAGAAGAGATTATGGCAGTGAATAGAGGTAACTTGTACACAATTAATTAACTGTAGTCCATAGTAAAAGACAACATAATAACAGTAAATATACTAAACGGGATGATAGGGTAAGAGGAACGTAACAATAATAGAAATGTAATGTTTACATTACCCATGACCAGAATAAATGAATTATTCCTCTAAATCACAGTTCTGGAAGTTTTTTTACCCTTCTTCAGTGGTCCGACATAACAGTATATACGCTTTTTAATAGTTTTCTTATTAACATTTGATTATAATACAATTTCTTGGTCATAATAAAGTAAATTTCAATTGCACGGTGTACTTTTATTTCCTGTATGAAATATTCATTCAAATATCAATAAATTATTTCAAATTTAGAAATAACATAATTTCAAAAAGTGCTAAAAATAAAACAAAATATGTGGTCGTTTTTATGGTGATTGATTTTTCATTAGAGATTTATTTCGCTTGGATATCATTGAAAAACTACTGAATACTGGACTGCTATTTAACACTGATCTTGTGATGTTAATGATTAGGCATTTTATCTAATACCTGAAGCTTCTAATTTCAATTCTTTGTTATGGCTATCAGTAAGCATTACTGAACAGTTCAATACTAGGATGAAATAACTATCGACGTTTACCTAGTTTTTAATAACACCTCATTAGAATCAACCTGCGGTGAATAAAAATAACTAAAACATAATTTTTATGTATGGTTGTATTCATTAACTTTATAGAAGCTTTTGACTCAGAAGATCGAGTGGCTCTGTTCTTTATTAAAGGGTGCACCACAAAATCGCGTAAACTTAATGAAAGCTCTCTACTCGAACACCACTTGTTGAGTTAGAGTTATGGTGAACTGTCATCAGAATTATCAGCTTCAACTGGTGTTCTTTAAGGTTTCCCATATCCTACTTTCTATCTATTCTCGTCACAGATGTTTTTCATGTTACATTAGGACTAGTTTAGATTGTTGTCCAGATTGGTCACGGATGGGGGAGTGGAGGAGTATTTGAATACGTTGACCACTTTACTCATTGCGAAAGTCTTATCAGCCTTAATGGTTTGCCATCCCTAATTCAGAAAACTCGCCTGTCTTTTGCTGGCTTGCGTCACTTATGGCGTGGATGAGATATTCGCCCCTCAACACAAATCCGAGTGTACTGTACAGCACTCAGCTCTGTTCTATAGACCTATAGATGTGAAACATGGGTTATTGAAATAGTAGATACGTGTAGGCTCCAGTTCTTTGATAACATAAATCCTTGAAATATCCCCTGTGTTTCATAGAACGATGGAGTGAGAAATGTTGACGTAACTTGAAAATTACTAGGGAAAAGTGCTAAACTAGTTGAAGAGGACATAAACCTTTATCAACTGAGATAGTTGGGATACGTGTTGAATATGTTCGACCGCTCCCTATATCACCACTCGATGTTGGTTGTCATATGAATAGGATAGAAGAAAAGTAGGGGGCAGTCAAACCAAAACATGACCTCAGTTCATCAAGTCTTTGCCTGTTGGTTTAAGCCATGTTGGCAGATGCAGATTACCTGGTTGGGGTCAATATGATAATCGTGATCGACTGCTGTAGACTTGGGGTGACATGGCTCATAATCGCTTTCAGTGATTCAATTGCATTTACTCATTTATGTTCCTTTAGATCTTAAGTTTCTTTATTTTCTCGTACATACCTCTGTTTCATTCGTTTTTAATGTTTTGGTGTTAATCTTATAAATTTGATCTCGCTGTGTTAATATGGCAAGGCAACTTGAACCTATGCGTTTCGTTCTACACTGTTGATAACTAACTGACTTACTGTAATTTTTGTTAGCTAATAAACGCATAAAATATCAATTTTAACAAATCAATACAATTTGATATTGATTCTTATAATTATTGATATTTAAATGAATGATACTCACAATATTAAACACTTTAATGCATAGTGCTTCAATAGAAATGGAAACTGAGTTGAGATAGTTTGTAGAGATTGGTAATTTTGTATGAATGAATATGTCACATATTGATGTTAGCTGGGTACCAGTGAAAACCAGAGAGCACTGGATAGCCGTTTCGTTTCAGTGTGCAACTGCTCAACAGTGTTTTATATATCACAGATTGATGGAAGTGAGAAATGTTGACGTAACTTGAAAATTACTAGGGAAAAGTGCTAAACTAGTTGAAGAGGACATAAACCTTTATCAACTGAGATAGTTGGGATACGTGTTGAATATGTTCGACCGCTCCCTATATCACCACTCGATGTTGGTTGTCATATGAATAGGATAGAAGAAAAGTAGGGGGCAGTCAAACCAAAACATGACCTCAGTTCATCAAGTCTTTGCCTGTTGGTTTAAGCCATGTTGGCAGATGCAGATTACCTGGTTGGGGTCAATATGATAATCGTGATCGACTGCTGTAGACTTGGGGTGACATGGCTCATAATCGCTTTCAGTGATTCAATTGCATTTACTCATTTATGTTCCTTTAGATCTTAAGTTTCTTTATTTTCTCGTACATACCTCTGTTTCATTCGTTTTTAATGTTTTGGTGTTAATCTTATAAATTTGATCTCGCTGTGTTAATATGGCAAGGCAACTTGAACCTATGCGTTTCGTTCTACACTGTTGATAACTAACTGACTTACTGTAATTTTTGTTAGCTAATAAACGCATAAAATATCAATTTTAACAAATCAATACAATTTGATATTGATTCTTATAATTATTGATATTTAAATGAATGATACTCACAATATTAAACACTTTAATGCATAGTGCTTCAATAGAAATGGAAACTGAGTTGAGATAGTTTGTAGAGATTGGTAATTTTGTATGAATGAATATGTCACATATTGATGTTAGCTGGGTACCAGTGAAAACCAGAGAGCACTGGATAGCCGTTTCGTTTCAGTGTGCAACTGCTCAACAGTGTTTTATATATCACAGATTGATGGAAGTGAGAATTCTATGATTGAATGTCGACCCAGTGATGCGGAGGGTTAGGCGTTCGCCGTCAACCTGAAGCCTATGTTGGGTGAACACCGCTGAAGAGTTTCAAACTAGAACGAAACAGCTGTCTAGCACTCCATGGTTTTCAGTGGTACCCTGTTAACATCAATCTGTGACATATTTAATCAAATAAGAAATCGAAATCTTTTTAAAAAATATATCGAGTGAAATTATTTAAATAATTTTATTAAATAAAAATTATTTTACAAATCAATGAAAAGTGATTTGTAGTGGGATGGTTTTGTGGACGTAATAGGTTTTGATTTTTTGTATTCTCCACAGATTTGGTTGGGTACTACTAAAAAACGAGGAGTACTGGAAAGTTACTTCGTCCTAGTATGGGACTTCATAGCACAGAGCAACTTCAGTGGTACCCAACTGACGTCAATCTGTTACGAATACAAACAACTAAACTTAGTATCTTTCTCTACAAAACCACTTTAATTCAACTACAATGGTTAACTAATGGCAAACTTCAGAATGTTCCTGAAGCTCTAGTAAGAAGTCGTGACTGGTGGATTTCAGTGCGACAGTTATCGCTAATGACAATAGATGATCATCAAAAAATGATGGAAGTGGGAATTCTACTATTGAACTCTGGTCAGCCCAGTGATGAAGATAGTTAAATCGTTCGCCGTGAAACCTGAATGTTCCAGTTTCGATCCCCTGGCGGGAACTAGAATGCGACTGGCAAGTAGTCTCATATCAGGACGAAATAGCTGTCCAATGCTTCCTGGTTTTCAGTGGTACCCAAAGAATATTAATCTGTGATGAGTACAATCATGTGAACTTTATACATACCCCCCCTCCCCACAAAAACCACCGCAATCCATTTACTGTTTTTATACAATTAATAAATATTAGTACCATTTTTTGCAAACAAGATTATATTTTAGTATAATGTATAATAATGAATACTTAAGCTATACGGAATGTTACTGTGCAAACAAACTGTGTTTTAACTTATATTTGTTTTTGTTAACCCAACTACCTTTTGTACACACACATTCTCACACACAGTAAGTTGCATAAACTATCTCACCGTTATCATTACCATGACCTCCAATCTTATAGCTTACATAAACTTGAAGTATTTTCTTTTGAGATTAACTTAGCCTTTGATTAACTGACCATAGATCACGTCGTGTTTGTCTAATGCTAGTTGATATAATAATAAAAGGATTAGACAAGCATGACATTCGTCAATAATCACTGGTCGGTCAATCGAGTACTAACTCTATACAAAAGATTAATAGTCCAAGTCTATGTAAACAAAGGCTCTAACTCGAAGGTTATAATACTAATAATGGTGAAATCGTTTATTATTTTATACAGTATTTACAACATGTGGTGTGTTATACGTATATGTACAAGAGTTGAATGCGACAAAATAAATACATATTATAGTCATAAATATATAGATACTTGATGAAATTGTCAAGCTACTTGTTATGTTGGGCGATTAATGAAGAATGACTAACTTTCAGAACTATATCTTAGAAGACTTTTTCAATTATTTTTAGTTGTGTAATGTAAGAATTTTATTCCTATCATCATTACGTCCCTCTAGTCCTATCCTCCCGTTTAGTGTATTTATTGTTAGTGTATTATCTTACATTTATGAGCTACAGTTAATTAGTTGTGTACACGTTACCTGTATTCACTACTACTATCTCCCTTATTTCTTATTAGTGATAATCCACTCATTGGCTGACTATGTGGTTTGGTTATGTATATATATATATATATATATATATATATATATATATATATATATATATATATATATATATATATATATATATATATATATATATATAAAGGAATACCTGGAATATAATTCTATCTGGTGGTTAGGTCAGTTGTTTTATCTTCATCAATCGGGCTTTGGTGTGAATAGCTAACACAGGGTAGGCGTGTGAGCGCATACTGATTGATCATACTTTGAAATCATCATAAACAGCCTTTTCTTACATCATGACACTATTAATACACTACATAAGAAAATCAAGATATACGTCAAATAACTACAAATAGAATTTGATTGAATATATCACAGATTGATGTTGGTAGGGTACTACTGAAAACCAGAAAGCACTGGATAGCCGTTTCGTTCCAGTGTGGAACTACTCAGCAGTGTTTTATATATCACTAATTAATGGAAGTGAGAATTCTACCATTGCATGCCACGCCCAGTGGTGCAGATGGTTAAGCGTTCGTGTCGACCCGAAGTTCCTGGTGTTATGTATTGCGGAAATAATACACAGTGACCTTGATAACTGCCAATCAGAATTACGGATAAGTCAGCCTCAACGACTACACCCCCCCCAAAGCCGGAATAGAGAAGACAGCAGCTACGAGCTAACCGGACACAATCAACCCAGTCCAATTGCCGGTCGTATTGTATTTTAATCATGCATTTATACATATATAAATTCAGACCACACAGCAAGCCAAAAATAGGTATTTTACATTAATACAAAACAGAAGAGATTGTTGCAGTAAATAGAGGTAACTTGTACATAATTAATTAACTGTAGTCTACAGTAAGAGACAAATATAATAACAGCAAATATACTAAACGGGAGGACAGAGTAAGAGGAACATAACAATAATAAAAATGTAATGTTTACATTACACACGACCAGAATAAATGAATTAGTCCTCTAAAATACAGTCCTAGAAGTTCTTTCACTCTTCTTTAGTGGTCCGACATAACCCCTGGTGCGGAATATGGGGTGCTCACTGATGAGAAGTTCTACACTAGAACGTAGCAGCTGTCCAGTGCTCCCTGGTTTTCACTGGTACCCTGCCAACATCAATCTGTGATATATTCAATCAAATAAAATAACCAATCTCCACAAAAATAACCATCCCAATTAACAAATAGTACTATTGAAAAACATCTCAATAATCAAATCAGCGAATCACTATTATTATTCCCGTTGAATGGTTTATTAAAGTCATTAAAGCGAGAACTAACTGAACGAAACACATTTTAGGTATATTAGTTTCTATTTTAAAAAATTTTGTTGTTACATCTAAGGTATGCTGTAAACATGATGAGTGGTAAGGTGATAACTTTTGTAGAAATAAATTTTCGTATACATTATTTATCAAACGAAATGGTATAAAGCTTTTGACAATTTTTGTGTTACTGACATGAATAGTCGTTTTAGCTAATGCTTATGGAAGTATTGATAATCGATAAAGTGGTTTGTGTTTATTTAATCATTGTTGTCATAGGAGACAGGGTAAAACTTGGGTGGTGTGATGCAGCATAAAATCAATGAATTGAACTCCTCTATACATTATTCTATTGTCTATTAAGAGAGTGGTATAATTATTGGTATTACCATTTCATATAGATCATGTATTTGAATTTGTTCCTTTCCACTAAAATATTTTCTTTATCCCATTTATTGTTTTCTCGCAATTGTGTCCTAATATCATGGAGTCTATCGTAATCACATTTTTAAAGGTGTTAAATTTATTAGATTTACTTCTACCCCTACATTTTGTTCCTTTACAACTATGATCAATCAAAAATATGGTTACAAAAAATTAATTGAGAACCCAAGTGCGGTTCAATAAAATGGTGTTTTTCTGATCTACGTGGCAATACGCTGTTATTAGTAACGTAGCGATATCGACTTATTTGTCTGTTTCAAACAACGATGCATGTAATATTTCTAGAGCGATGTTTGTGAGTGTCAGGTTTCAAACACATTAGTTTGTTACATAACTGGCAGTTAATGAGGATGAAAATTTTAATTTCACTACCCGTGAAGGCCAAAGTAAAGTGAATGGTTTCACACCAAATATGTATGAAGAATAAAAGAGCATCTACAGCGATCGAAAATATCGTCATCATTACGGAGGCTAGTTTTTCGATATACGTATTATCTAGTAAAATATTAAAGCTCTTGGTTTCGAATATGAATACTTCGTTTATGTTTGCATTGTAGAGGAATAATACATAACAACAGGATAGTTAAGTAACAATCGTAGCTATTTGCTGCGTGTTGTTCACGAAGGAAATTAATCGTTTCGTTGTTTGACGGAAGATCAAATAAGGAGCACCCGTTAATTATTGACGTCCAGAGGTGTCTTAACTTACTTTGTATATGCCACAGTATTCCGAAGAAATTCAGTATTAAACTTTTGTACTTCTTTAGCTTTAATGTCATCTTGGCAACTACTAGGTGCATTCTGAAGCTATATTAACTCCACTCCTTATTCTAACATCTTTTGAGCATTCTATTGATTCATCCTCATTAACTGCCAGTTATGTAACAAACTAATATGTTTGAAACCTGACACTCACAAACATCCCTGTAGAAATATTACATGCATCGTTGTTTGAAACAGACAAATAAGTCGATATCACTACGTTACTAATAACAGCGTATTGCCACGTAGACCAGGAAAACACCATTTTATTGAGCAGCAATTAGGGTCTCAATTAATTTTGTTAGTTATGTTTTATAACTTAAATATTGCCCACCTTTGGCCACAAATTGTCATGGAAAGAGGGAGTTGCTGGAGCGAAAAGTTATCATCGCGTATCATGGAATTCTGGATATTTACAATCTTATGGATTTGAAAGCTGAAGAAATTTAAAATTCATGAAAATTGTTGCACTATTTAATATCTTCTTATCTGGTTAAGAAACCAAGGTAAGTGCATGAAAAACTGGTACTTGACTGAAAGATAGATTGAGATAGAAGGCTGTAGCCTTCATAACACCAGTTATTCTGTACCCTTTGTATATGCATATATTTTCTAAAATAACAGTCAACATCATTAGGAGAGTAAATTGCCGATAAATAGAATGAAGACTTCCTAGCAATCACCGTGGTTGATTTATATTACCTTCCTCAAATTAGATTTAAACTCGTTTTCAGCCAACTTGTCTTTAAAATTTGTGGTATTAGAATATGTTCATAAAGACAGTGATTGTTATTCCAGTGCACATTGATTGATCACTGGATAGCAATTATTGTAATGCTTGTGAAAGAATTCTATCGATCAAGTTTGACGGAATAAACAGTGTGCACTTCTTTGATGCTGGGTGGCTGGAGATAATTAACAGAAAAATCTATATCATGAAGTACTTGATACTCCCTATGGGAATTGAACAAAGGTTATCTAGTTACATAGACCAACTTATCACCACTATGCTATTCGGGTCATAGTTGGCCACATTATAGGCTTTCTGTTGACTGACTTCAAACGTGCAGCATTTCAGGCCATTGTTTTTCCTTACACTTATCCAGTATTGTTTTTATCTTACCAACAGACATAATATCCGTAATTCTCCTGTAGTGCTATCGGATCAGATTCTGTCTAGGAAAATAATCAAGATTAACTGTCAAGTGCAAACAAATGTCATAGTTAGAGTGGTCTCTGTCTAAACTAAAATACAATTGGCAGCTTCTGTACCCAACTGCAAGTGTTACTAAGATGTGATGGCCTATAGTCATAACCCAATCGAGCTGTATTGGCTAAAACAATTGTCCCTTTAAATCTTGCAACACCAGTAGGTGCGTTGGAGAGCTGTAAGACAAAAAAAGAGCAAACTTTAATTTGTGATGGTGAAATAACACTGGTGCTACACAGAGACCTGACTAATAAATTGCTTCCCTTAGACAACTAACATTTGCACCAATTCTACCTTCTCATTAAGGAATGCACTAGAATATATCGACACCTCAACTTATTCCATGGATCAAGACGAATTATTACACTTTAGGGCATACAATTGGGAAATGATAACCCATCACCCACATGTGCAACACTATTTGTTTGTGAATTTATGTATATAACCAAACTAAGACTTCTCTATGTCTAACTACATATTACAGTGGACATAGATATGCTACATAAAGACTTCTATCCCAACTATTTTAGAATACTGAATGAAATAAGGATTATCTATTGGTTAATTCAGTTAAATTTGTTAGGAAAAATTACATTAATAGAGAACTTTCAATTTCCGAACTACAAATTATTTGGATTATATTCTTAGAATTGAGTGCACTTTCCCCAGTTTTAACATACCTACATCACTTCATAATGATATTTACATAACAACATACAGCTCAGAGGGGTGTACTACAAAATTATTGAATTCTAAATGAAAAATAATTTCCGATACTAGATTTTGGCTTGAATATCAGTCAAGTAAACCTTATTCTAAGGATAATTAGGATAAGCTTGCATTTTCCCGTTGATTTGTAATGGACTGAAACTGGTCACTCTCTGTTGCCATATGTGCATCCTGAACCGATTGCGTCGATATAGCGTTATTGCATAAGTTATGTATTGAAGTTGGATTGTGACTGGCAAGCGGAATCCAGGAAGCGCATTTCGTCCTATTTGGGACTCATCGGCTGGATGTACCTGCATCCCAATGTTGATGTTCACACTGGGATTCGAACTCAGTCCGCTTCGTGTCAAACGCCACCGCGTTCACCACTAGGCTACTGTGTCCAGACAGTCACACTTGTGCAACGCAAAAAAATTCAACTTCAATGCATAACTTGTGTAATAACGCTATATCGAGGCAATCCGCTCAGGATGCACATATGGCAACAGAGACTGATCAGTTTCAGTCCATTACAAATCAACGGGAAAATATAAGCTTATCCTAATTATATATATGCCCGTTGCACAAGTGTGACTGTCTGGACACAGTAGCCTAGTGGTGAACGCGGTGGAGTTTGACACGAAGCGGACTGAGTTCGAATCCCAGTGTGAACATCAATATTGGGATGCATGTACATCCAGCCGATGAGTCCCAGATAGGACGAAACGCGCTTCCTGGATTCCGCTTGCCAGTCACAATCCAACTTCAATACATAACTTATTCTAAGGATTTTAATAATTTTCGTTTTAGAGTTATGCAATAATATTAATTATATTATGTAATTCTAACTCAGATGAGATAACCTCAAAGGATGAAGTGAGTGAATAAAATTCACTGAAACTGAATGCAGGACCAGAATGATATATAATTTAAGCAATTCACATATACAATTCATTCTATGCTTTTTACGAGCATTAAATGTCCAGTATATTGCCAAGTAATGTAAACATAATTAAAATTCAATTGAATAGGAAATCAGAAATGTTCGATTGAGTATATTCGAGTAGCTGACAAATTACTGGATAACTAAAGCAAATATTTTTCCAATAAATTAACTGATAAATCAGACATCTGATGAAATTAATTAAATCATTGATTAAATCATTTTTACTCAATCTTAGGCCCATTTTAACTGAATATAGGCCATAGGCATATGATAACAAAATACGTCATATTCCTTCTATTGGTTAATCCGTACCCTTTCGTATGATCAATTTCGTACTTTTTTTAAAATCTATAAATATATCTTAATGAACTATTCTTATGAGCCATATTTGTAGTGGATACTACTAGAACAGGCTTTATTTATCAAGGATGCTGTCAAGTAATTTAATTATAATTGGGATCCTGTAGAACGAGAATTCAGACATTCTCCACTCAATACATCCGGATAGATTCACAAGTCAGATAACTAAGGCCCTGAAAACATTGATACGCTTAGACTCATTTCCATTCTGAACAATTCAGGGTTATCACTATAGTTTCGGGTTACTGCATTACAATATAGTTCGAGTAACATATCTCTAAGACAAGCACTGAGTGTTCTGGTGTTTCCTTTCCGAGTGGTAATTTTTACTCATTCATTACAATATGTTCTTAATGTGGATGTTAGTGTCTCGATAATAATCCCTACTTCGTTTATCACAATTCAGTCACTCCGTTTATTGTTTTCACTTAGTTGTGATTATCCCTTAGTATTGAGAAATACGATTAATTCGGATTTCTAAATGTTGGTAATACTACACCAAGTTAACAAACTGCCACTTTCTCCATCTGATAAATATCAAGTATGTCTAGATTCACTTGATTTTAATTCCTATTTAGTTAACCTTAAACTTTTATAAACGAAATTCATTAAGTAGATAACAACCAGCAACTAATACTATTTCTTCCTTGCTTCTCATTGCAACTGTAGAGGTAAGTAATTTCCAAAAATAAATAGACACATAGACATACGTCATTGACGCTGATCATGTCTATTTTAGTGGACAATTCTCTGGAGACGCATTACCACCAAATCACAAGACAGCACAGAGTGAAGGTAAAACTACTCCCAAGGTAGTTACAAATCCGTTTACGTTCCATCTAAGATCAAGTATAACTTTCTCCTCGTTGACAGCTGTCTACTTGTCATTTGAGGTATTCTGGATAGACAGCATACGAAACTTGGTTGCGTTCAGGTTATCCTTCGCTGTATGAATACTTCTCTAGATATACCCTGTGATATTATTCGTTTGTTCTATTGTGGATTAATAATAATTAACTAATTTTCCTGTATTTCATTTATATGTTATTGAGTTGGTCAGGTTGTGCTGTTCCGTTCAAGTGAAATATGCTGCCCCATAAGTCTTCGTAATCGACTATTGATTTTACACTGTGTGATGAGAGGTAGTTCCGCAGTGTTTATGTTACTAAGTGTCAAAGAGAAATATTAAACGAGAGCTTTCTTTAGTTATATGAAGTCTAAAGACTACTTAACAAGTTTATCGAATAGGTTATTATTGGACTTTCATACATATTTCAAGTAAATACAATGAATGCTGCTTTTATTTGTATTATAATAACTATCCAGTAGGTGAAACTTGTTATATTCATGTTTATTAGCAAGTACTGTACTGACATTCAATGTAAAACAGATTTTAATCTTCTTTATAGAATGAAAGCAAATGCAGACGTCCTTAACAAAGGAGAAATGACCCAATTGCCACAACACTAAACAATGGCGTAAGAGATTAAATGTAACTATATAAAATTTGCACATCCATTGAAATGCAAATTAAACACGTAAACGTAATCCTGATAGGCATTCACTGTTGATTCGTGCAATAACAATATAAAATTGAAAAATTACCACTTGAGATGTTATTTATGATGAGTATTTTGTAAATAAATGGTATACAGAAAATAGATGAGTTATTGAGACAAACAGAATATGGCTACATATACATGTTTTTCGAGATTATGATACAACGAAAAGTGTCGTCTCATTATTTAGTAATTAAAACATATAAAATATTACATACGGACTAGAAAACATCTCTATCAGTCAAATGCAACTTGAAACATACTGCTTTAGTTGCAAACAGCATTAACACTGACTAATAGACAGACGTACTGTAAAGCTTCTATCCAGCTAACAGCATAATAATGCACGAACCACGTTTAAAGACCCATGAAAAAGAATCGTTAGATGCCTATGAAGTGAATATTCTCAATGAGTCTGATATATTTTGTGGGAACTGGAGGCAAAGTGATAATAAGTTATCTATAATTTACATTCAGAATTCCGACACCCTTCCTATCAACCAGTCAGATTGACGAATAAATAAAGAGGCTTATTTCTATAAGACATGCTGGAAAGCGTGTTTTATCTTGCACCTATTTTTACTGGCTATTCAGTACCAACACAATATTTTCCGTGACGAAATATTGCTGTTTAATCAATCAATCAATGCCTGTTACTCCAAGTGGAGCATAGACCGCCCACCAGCATTCTCCAGCCAACTCTGTCCTGGGCTTTCCGTTCTAGCTCTTCCCAAGTGCTGTTCATTCTCTTCATGTCTGTTTCCAATTCCCGACGCAATGTGTTCTTGGGCCTTCCTCTGTTTCTGTGGCCTTTAGGATTCCAAGTCAGTGCTTGTCTTGTGACACAATTTGATGGTTTCCTCAGTGTGTGTCCAATCCATCTCCAGCGTCTTTTCCTAATTTCTTCCTCAACTGGAAGTTGATTAGTTCTCTGCCACAACAGGTTGTTGTTGATGGTATCTGGCCAACAGATCCGAAGAATCCTACGCAGGCAGTTGTTTATAAATACTTGTAACTTCTGTAGGGTACTTTTTGTAGTTCTCCAAGTTTCAGCTCCATACAACAGGACTGTCTTCACATTTGTGTTGAAAATTTTGACTTTTATATTGACTGAAAATTGGTTTGAGTTCCAGATGTTTTTCAGCTGTAAAAATGCTGCCCGTGCCTTACCAATCCGCGCCTTCACATCCGAATCAGACCCTCCGTGTTTGTCGATGATGCTGCCCAAATATGTAAAGGTTTCAACGTCTTCCAGAATTTCTCCGTCAAGTGTAATTGGGTTAGAGTTTGTTCTTTTGTATCGGAGGATCTTGCTTTTCTTCAGCTATTTGCATGGTCCTCCCTGTTTCCCACAGCGTGCGGACATTCCACGTACCTATACTAATGGTTGCTCTGGTTGTCAGAAGAGACATCGGCCTCGTGGCTTCCGAAGAAACTCGGCTTTCACCATGAGGCGTCATAACATACCTTCCAACTCCCAGGGCAGAGTGAAAATGGTTATAAAGGTTTTTACTGGTTAGCGTTTTTTTAGCACATTTGCTGTTTTACGGGATGGGGTTGCTAGCCCCATGCCCAACCCTCCTCCTTTATCCGGGCTTGGGACCGGCAGCAACCCTAGGGGCTACAGGCGGAGTTATTGCTGTTTAAGCAGCAATTTAAATATTGGGGGTTAGCTTTTCCAGTTGAGTAAAGTGATTTTTATGCTTTTGAATCAAGTCCAGTGTGAACCTTTTAGCAGGTTGCTGTATTTTCTGTTTGGAAATGCTATTCCATTGAATTTATAATAATTTTTTGCTGATGTTTTAAATCAGAATAAAGTTTCTTCGATACAACTCATGGTTTTATTGTCCATTCCAGCGAATGCTTTTCATTTGTCCACATAATCGTTTCTGATTAACCCTCCGAAGCTAGTAGCTTATGAAATTATAAAAAAAGTAAGACGACGATCGTCTTGTTGTGGTCTTTGGGATTGTAGGAGATCCATTACTGACTACGATTTAAAAAAAAACTTTAAAAGACATCAGTAGTAGATGTTGGAGACACTTGGAAGAATTACTGGACCTAGGTATTCAACATCAGCGCCGAGAGGAAATCAAGTTTTCTGCATACATTTAACGATATATATATATTGGTTCTTCATACTCAATTTTCTCTCTTCCTGTATAATGCATGCATATCGTCTACGCGTTTGTATATTTACTATTTTGGGAACAGAAAGAAGAGTAGTTTGCTATCACTATATTAAATACCTATGAAAACTAGACTGACAAGTTGCAAGTCAATCCTTAGAAACGCATATGAACATAGTAGCAACAAAAGTGAATGATCCACAGCCACCTAGGAAATAATAAATATTTGACCAATGATCCATCGTGGTTGCTAATCATGACTGGACTGCGCCAACGTCCGAACTAAAGATAGGGAGTGACATTAATGAGCGCGCCGACCACTTCACTTATCTTAAAAATCTGACCAGCTCTGATGAAATTTCGCCAAGAATTCTGAAAGCTCGTTTAACTTCTGCTAAATTACAACACCTGGACGTATTTAATTTTTTTCCGTTACGTCATTATTTTATACCTTTCATTTCACGAGTTGATTTTTACTTTCCCAATCATATCTTCTATATTCAATCTTTTTTACTAGTACTGATGTAACTGCTAATCCTACTACTTTAGTATTCGTCTTGCTATGTAAAAGGGCTATCTCAACTTGGACCAATGTACTTATGAGACAGGTTCTGCGGTGTACATGACCGACTGACAACGGCAGTTATCAATTATGACTTATCGGAACAATTGGTGACTATTTATATCAAGCAAGATAAAACCGCTCTACTGACTTACGCCGATTTATATTGTATATCGAATCAAAACAAATAACTTCTTGGGAGCATTCGTGTACTCTTATTTGCCACACACCTAGTTTAATTTCCGTCTTCACAGTAAGATTTATAAACATCCCCAATAGTTTGTAACTTGATTAATACATCAATTGATGCTTCATAACATGATAACTAACAAATCAATATGATAAAAATCACCTTATACAACCTTCTGTGAAAGATTTTTGTCATCACTAACGGTAACTGCTTTGTTGAAATCTTCATCAACATTCCAGACCATTAGTAGGTAGCAGAACCCATGAGTGATCTCTGCCCAGCTCAAGCGACCAAGGATCATTATTTGAATATTTATCGCCATGTAGACAGTTATACCCTGTTTCAAACGATAAAATTGTCTCTATTATGCTAATAGATGATTCTGTACACTAAACTGTCATATGTTCTATTCACTTCGACAATTCATATAAATTTGAATCTGTTTAATTTACCCAGGTATCTGGCCTGAAATCAACATATTACAGGTTTGAAGCAAATGACTACCTGCGTTCGAGCTATACTCTAAGCTTACATACAATAATTGGGACCACTAGCATTTTGCAAGTAATGATTACATTGTTTGTGCAATATGCTTATTCAAATAAAAATAAGGCCAACGTGTAATTGCCAATAAATATTTTTTAAGTGGTTTTTACACAACAAGAAGATTAATTTGAAAATTCATCTCAAATAAGAAATATTATGATTGTTACTAACTGGGTGACCCATCTAGACGACGTTTCCTATTTTTCGTATGAGCGGATTTCCATAAGGCGTGTTTCACAAATCTTGTCGTAGCTTCTTTGTCCAATGTCAAACGAGCAGAGCCTTCTCTTTCTACTAGGGATCTACACCTTTTCAATGCATTCATTACACGATTCTATGAGAAAGAGTAAAAATTAGCAATCATTAATCACAAACAACTAATTAATTAGGTGAATGTGATGTACTAATTAATGTCTAGTCTGGTTCAGTCGATGATACGGTTGTGCTAGGGAAGCAACATTTCCGGATTACTCGCCGATAGATGTCCACAAGTTACTGATCCAGGTTGCTATCGACTTACAGTCATCCAATTACACATCCATAATTATCTGACCTTCTCAATTACCTTATCATCGCTACTTTGAAGTGGAAGTATCACTAGTTCTCGGTATAGGCTCGCGAAGACTTGTTGAATGCAGTCTTTTGTGGTACATATGAGATGTCTATTAACAACATGTGAGTGGGCATACAATCTAACAGCCTGCTCTGCATTATTGTGTGACTAAAATACAGACTACGAAAATAGATACGAAGTCTGAAAATAATTGATCATCAGTATTTTTTAAGCACACTGTATGTATTGCAAGACAACAGAGTGAACAATAAAACTAGGCGTAGGGTATTAAGGAAGTTGGAGAATGAAACTGTGAATCTTCATCGACTGATGTGTTTGGTACATGCTTTACGTATGCCCAATCACTGTAGGTTTTAGTAATCGATTTCATTCATCCACCAAGAACCATATTCTTTATCACTTCGATTTTTACACCAACACGATGCTGTTTGCATTTGGATTATTTTGTTATTTATGTTAAATTCATTTCGTCGTGCTAATGTGATAAGACAATTTGGGTTGATGCACATTTATGTCGATTATGACACACTAAACTATTATGTGTAACTTACTTCTAAATAATTTAATAGAGCTAACAAATTTACAAGTAAGATGTGTCCCATGAAACTTTGTACAAAAATCGTAGGCTCCAGGTCTTTGAGCATAGAAACCTTCGAAGTAAAAGTTGCATATCATGAAATGGCGGAATAAGCAATATTGATGTTAGATACAGGGTACTGGATAAAAAGGCAAAACAGTTAAAGAGGTTATAAATCTTTGTCGAGATAATTGGGACATGAGTTGCATATGCCCAACAACCACCTGCCTTGTCGAACGACATTGGCTGGTGTAGGATGGAAATAAAGGAGTGGCCAAACCAAAACATGGCATCCGTATATAAAGTCTTTGACTTTTGGTCTAAGTCATGTTGGTAAATGCAGACTACCTGGTGATAGTTACGACGTGTGGCTGGAGACACTAGGTGATATGGATCAGAATCGGTCACAATGGGAAGAAGTATTCACTCGCTTTATTCTTCTAGATCTTAAGTCCCGTTATTTTTTAGTACACATATTTGCTTTATTCCTTCCTGTTTAATTATATTGTAATGTTAATTATGTAAATCTGATATCTTCGTACTAATGCAGGATGGTAACTCGGATCTATAAGCGTTTGTGACAGTTTTTACGTTACTAATAGCTAACTTATACAAAAACCTAGGTCTGGTTATCGGACTGCATTTACAATTTTTGGTGTAAAAAGGATTATATTTCAAATACATGTAAATTTTGCCACAAATAAAAATTTGGATTGTAATGTATTTCTAAAATGAATGCGTGACAAATAGATGTGTGCAATACTAAAATAATAATAAGAACACTATATTGTGTATGTACGTATTACTTTAGCCCTAATTAATTACGACGATAAAGTATGCACCCACTAGCTAATGATGTACAGGCTCAGAATTAGTTTGCTAGAGGACTAACGGAATATTTAGACTGCCGAGATAAGAATGAACGATAAGAAATTTATTAACTATAACACATTTTAAATAGCTTTATGTCAATCAATGATATCAAAGAGTAAAACCAGAAAAATAGACTAGTAAGCAATTCATATATTAAAATAATGACCTTACCAATTCCTGCATAATAGGATGGCTTTGAGTTTCTACACCATTGCATCTAAGGTACACTAAATAGAATAACTTATAGAAAACTTGCATCAACTTACTGAAAAATAAAGCATTGAAAGCGTAACATAATGAAAGGTCACTTTTAATAGTATCCAAACCACTAACCTAAAAGTTATCCTCTAACCAATCGATTTCAATAATAATACCTCATTACTGGAATCATTTGGAAAGCTACCAATTTTGTTTACAAGCTGTCCAACATCGTCAGTGGCTTCCGAAAAAGACACCAACTGAGCGCTTATTTCTTCGGGAATTTCATCAAAAATACTATTGTCAACCATTGTAATTAAGTGATATGTAGCACATAGGGCTAAAATGCATGGATAATGACAAACATGTCAACTTAATCTGTTGGTAACAATAATACAATCTAAATTTAACGAATCAGTACATTTTTGTTAAGTAGACAGATAACATAGTAGCTTTAAAGATTCTAAATAATGTGACAGTTAACGACCATTTGCAAACAAATGGACTTATCGATCAGTTAGTTAGGATAACAAAAAAATATTGTGAGCACATCAATCTAACTGGTAACACAAACGTCATAGATGCGGGTTCTTTACATAATAGGATTCTACAAATATACCATTTATTACAAACAGACATGAAGTTTCCTTAAAGATTTAAGAGCTACTAACACTGAAAGTCGATATTTAGCCTACAGCAAGCTGTCATTTAAAACGAATATACTTGATGTTTATCCAGGTTACCAATTTTAAATGTTGCCTGCAATTCATACTAATTGCTTTCACAAGTACAGGTAAGCTAAAAGCGGCTTAAGATGGAGATTATAGAATCGGAAATCATTTGTGACTGATACTTAGAGTTGTTATTGGATTTACGGATTTGTAAGACGACTGATACAAAATCAACTTCTATTTGCTACACATTAGATATAACTAGCCTTTACCACTATGCTAGGTGAATTTTCATAACAGTCAGTGGAATATGAGAGGGATTCTTAAATACGTGTGTCCTGGTATGCCACTCCCTTTCTCTCTCTGCTTTCCCCATTTTTATTTAATTTTATCATCGACGTGCTTGACATTCTTCGAGGAGGTAAACTTGTTGACTTGGAATATGCAGGTGATGTAGTTCTATTGGGGGAAGATGCTAAGATGAAGAATCTCTTATCTACCTGAAGGATCAATGTAAGCATGTTTGGGATGCGATTCTCTCCATCCAAATGCAAAATGTTCCTTCAGCATCGGCTTGCCTCGACACCAAAATTAGTGATAGGGAGCGAAGTAGCTGAATGTGTTGACTGCTTCACTTTTATTGGGAGTCTCATTAGCCCTGACGGTCTGGTGTTCTATGATATCTTGGCTGGTATACAGAAGGCCCGATTGGCTTTTGCCAATTTGTCACTTGTAGAGCAGGCGAGACATCCATCTTACGACCAAAAGTGGCATTTAGTGCGCAGCAGTTCGATCCGTTCTACTTTATGGATGTGAAACATGGCTATTAGGGATAGGATATTCGTAGGCTCCTAGTATTCGATCATAGATGTCTTTGAAGTATTGTTCGTGTTTGCTGGGACCACCGAGCAAGCAATGTGTGGGTTAGGAATAAAGTACTAGGTAAATACGGTAAGTCTATTAATGAAGTAGTAAATCTCCATTAGATGAGGTGGTTAGGATGTGTGTTACATATAACTGACCATCGCCTACTTCGACGCTCAATGTTGTCTGGAGTGGGAGCAGGTTGGAAGAAAATTAGGGAAGGACAAACCAAAACATGGCACCAGTCTACGAAGCCATTGGAAATTGGGCTAATTCATGTTAATAAGTGCAGGCTGCTTGGCTGGGGTCCGCGTGTTGACCGTAACCAATGGTTAGGGACTATAGGTGACATGGCTCAAAATCGTTGGCAAAGGAGCAGGTTCATCCATTCATGTCTTCCTCCGAAGTATAAGCTTCTGAATTCATCATAATTTTCTTTTTGCCGAATCATATTTTCTTACATCTTATCTTCCATCTCTAATCTTTACCAATAATACTGACTCTGTTACTACCTCCACTTCTCTGGGACTTGGTATGACAATTTAATCTGACAATCTATCTACTAATTGGGGCATGACAACTTGAACCGGTGTACGCATGTACCAAGTCCTACGTTGTAACTGACTGACTGACTGATGACATCCAGTCACTTAGACAACACCCTTTGACAGTACACCCACTACATCTTGACATTTCATTGTGGTCAACTATACCGAAAAGACTACTAAAAACTAATACTAATTTTATCAGCTTACTCCTAATTAATAAATACTTAGAAGTTCCATCACAGTGTGCTCCAAGCACAATGGGAAATGAGAGTACCACAAACGTAGAACAAAAAGTGGTATAAGTAATTATGAATAGTAATAACGGAGATGAAGGAAATAAAAAAGAACATGGTCAGAGGACTATTTAGATTTATTAGGGACACTAAACTGGTAAGGTAATCATCAAATTAGTAGGAGGTTTTGCTCTGACTACCAAATACATATCATTTTCCCTCAAAGTAGTGGAATTTGCTTGGGCTAATCCAGACGATAGGTGTCTGCAATACAACGTACAACATTGAACCTCCGAATTCCAAGTGTTTTCTATTAGTGATTGGTATTGAAACTTAGTTCAGTTTTAAAATGTTCTAGTGGTACATACTAACTGTAGCCACATTTTGAATTCGCATGAGAAACCCAACAGCCGGTGTTTTGATTTAATCGTAACCAAAGATCTGAGAATTAAACTATAGTTTAATGATCTGGTGCCGTATATGGCACCAGATCATACGGCTTATATCAGATATGGTTTGCAAAGTGCTTTATATGTGCTAAAACATACAAAAATAAGACATATATTTTTATAAAACGATGCACCAGCAACATAACGGAACACAAGGCACCCAAACAACCTGAAGACTGGTCAACTTAACTAACATCAAGGTCACAATGTGCATTTAAATTCGCTCCAGAGTAAAGGATTATGGACCAGTAAGCACAAATTCTTATTGTAATTTGCTTAGCTATAGAGAGGTATTCCCCGATGTTTTGCAGGTGCATTTACTTTACTAATTTCATGTGATAAAATCCAAAATTTGCAAACTTATCTGACAGTCATTGAATTGTCAAAGTTGCAGAAGTAGTTTTGGTTATGGATAGGGCGGCACTAAACACATTTCTTCTAAGACTTAAGAAAAGAAGATAGAATCTAGTAATCGGAGTAACCATGGTGTTGCTCCTGCATTACTGTCCTTCAGTGCCGACAGTATATAAATATGCAGTGAACCATTTTTGAGAGATGAAGTGGAAGGTGTCAGCACTACCTCTTTAGTTAAGTAGTTCCACAGTCTGCTTATCCTGACGACAAGCAAGCTGATACAAAATTTAGTGTTAACCCTTTCATGTTCTATCCTGTTGGGGTGTCCTTTAAATTTCATTTGAGTTTCAGACTTATTTAAATTCTTCAACGCATGAATGTTCACCAACATTTGTCCTACTGATGTAAAGAATTACCTAAAAGCTTCCCAGGCATCATACTTAATGCTTGCAGAGAGCCTACGCTCTCCGACAGCTAGAACTGTATAGCGATAAATAATCTTCAATATAAATTGTTGCATAGGCTCTCGACTTTGATGCTGACCAAGTTTGTTTTAGCTGACACAACAAGTAGAAGGCGCTCGGTCAAGCATCACAGCCAGGTCACGACACGACACCACATGAGGAGCACCTCGCTCCGGTTAGCCAGCCTAGGCGTTGCTATCCAATTGACGCTCCACTTACGATCAAATATAACTTCTTCTCCATCTTTCATTGCCTTTTGATTTATACTCATTCGTACGAGTGGGTTTGATCGTTAGAAGTTGTTCTGATTATACGACAAACGTTACTTGGTCATATACCGCGTGCACTTCAGACACCATTCGCCTTTAGAAGAGTGGGCGTAATAAGAGAAAACATCAATATCCAGAAATTCTCACTCGACGGGCCCACCCAACTTATAGGTAAAATCCGATCTAAAACCCTTTAATATCCAGGAATAAGTTTTAGGCCATAAAGTTTTTATAAAACCCCATTAATTTCCAGCCACACCATTTTATATCTCCGACGACTTTTCAGATAGATTTGTAATTTTGTTTTATGTCCATGTAAACGACTTTGCCATACTTTTGAACGAAGATATTAATGTACGCTCCCAATGAAAAGCAATCTGTGGATTCCTAAAGGTAGATCCTGGACCTTTTTATGATCAAAATATTAGCTACAAGCTATCTATTTTCCAGTACATCCACTAGGCTAATGAGAATCACTTTGGACAATAAAAGGTAGTCTGCATATATGACTCATAGCTTTCTCACTACAAATCTGGCAGGAATTCACTGACAGAGTCAGGTAGGAGAGACTGTGGCTAGTGAGGAAGCATATAGCGGTCACTGGTAACCCTAGACATAATATTTGACTTACTGTACATTCTTATTTGAGTGTATACATTGCAGTTTAGTTGAACAGCTGACCTTTCAATACCACCCCGCCTTCTGGTTTCGGTTTACTTGGTTTAGACTTGCTGAAATAATTCATCTCGTGTCAACTACCTTTCCCCTTTTAATTCAGTCCCCTAGTGTAGTCGAAGATCGTTGCTGAGTTATACGGGTCTATTTCATTTAAGGAGTCAAATAGATACTAATCACTATCCAAGTATCAGGTCACCTCGAAACCACGACCAAACGATTGACTGAATCGACATCATCGGTTCCGTTTGCCTCTCTATAGATGCTCATTAGACACCCTGATTGGGATGACTGTGCATGAGATTTTTAGTCCACACCATCAGACGAACATCAAAATCAAAAGCATACCACTTTTCTTCTTAATTATAAGTCAGCATCTTCTAACGTAGTCACAAACCCCTTGGAATGTGAGTAATCTCAATATCCAGAGAAAGATTCAAAGTCCATCTGATATCTTCATCATGTGGACTATGATAAGATACGAGCTTGGGCTACCAGTGGCTTGATTTCACTTAATACCAAGTTAGACCAAACGTTAATGATGAACATTCACGATATTCTCTACCTGCAGCTTTGGTGAGTCTAGCGAGACTGTCTCTACCTCAAAAGAGAATCTGGGCGCAACTCTCTGTTATACATTAAATGTGTTCTATTAGCATTCTATAGAATATGGTGAATGCTCTGTCCTGGGATCTCTCTTAAAAACTTTGGGAAATTTGACTTCTGGAGTATTCATTAATGTTTTCAGTACTCATCTATGACCTCAACTTTTAAAATCTTTATATATCATGTCCATCTAACTCAAGAAGGATATTAATATTTTATAACGTGCTCAAGGATGAACAATCAAGACAGTAATAAGATCGAAATATAAGTTACGTGCAGCTCAACTTAGAGAACTAAACTTACATTCTACACAATACGGAAGGATTAGGAGAGATAAGATCTTGACGTACCATAGTTTGTTTTCCTTGGCCTCAGAAACAACAGTGTCAAATTTCGTCTGAATTGTTTCGTTTTGTATCCTATATGAAAATCCGATTAGGTTTAGCTTGCCGTTGGTCTGCTAAGGTGAATGGAAGACATGAATTTTGACCAGAACGTGTTTCTAAAGGGTTCACTGTGAAACCGATAAACGGGGGGGGTGTAATCATTGGGTTGAAGAAGTGTCTTTAATCAGATACTATATTTCGTCCACGTCGACAAGATTTAGTTTGCTTGGCCATAGTATATTTTCCAGATGTGTCTTAAATTCGTCACAGTTTGTTTTGTTGTAATCTTTACATACTAGGAGTTTTGGCGTGAGGTAGGGGGGGAATGTATGTTCAGAAATTAGATGGGTATGATCAGTGATAGCTAGTGGGCTTAAGATTTCTCTACTTTAGACTCAAGTCTCTTGATTAGTGAAAGTTCACTGTTATTTAAAGGCATTTCTAATGCCTCGACCCCAGGAAGATTCAGTGAGTTGAGTTGCTGTGTAGCTCAGAATCATTCAGCAGACAAACACACATGCACTTATTAGCTCCAGATATAAATATTACGATAACTGATGAATTTTTATGTCATTGTCATTTGAGTGCAAATGAAATACGCAATTAACGAAAATTTATTGAAGTAACCTCCCTTTCCTGGGTTATGAACATTTTTAAAGCTCATTTATTCACGTGTAATCATTATTCGAATTCACATAAAGCAAAGACAAGCATTTGCATAGGATAACAGAACTCTACTTTATGCCATAAGGAATTTATCAGCTACCTACAAACTGTAATATTCTAGGATGAAAATTATAAAATAAAATTTTAGTATACTTATGTAGTGAAGTTAGTTGGGAGCAGATATATGAAGCATCGTCAAGTTGAATTTAACTTCAAGTAAAGTTAAGCGGCAAAGTGCATTACATCGAGGAACATTTCTGAGCCGTGATATTAACGAAAGATCAAAGAACTTGTAACGATTAGTTAAGTGATAAATAACTTCAGGAGATGGTTATAATAGGATTGAAGTGCATCCGGTATATGACCAAGTAACGTTTGTCGTATAATCAGAACAACTTCTAACGATCAAACCCACTCGTACGAATGAGTATAAATCAAAAGGCAATGAAAGATGGAGAAGAAGTTATATTTGATCGTAAGTGGAGCGTCAATTGGATAGCAACGCCTAGGCTGGCTAACCGGAGCGAGGTGCTCCTCATGTGGTGTCGTGTCGTGACCTGGCTGTGATGCTTGACCGAGCGCCTTCTACTTGTTGTGTCAGCTAAAACAAACTTGGTCAGCATCAAAGTCGAGAGCCTATGCAACAATTTATATTGGCAATTATTTACCGTTACTGAATAAAGTTAGGAATGAGCGGGAGCAGTGATCAAGAGTGACGTAACAGTGTAATAAAATGATAAATTAGGTATATTTCTACATGTTTATTAAAAGTTTAGTGGTCCAAATGCCAGATTCCTGGAATTTCACTACCCACTGTAAAATGTCTCAATGGCTACCCGTAATTATTGAAATAACCGCTTATATTTATGTGCGTGCATTTGGAAAAGGTGGAATAACGATTTTAAAATTGGAGGAAAAACTGAAAAGCTTACTTTTACACGAAATAGGGGTTAATATTTTCGTTTAGAATTTCAGTCAAACCTACACACCTAAATTCAACAACACAAAAATACCTAAATCAAATATTTAAGTTTGATATACTTGTCATTAATAACCAATAGAAGATAAACTGATTATTCAGAGACTGCTTAATCATCCTATCACCTCGCATACTACTGCACATTAGTTAGTTAGTAGTCTAGTTTATTGTTACCAAGGCAAGTTACTGAACTGAACATAACACCTGCTCATATTTTTGATGTCACTTAAATATGTGTACAAACAAGTTGAGTTCATCATCATAGTTTTCAGTGCCGATTTTGTGAAACATATAGGGTATTTTCTGTCACTCCTACATTTACGGAGTTAGTGGTGAGTATTAAAATGTAATTCACACCAATTCAATTCATACTGTAATTCCAGGTGCTTGAAAATGAGTCTTTGAAGGATATCACACTATTGTACACCATGTTTATCTTGATGACTGAGCCGAAAATCCATCAAATTCATCGGTCAATTGGAACGCTGATAATACCTCCATTTCTCGTGATTATATAATACAGTACTGTGTAATTGTGTTTTGAAAACTGTTAAATAAGCGTTTATTTCATTTTCTTTTAGTCATTAGTGATAATTATTGAAATTAGTTGTAAATAGTCCTAATTAAATCTATTCACTATTGAAAATTATTAGTTGAATAAATCAACTAATAACTTAAAATTACTAAATTATATTGATTGTATATGAAAAAAATATTTGAAAATTCTATAATGTTTTTCATGTAATTAACTAATAGAATTTATTTTATTGTTGCCATTAACAACTATATCAAACAATCAAAGAAATATACCTCAATCATTTTTATTCTAACTGTTATACAGCTGTTGTTTACTGAGGTATTAAAAAAGGCATAATAAATACATTGAAGTTTTGTTATTATGTTTTTTCGATAGTAAAAAGGTGGATTCTATCAACGTAATAATTTAATACGAGGAAAGAGATGTCTTTTTTTTTTAGAAAAAAACAGTTACTTTATCTCTATTCAATTTTCAATAAGTAACATTAGTTAAACGACAAATGGACTTAAAGGAGTTTTGTTACGTTTAAGTAATAGAAACCATCGGTGTTTTTTTTTTACATAGTTTATGTAATTGGGTATTGTAGTATCTTTTATTTAATATTGAATAATCAGAAAAAATAGACACGAAACTATGGTTTAGGGTTTTGAAGTAGTTGGTTTTCCTCAGTAAAGTGTTCTGTCTATGTTCATAAAACTGATAATCAATAGAAGGTTCGAATCTACTTCTGCTAATGTTATACTTATGTGTGTCATAAATAAGGCTAATCGGTTACTAGATTTCCCAGTGGTTACCTTCAAGCACATAACATAAAGAGCAAAGTATACATTATGTCGAATAACTAAGACTAGTGGAACTATTACAAACTGATCGATATGATGTTATCACCACTAAACACGATTAGATAATCATGACAATGATCAGTACTCAATAATCAATCAGTATCTCTGTCCAATAGAAGGTTAATTGCTACCAGACTAGTCAATAGTAATGTGTCCAACAGTGAAACAATTCGACATAGTTTCTACTCTTGCGAAGATCATAAGTCCCTTCAAGTTCGAAGACGTGCCTTGATGATGAGCGCCATATAAAACAAAGTTTTGATTAAAGATTTCCTACTGACAACATCAAGTCACCTACGGAAAATGTATATTCTCAAAATGATTATAGAGTGTACATCGCTTTACTGACTTGATCATGTTACAGTTAATTAATCTGTTTAATCATTCTGAATTGTGAAGTTCATTAGCCATAGAGGTGCCAGATTTTATCTATGAACTTTACATACAGTTACTGTTTGTTAGTTTCATTAATACATATTCTGTAGCTTATTTTTAAAAGTTAATATTTCAGTATTGTTTTATACATAGATTTTTAATGATTTATAAATATTTTCACAAGTTCAACATTCACTACTTTCTTCGTAGTGGTTATGACAAAGTACAAGCTTTGATGTATGATTGTTGATACTTTATCAAGACATTTTAATATCATTTTAATATTAGTCCTGTATCATGTAGTTATGGCGGACATATGATAAGCTAAAAATGTAAATAATCGAAACTTATTTGATAGATTTGCATAATGATTAAAGTAGGAGATAGAAGGTTAGGCGAAAATAAACTAGAATTCACTTCTTCCCCCTTCCCCTAATCCCCCATCAACCTACCTACAAATTAGTCAGTCGATATACTACATGCACATGTAACAGAACACATGAATCTTTTCAAATGTTTAGGTCACCCGTTTTCCAATTGAGAAAATAATGGTATTAAGTATTTTGTTCTGGACTTATTAGAAATGAATAATCATGAATGCTAACTATATGTATTCATGAGCTATTATAGAAGTCTTACAAATTATTGCAATGCTACTTACTAAAAAACTTAAAGTTCTTCACAAATTTCTTGCCTTTTCTATCCTTTAGAAAATTGAGAAACAAATGAATTGTAATTTATAATTTTCTATACATAATGAATTATCTGTCATACCTTCTGAGATGATTACATTTCCTTCTTGTGTATTTCTCTGGACTACTGATTATATAACAGTAACTTACATATTGTAACACAATAGCTAATCCATTATACCTTTATTGTAAAATGTGAACATTTTCAGTTTTAAATCCATTTTAGCATGCTTGATGATTGTAAATGGATTATTTACTAGCTCTCAGATTAATTTCAATGAACTTTTGCTTATCTGCATAAATTTCACCCATATACTTTAACATCTAAAATAGATACCAATGTAACTGTAGACAAAATCACTTGCAGTGAGTTGTTTGTTGTCTGTTCTATGTTAGTTCTTAGTAATTCATTAATGATGCTTTACAAATTGGACATAGTGTTACAAATTCTAATGTTACAACGTTTATTACAGAAATTTTCAATGGTATAACAAAAAATGGTGCTGAGAACTTCATACTGTAACAATTTCTATGATACTGATTTAAGGAAGGTGCTGTGACCTATTTTTATACTGCTGGATTTGTAACTTCGTTAGATTCAATAACTATATATGTCGTTAGTAATTTCGCCTTCGTTAATAACAAGACTTATACACGCACAACAATCACAAATTACGCGTATGATCAAGAAGTCTGGAACAAAGATGTGTCATATATATATGAACCGAAACAATCCATCGTCACGAATTGTACAATCCGCTAGCGTTAAGTTGAACACTTCAGTCTAACTTTATGGTACGAATATCAATAAAGAATTATACAATACAAACATCATAGTGTTAGGGGTAACAGTGACCTCTACAAAGGAAACATTACTGAACCAATCATTTGACTATTACCATCGTTTGTTTATCAGTTATCCTATTTTTCTGAAGACAATGACATTATTCTTACAATTGGTTTAACTTCAAAACTATTATATTTACATGAATTGTCAGAGTACAGCAATCATCTGGTTGTAGCTGTATAGTATCAAACCTCTCACTATCATTGAGATTTACATACAATCAAGAGTATGGTTAGGAGATATTCACAAAACAAATTAAATTAGAATTTTGGAATGGTTTACAAGATTAAACTACTGGGTTAAAATTTGAGATTACATTACACAACTTCATACTTTTTTCAAAGCACAGGCTAGATTTAAGTCAATTGATGAAAATGTCTTCAGGAAAAATGGAATGAATTTTCCGACGTTATTAATTACCTATCAAAATGTTAATTACTTGTTCACTTTTATGTAATTAACATACAATTATCATTTTAAATTCTTTAGCGGTTGTATAGTTTTCGCGCTGCAAAATATAATCAAAAAACTCAGCAACAATTACTGTTTATGTTCTTTCAAGATGTATATTTTAAAAGGTACATGCAAAACGGGAAATATGGTAGGAAATAATAAGAACCGTTTCATTTTTGTGTTATTTAAGCGAATAATTTATTTATTCTAGAATGTAAAACATCTTGATGCCTACCTCGTAGCACTTCAATCACTATTTATTGTGACACGAGTGTGAGTACTCCATATTTGAATGTTAGGTGGTAAGGGGCAATCTTTAAGATTGAAACGTATAATCTTGATATAACTGATACCTTTCACAGGAGGCGAACGCATATTATCCAGTATTACAATAATAAAGATCACTTCTGAAATATATGAGTTACTATTGGCGTTCTAAAAAAGTGAGAAGTCTCACCTGTGTCATGTTTGTTTAATCCTTAACATCGTACTAGTTCTATCAGTCAAGTTGTAACGTTTCAAGTAAAAGATCAAGTTGAAAGGTTACGTTTTACTTCTATCCAATTGAATCATGCTTACTATAAACATGCACTTATTAATGTCACTTCCATTGATGATTTATATGAACTATTACTTTCAAATTAATGACCCAATGTCCTAGATCAAGTGACAAAACTATTGATCAATAAAATCACTTATTTGTAGTTGAATATTTAAAATAAAACTTTTCCCGGTTAAAAGTCATTTCAACCGTAAGTGATTGTCGATTACTAATATTTCTAGATCCTTCAGCAACTAACTTTGTTAGTTAATGAATATTGTCTGTTTTATCAGAAGTTAAACGGTAAATGACTGTGGTACATTTAATTTTATGTATAAATTTGTCTAACTACATGTTGTTTATTGCTTAAGTTTCAATAATTAACATAAATTTCTTTTGTACGATATTCATTTCTAGTACTGTGTATTGTTGCTAAGTTATTCGGTAATATTTTATTCATTTAGTCAATCGATTGTAGTTAATGAATTGCAGCCTGTAATAATGACTTCATCTGAAGTTTTTGTAGCAACAAAATTTACATGTTTTATTATCAGGATGCTTAAACAATTACTAAATTACATAGTATTTGAAATATTGGACATTGTTTATTCATTGTATTTACATAGACATTGTACACAACGATACTGTAATTGTATCTAAAACGTCCTAACTTTCAAACTTGTATTCATTAATAGTTGAATAAGTACATATTTCCTTTTTTCTGACTTTTAATGTGCACCGATTAGCGTTTTTGTTCAGTCGTGGTTAGTTAATGGAATAACGAAGTGCATAGCTCCTGGAATATAGTATTCGAATCACGCAGCTTAAACATCCACATAAAGTGCATAATGTATTCATGCTGTCCTCAATAGAACTAAGTTTTAAGTTTCACCGTATTTATATTATTTCACATGAGATCTCAGTGTATAATACACTGATATTGGTCATAACCAACAGTTGCAGCTAAATCTAAGCAGATGAGAATGAAATATTTAGTTAAACTAACTTTACGATATACAACGTCCACCAGCTAAATAAATGGAAGAATATTCGAAAATGCTGAATATAACCTACATAATGAAGGCTGTGGTAGTTGTTGTAAATTCTTTCTTTTACAAATGTTCCGTTGAAGAAATCTATTGATATTTTAAATAGCTGTATATTGTCAGATAATCTTTCATTGCTTACCGTTTTAATAACTCTTAAAGATTTATTATTACTATGTACTGACAAAGTTCTATTCACATTTCAGGGTGGATATTCCCGTCAAATTGATGTAGTTTCAATGGGTAGTTTGTTAGAATCATTACTAGCCGATGTGAATATATAGTATATGTGAGATACCTTGGTAGATGGAGTGAGCTTTTCACAAAATGTGTAGTGATAATATCTTAGTTATTTATGATAAATTTGATAAAGCAAACAATTTACTAAATAAACTGAAAACTCGTGTGAAGAGGAGAAGAACAACTAAATTCCTTTCCTAAATATAATAATCAATCTGAGAGAAGATGGTTCAATTAAGCATTCTGTCTACCAAAAAACTTACATGAAGTGAATAGTGTCTGAAATTTCATAATTATTGTTTAATGCAGTATAGGAAACTGTTTATTAAAGGGTCTAGTTAATAGGATTGAGAGTAATTGTACAAATGATACTAGTGAAGTAAACGAAAATCTGTTAATAAAAACAATAATGTTGAATGAGTACTCCATAAAGTCTCTAAATCGTTGAAAACACAATGAAACCGACTGCATTTCTAATGTTTAAGAAGCCCGTCTCTATGATTATATCATTTAGAGTTGATTCAAATAGCATTGTGTTGAAAAGAAAGTTTAAATCAGCCATCGGTAGGACATATATTACTTGGCTAATGTGAAAGTCATTGAGAAGTATGGGTTATATTTTTCAGCAAATTCAAACTGCAGTTAAACGAATGAGCCATATCACACTGCGTCTATCAATTTAGGTATAAGTGTGTATTTACATACAGAAAGAGGAGTAAGCTTAGCTAGACATATACTTAAATAGCTTCAAATAAACTTCTAATGATAAGACAAGAGTACACGATAAGCAATCATCGAATTGCATGGCTAAACATCTAGTTGTTGCAAACCACAAAGTTGAAGCCAAACCAACTTTTGCGGTGTCGTATACGAGTGATTGGAGTGTATACTATGGTTTGTTGATAATTTAGCTACACGAAAATTCAATCTCCCCAAATTGTGTGATTAAAGATAATTTGTACTTGCACTAAACACCCTGGTAACATTCATATCATTATCCAGAGTTGAGTGTGATTCATGATCTCTTTCTTATTATCTTTGTTTTCCTATCTTATCTTCCGTTAAGATAAATAACTTTTATTCTTCATAAACAAATGCAAATGGATGTTGTATTGATTGGTGAATGTTAATTTGATATTACGAATCGCTCTGAATTAGGTAACCATTGACAACCAGAAAGCATTGGACATCTGTTTCGTCTTAGTACAAGACTCCGTCGTACACATACATAACCTCTTCAGGAATCAAAACTAGGACCAGCTGGTTCCGCTGCGACCTCTTACCATTAGACAACTTAATCAGTCCCTAACGGGTGATATTTCTTATTCAATCAATTTATGATATATTTACTCGACTTCATCCATTACCATAGGTAGCTAACAAGAACAAAACAAATGTCCGGTGCTTCCTGATGATCACTGATTGTCTAATTCAGACTAATTTGTCATAATAAATTGATATATAAATATCTGAAACCAGTATAAGTCTAATTCAATTATTCCATATGTATTATACAAATATGCCTCACATAGCTCAGATAAAATTTATCTTCATATAGAATTATTAAAATGTATCAAGTGAATTAATTGTTTTAAATGTTACAACAATCAATGTACAATTCAATGTACAATCACCATATATATATTGATGTCGTTACTTAGATTGAATCAATTTTTAACATGTACATTTATATATAACTACTACATACATTTTATTCTATGTACAATAGTTGAAAATACATTTTTGTCATGAATATAACATTGCAAAATGTAATAATAATATTTCAAGTATGATTTTCTATTTAAAAACAAAACAAACCAAAACAATTATTCTATAAGAATTAATGAATTACATATAATTTATTCTAATCATTAACTTCTACTTATAGGATATAATGATCTATCAGTAGTATCTGTTGTTTCTTTTCTTTTTAATATACCTATTCTTAATGCAAACCATTTCATTTTAGCAACAACTTCTTCTTGCATTAATTTAAAACACATTGCAAATACTGATAAACCAATAGCAACATATAAACAAATGATAATCATTTTTTCTTTTGGATTAGTTGAATCAATTTTTGTACCTAAGAGAAAAAAAAGAGAAAAAAAAAAAGAAACAATAAAACTTGAAACAAATATAATAAATAAATAGTTTAAAGGTTGACTTCTATTGAATTCTAAATAGTTATTGATATGAATTACTTTTTAAAATGTAAAGATATGCATTTAGTTATATGGTTTCATTCAGCTACATTTCAGTAAGTTTAACTTATACCTGATCTCAGATTGGTGTAGTTTTATTATGATTTTGATAAATAAAATTTTCATTTTGTAGACAATTTGTTGTATGATATGAAGAATTCTAGGTGATTACTATCTTCACTATAAATAAATAACCTTATCAATTATAATAAGTGATATATATTTGTATAATTCCAATGAGTAGAAATTAAAATTTCTGGCGTTTCGCGGCTTAGTGCAAGTCGCCTCTTCAGAGAAATGAATAACCGAATTGAATTAATACAAGATTAAAAATGTAATGGAACAACTCAAAAACAAAACAAGTTCGTACAAACAAAATGCGAGTTTGATCGTGTCAAGTCATATGGGTCAAAGTGGTTTGAAATGAGACATGTATGAAAATGTTAGTGTGATGTGAGAGGAAAATATGTGAATATGTGATAATAAAATTGTATGTATGCTCATGTGTATGAAATTCGATGTACTTTAATTGTGGCTAGTTGGATAGAAAGTCCATGTTGGGTGGATAGAAAGGCCTTCCCTTTTGTTGAGTGCAGTTGGATTTAACAAAAATGTGAAGCGCCTCAGCTATTCGTCTTTCCTTATAATTGGAAAAACCTTTTTGAATAATTCGGATATTTTTAATATCGATCTTATGGTTGTGATAGATAGCATGTGCAGACTGCTATTGCTGATTTAATTTGTAATTTTTCAAGTTCAACAAGATTATTAGGAGGTCGTTTAGTGTAGCTTTCATGTTCTTTGGCACGAGTTTTGATTTCTCGTGAAGATTCTCCAATATAGAAGGCATCACAATCAACACAAATTAGCCTGTAGACACAATTCTGTGTTGAGGTGAAAGGGATCTTGTCCTTTACTTTAACTAATGCACTTCGAATAGTGTTGGTAGTTTTGTAGAAAGTTTGAATTCCGTGTTGTTTTAGAATTCTTTGTAATTCATCAGTTGTGCTTGACGGTAAGGTAGAACGGCCGTACCAATCCAGGATGTTTTGACTAATTTACTATTATTTAGTAATAAGTCGTTTTGTTTTTGCAAATTGTTAATAATATTCATTGGAAAATTATTAAGCCGTAGGATGTTGACTATATTTTTGTATTCGTATTTCATGTCATCTTCAGATGTAATGAGTCTACTGGCTCTTCTGAATAAGTTTAGAGCCAGCGATATCTTTGCACTGAAAGGATGTGCTGAGTTGAAATCGATATATCGATTTGAATGTGTCGGCTTGCAGTAAATTCTCAGATTAAGAGTTCCATTTAAATTTCTTTTTACTAAGCATCATAACACGATCAAACTCGCATTTTGATTGTACGGGTTTATTTTGTTTTTGATTTGTTCCATTGTATTATATAATCTTGTGTCAATTCAATTCAGTTATTCATTTCCCTGAAGAAGCGACTTGCACTAAGTCACGAAACGTCAGAAATTTTAATTTCTACTCATTGGAATTATACAAATATATATCATTTATTATAAACAATCTATCCAATGCTCAATTTATTTGAAATTATCAAAGTTAACCTTGGTAATGATATGTACTTATCAATTATATATAACTAAAGTACAAGTGTTATCTAGAGAGCATAACAATCGGGTTAGAAACTTTATTGGTTAAGCCATACAAATAAGCATAAGGATTTTGATGTCAGTGATATCCTTATAAGTGGAACATATAAGCGTGATATATGTGTAATACAAAACGGAGAATTAGTTAGTGAAGACAAATGATAACTGGGACTGTAAACATATATTTATATACAACTACATATATTATTGAGCATATTCCAGAATACCCATGGCTCTTGGACTAGATTAGTCTTTGCATTTAGAAAACATTCCATTTAGTAAATAGAATAAATGAATACATAGCTCTTAATAGACAATACAACTCCTTCATATTAAAACTTACAGAAGTTGTAACAATTTGAAAATTTCAAAACATACCTCTATATTCAGAAGACGTAGCTTATCAGTATTCAAGTTATTTGCTGATAGAAATGAATTGATCACAATACTTGTTTTTTTTTATGATTCGTTCTTTCTTACTAATCACCTAAATTTCTATTGGATTACGTAATAAAATGTATTTTTATATCATTTTCAATTATCATTTTAATCAGTCGTAACTAATTTGTTGAAACTTGAATTCACAAGTTTATTTACTACTCAAATACTTAATTGTCTGTTAGTGGATAGTTTATTTCTTTATATTTCAAATTAGATGAATATATCTAACTAATTAATCTTATTTACTTGCATGTAGCTGATGAGGAGGCAGTGAAATACACTGAATTCATAATATTCTACAAATACTGTTGTTCGTGTTTCATTTAACTTTTGTTTTCTTGAAAGAGGAAAGGTTGACAAAAAACCGTGTGCATGTAATTTACATTTGGTTATTTTATTTATCACAAATTGATGGAAGTGGGAATTCTACCATTGGACGCCGACCCAGTGGTGCAGATGGTTAGGCGTTCGCGTCAACCTGAGGCCCCTGGTGCGGAATCGTGGGCGCGCACTGCTGAAGAGTTCCACACTAGAACGAAACAGCTGTTTTCAATGGTACCCTGTCAACATCAATCTGTGATATATCCAATCAAATTACATAATCGTTCAACTTGTGTGTTACGTAATCATAGAGATATTATTTGAACAAAATTAAAATATCATCAAATAACTGTACACTTTTATGATATTTTATTGCCTAATGAGTATTCATTAGGTTTGCTTACATAAGCAATTGTATCCAAGCATCTTGATATGATAATATCTTGAATGTATGTTCTGCTTGTATTGAAAAAATTCAGTTCAGGTTGAAATTTATTTCTAAATAAAAGTCAGTTATCTAAACTAAATGGGTAAATGATTAAATGTTAGTTGGTTCTAGTGAAAAGACACTGACAATGAATGTCAGTAGACTTAACGACTACACACATTTCGACGGTTGATTTTTACTTTTATCTTTATTTACTTATAAATTCTATCTAGTATACATAAATAAATAACTATTTACAACATTACAAATTAAGTAAAATTAGAAATCTAGATCATTGGAATTCCACTATATGGTTTAAATATACTGTGTTCGAAGTGAAATTCTAGTAATTCTAGTTTCAATCTTATGCTGATTCATTGATGCATACTATTGTGAACTTCAAGATAAGCTTTCTACTTTGACTTTTAACATTTCTCAAACTAATAATAAAAGCTTTAAGTATCAAGAGTTGGGGAATTCGTTGAATTCTATTGAATACACTATGAACAAACTTATGTTAGACAACCAACGTGAACCGAAGAAGAACAGGGTATCTATTTTGTCTTGCTAAAGAACTCTTCAGTAGTTTGAATTCAAGACCCCATCATAGAGATGACTCAAATCGTGGATATTAAGCCAAATTTTATAAAACTTGATAACTTTCACGTTTCATAAAGTTAGTGTTTAAGTAATTTTCCGTGTACAATATGAAATCCTCTGTGCTTAAATTAGTGTGCTCAAATATCACATTCGATATACGAAATATTTAACGATTATAGAACATAACAACAAATTACATATTATCTAGTCAAAAATAAGACTCCAGGTTAGTAAACCTTTTACCAACTGATTAGCTTCTACTCTTTGCCACTGATAAATTAAAGTCGTAAATCCCAATCGTTGATTGCTACAACCACAAAGTCACAATAAGATGGAATTAGTGTCTATTTCTATGGGGTTGATGAGGTGGGTAGGGGGGGGGAAATGTCTCTTGAATTAAAAATTAGTCCGATCGAAGAATAACTAAGTAAAAATGGTTTATTAAAGTCTCCTATTAATCATATATCATAGATTGCTATCCAGATTACAAGTGGAATTAAAAGTCAGTAAGTTATTAATGATAACTCACTTCCGGAAATACGTTATACTTCTAGTCACTCTAAAATAACTTTCTTTAAATTTTGCTCACTCGGTCATATGCATTAGTTCGACAGAAATAGAAAACAGAATTAAAGAAGTTGAGGACAGAGAGGTAAAGTTAGACCACTGTTTAATAATATTTATCAGTTAGACAACATTCTAACTAATTTTTGTTAGAAGCAAAGTAACTTATACATGAGACCAACGCGTATTCTGTCTGGAATGTCTAAATACTCTAACATTTTAGCTATGTCTACAGTTAAGTTAACCATATGGAGTTAACAGGGTTAATAATAAAAAATTCTAGTATATATACGGGAAATTTGTCAAATGGTCTCAAGTTATTGGTAAAATGCAAGATTTGGAACTTGTCACCAATACTTGTCTGCTATCCGAGAGAACTCATGTCACCTAGAGTCAGCTTTTGAGACTTTACCACTTAGATATTCATGACTAACACTATTAATACTAGTTAAGCACATCATTATCTTAGTCGTACATAAGATCTGTTAAAGAACAAATAGCTTTGGGCAACTCTTTTTAGTGGGATACTAGGTGTTGAGGAATGGGATTCAGAAATAGAATATCAGTTTGCTCAATATTATCGATATGTCTTATTGACTAGTAAAACTAGTATGCAGTCCATATTCATAGCCCCAAATGTCTAACATGCAAACATAATTCACCAACATATTCAATTATTTAGACTGATAGTCATATTATAATTTGATCTGTAATGTTTGACGAGCATTAAGATCAGAATAAAAGTCACAAAGACTACAAGTAAGTCACATCCAGACTTCGTAAAATAGTTTATATTCAGTGTTATTCATAATTAATTACCACAGCAGTAATAGTACTAGGAGCACAAGGATAGTTTGTATATTTCCAAAGACATTTAGTTTGTCATTTCTACTTTGAAAACAATTGTAAAGTTGTAAAGTCTCACATACTATAGACAGTATTCTCACCGAAAGAACAATGAATGATAAGTTAATTACTTTTCAAAATTACATCTCAATGATAAGTTATTTCCTCATAGTTACAATAAAACTCATTATCTACAACAATGCATTGCTATAGAGTGAGGGGGTATTCATAATAATAGCTTGTAGATAAGTGTTATGTATGTTATCTCTATCTGTAATTGTTGAAAGGTGAAATAGTGTGGTTAGGTATAAACAATGTTCTCCTCCCTCTCTAATGATTATACGTGCAATAACCTGTCAGGATAAAACTGTTCGTTAGTCATACTTCCAACAAAACTGAATAAAGTAATGTAGACTGAAAACAGTTTGATTTTAGTCCATCAGAATTAGTAATTATATGGTACTGAGATGAATTATCTAACCAGTCATTAGCTAGTCAATGTCCAGAGTGTATCGTTAATCAACTAATTGGGAAGGATAAGTTTCTATAGGATATCATGAGTTGAGTGAAGTAAAAAATGTTGACGACTGCATTTAAGGGTTACTTGATAACCATGAAACCTGAAGGTCCTGTCTTCAGTCACTTATAGGAATATAGATGCACAGTGCTGAGGAGCTCCTTCTTGAAACAAGGCAGCTATCCAGTATCCCCTAGTTTTCAGTGATTATCTTACTCAAGTTGATTCGTGATTTTGAAGGTGGTGTTCTCTGGGTCAAATGATCTTGCCATGTAGGTTTAAAAAGCTTACTAATCAACACTAGCTACAAGTACTTAGGAGTAAAAAGTTTTATCCGCTGCTAAATAACTGTTTGTTATGTTGGCCTGCATTAATGTTGTACTTGTGTATATATATATTAAGTTTTCTTCTCCTTTAATACAACTTTTAGCCTTGTACTGGTTAACCTCTTGTCTTATTACTGGATAGATTGAGTAGATTTCTATATGGTTGATGACTGGACTGTGTACCTAACTTTTAAGAATTCCCTGGTCTACTTGTGCTTCTTGTGTTTATTATTTCGGTATATTTCCTGTCGAATTCATGTCCATCATTGTCGACATGCTGTGGGGATATGTTTTGACTTCCAGCATCTGGTTGTTATTCGTACATACGTAAACAATAGAACAGCCAATTTGTCCGATATAGTGTATGTTGTTCTTCAAGCGCTTGTACACAGCATAATTTGTGAGTTACTTAGCTGTCATCATTGTGATTCAGGATTTGATAAGAATTTTGTTTTCTTTCGGACGATCAGTACATTCAAGAAAGGTACTTTGTGGTTCGGTTTCATTTCAGACATTTGTGTCATCACAAATATTGTAGATTAGATTGGAGATGTCTTCCGAGTGACTATTTTTGTTGACGAGTAATGTATCATTTAAATAGCCTATCTAAATTTTTAACTTGACTGTTTGTTAGGTTAAAGCTTTATTGATTTCGTAATTACATCGGATATTAGTCATCCCATTGACATTTTTTATTTGTTTACATATTTTGTTGTTGAAACGAAAACATGATACCAGACACAAGTTACTGAGCGAAATCAAATGTTACCTTATCAACTTGGTTTCTTCTAATGGGTTTGTATATGTTATTATAGGTCGGAATTTAGTTTCCTTTGTTAATTTTGGTTTAATTCAGGTTAGTTGGATTGTGACGTTAACGACGTTTTTGATTTTATTCAAGGATTGTGCTCCAAATTTAATTAAACGAATCCATCGGATATTTTTATGTTTTAATTAATTCTGTTGACAAGTTGTACATCAAGATCTCTTGGAGTGTTAAGAGTAATTGTAAAGGAATGTTTAACTTCGTTAATTATGGTCACTCGTAGTATAAGGAAATCGCAGATCCCTCATACTTCACCAGCTATTGTCAGTGGCCGTGGTATTAGGATTTTATTTTTGAATTTGGTTTGTTTTCACTGGTTTTTAAGAATTTTAATTTTTGAGTAGCTTCTCAGCTTTCTGAATGTCAATAACTACTATGGTGCCAACTTTTTCAACTAGAATATAGCATCTCTAATATTCAGTTTTCTCCATCTTTTGTTTTTGTGTTGTAACTTGGAATTGGCCCTCCTTTTATTAGATCAGAGGCATTCATGCTTGTCTTACTTACAGGACGCACGTTTTATCTTATATGGGACTTGTAGGCCGGATGTACCTGCATTCCAATGTTAATGTTCAAACTGGAATCCGAACTCATTCATCACTAGACAATCTACTCAAAATATACATATAGCAACAGAGACTGATCAGCTTCAATCTATTACAAACTAACGGGAAGATAAAAGTTCATCTTAATTGACAATATATATTTTATACTAGACATAGTTTTGTTTAGATCTTCTTATTGGAAAGTGCAAGCATAACAAATAAACAAAATCTATTCACTATCATTTTTTAAGTCATAATAGAACTTTGGATAGAACTAGAATGACGTAATTAACTTGTTTATTTTGCTTGACATTATGTAATACTGCTTTATGAAGGGTGTATATCAGAAAATTTCGCAAGAATATCAATAGAATAAAATAGATAAATCTTTTATAATTTATTAAATGTAATCTACATATTATGTTTTGATGTCAAAATTATTTTAGAACCAAAAACTAGTTCCATTTTTACTGAAGTACTGTTCATTGTTTTATGGATACTAATACCTGTAAGTGTATAATAATACTGGTTATATACATATTATCAATAGTGAACTTAATTTATATTCCACTTTGTTTTCTTTTTGATCTTCTAAGATTGTTAACATTTTCAGAGTTGGTAACAAGATGTAATTACTGTGAATACTTGATTTTTAACATGTGATTCTGAGAAGTTACATGTAATTTATTTCGATAAATAAATAGGCTCCTACTAAATAACTGAATGGTGACAGCCCAACATCACTTATTGATTATAGTTACAAATGTAAATTATTGGATGGTGACATAGTGATCTGAGTTCAATCTCTAGCGTGGTCTTAAATGATATTCAATGCTTCCTTCATTTCCAGTTGTTATCAAACTAAAGATAAAATGTGATATGCAACTTCAAGTAAGATAATTATTTAACCAACCAATGAATTAACTGTTTAATCTTACCTGGAACAATGTCACCGAATCCAATTGTTGATAATGTAATAAAACAAAAATATGACCACTTTAAGTAATCTGGATCTTGCCATATAGAAAACACGATAGCTCCAATAAGTATATAAGTTGTCATAATAAGTAATGATAAACTTATTGGTACAGTCACTTTTGACACATCCTCTTCAGTAGAAAAGCCATCACGATAAGAAAAAAACGATAAATCTTCTTCAGATTGCCTACTGCCACGCTGTGAATAATAGCTTAATTGTACAACTACTTCACTGTCTAAATCACCACGTGATGAAGCTAATGAAAGACGTGATCTACCCGTTTGTTCAGGTTTTGTCTCATATGACATATTTTCGTAGGTCGCAAATGGATTAGTAATCACTGTGGACTGTAACAGTCTTTGGAATGTGTCAGGTTGTAAACTGTGAGATTCTGGGAAGAAAGACGTTGTAGAAAACTGATTCGGTTGTGAGTAATAATGAGTTGTAGGTAGAAGATTAGGTAAAGTATGAGTCTGAAAATAACCTAAATTCCGATTTACTTTGAATGGCACGTTAGTTCTTTCCGAAGAAGTAGTAGGTATGAACGAGGTCTGTTTATATTGGAGAGGATCGTTTGTCGGTAGGCTTGATAACCCTGATTTTGAAGCAGTGAGTTTATTCGTAGATATTTGGTGATGTGACGTGTGAATACTTGCAGGATGAGGTCTTGCTGATTTAAATGATGTTTCAATATCATAAGTGTTAGCTTCACCTGCTTCAGAAATTGTATGCGTCAATAATTTGTGAGAAGGTTTATATGATAAAACAGTCTCTTTGACTGGTGACTGTGAATCTGAATCTAAGATTATGCTGTTGTTTACCGATGAACAGTGATTCAATGTTTCATTTTCTGGCAAAGTCATTGCATGCACTAGAAACCGATTACTTTGAGTAGCACTTTTAAGATTAGTTTGTGATGTTGCATTTAAAGTTTCACAAATACTGTGGTTGCATTTAATTCCACTTACTGAACTTTTTACAGAGCATTTTCTGTTCATGAGAGTTTTCGGCTTGGTTGCATTTGTATTTACAATCACAGTTGCACCATCGACTACTGTTGTTGCATTCCAATCACTTGTATTTTCAATGCCTTTTAGACTATTCATATCATCATAATTCTCATCTATTGATCTTACTTCTAAATCTATGTCAATATCTTTCCAACACAATAGACGTATTCTTCTACCGATACAATCTTCAGCGCCAGTTTCACTAAGAACAGTTGAACTATTTGAAACATTATTATCAGAGATATTATGTAAAGACTTTACTTTATGTACATTTTGTTTTTTTCTACCATCAAATATTTGATTATTTTGATGACAAAATAATGTTCCATATAATTTTTCATTTTCAATTCTTTGCATTTCTAAACGTGTTTGTTCTTGAAGATGTTTTTGTACACGTCGTTTATGTCTACGTTGTCTTTGTGCTGAACGTAGATAACGTGCCAATAAATAGAATTTACGATGTTGTCCATCATATGTAAAATATTTTGTAGTATCATTATGTAAATTATATAATTTTGGTTGATTAGTAATTGATAATCCTGTAACAGTTGGTAAACTTGTTGGTGAAGTAAACATATAACTATTTGGATTAAATGTATTATTATAAGAATTAGTTACTATAGGTAATGTATTATAATGTTTATAATTCATTGTTTGATTGAATGTATCTCTTTGTTTAGTTAATTGTTCATATAATTGTTTTGAATTATAATAATTTTTTGATGATGTAATTTCATTGAATGTATTCAATTCAATTAATGCAGTTGTTCTACATGATGTATTATCAATTGATTTATTAGTAATATTATTATGATTAATAAAATTTTTCATTGTATTTGATGATATCATAGATGTTTTAGTATTATGTAATAAATCAAATTCTGGTCTTTGATGAATATTTTGATAGAATATATTCGGATAATTTGTATATTTATTATTGTCTATATTAGTATCAAGAATTATTGGTGAAGAGTTAAGATTAGTTTCATAAGCAAAAGTTTGTATCATTTGTTGTATCCAATTAACTAATGGATGAAATAGTTCACGGAGATTATGTTTAGCTTTCTAGAAATGAAAAGAAATAAAGGTTGATTTCATTTAATACGATGGAATTAATATATGATAGGTATATGTTAGATAGAAAGGAGGAAGGCCAAAGAACACACTTAGTCGAGAATTGGAAGCAGGATGAACAGCAACTGGAAACAGCTGGAAAGGATTGCTTAGGAAAGAGTTCAATGGAGAATGTTGGTAAGTGGCTTATGGTCCTCTGTGAGGAGTAACGGGCGTAAGTATGTAAGTAAGTAAGTATGTTAAATAAAAGTTATTCTAAGTGAATATTTCACAATAACTGAATAACAAAAGGAATAACAAAGAAAAATAAAAAGGATTTTAAGTGGAGCCAATCATATTTGGCACACGATTCGGCAGGTCCATCAAAGAATTTCTGAATATCACTTAGACTAGCTGAGTAAAGATCAACTATGGAAAGTAAACAGCAGAATTGTCCGCTCCTAGTATTCGATCATAGATGTCTTCAAAGCATTGCTAATGCTTTCTGGGACCACCGATTAAGCAATACGTGGGTTAGGAATAGAGTACTACGTAGATACGGTAAGTCTATTGATGAAGTAACAGATCTTCATCAGCTGAGGTGGTTAGGATATGTGTTACGTATGCCTGACTACCGCCTACCTCGACGAGCAATGCTGTTTGATGTGGGAGAAGGCTGGAAGAAAGCTAGGGTGGCCAAACCAAAACAAGGTACCAGTGTATGAAGCGATTGGCAATTGGGCTAATCCATGTTAATAGATGCAGACTACCTGGTGGGGGTTCACGTGACACTCGTAATAAATGGCTAGCGACTTTAGATGATATGGCTCAAAATCGTTGTCAATGGCGCAGGTGCATCCACTTCTTGTCTTCCTGCAAATTCTAAGTCCCTGAACTTGTCATAATTTTTTTTTCACTGAATTATATTTTCTGAAATCTTATCTCCGATTTCTATTCCTTTCCACTATTACTAACTCTGTTACTACCTCCCTTACTCTGGGATTTGATCAGACAATTTAATCTCTATCTTCTAATTTGGATATGGTAACTTGAACTGATATACACATGTACCAAGTTCTGCGTTGTAACTGACCGACTGACTGAATAATAATATTAATGTTAATAGTATAATAATCATTTTCTTATTAATTTTTGAGTTATTCACTGAATAAGCATGTTTCTTTTAGTTAGACGGAACATTAAAGTACAGGAAGACAATCATGAAATTTTTTGTCAAAAAAAATATTATTTTTCTGAAAATTATAAGAAAAGAATATTCATTGACTACTGGTAGTAGTAGTAGTAGTAGTATTAATGGTGGTGGTGATGGTGTTAGTAGTACATTTTTTTTAAAAATAATAAATGTAAGATTATCTAATCAGAGTATCCTGTTTCCTGTTACACAATGTATATTAGCCATGGATACTACAGATTTTTTTCTTAATAACAAGACAGCTAGCTAACCAGTTGTTAGTTGATGCATAGATAATAAACTAAAATACAAGTTGTCGACAAAATTTATAGATCTTTGTAAACAATTTAACTGATCTGTAAATATATACATTTAATAAGATATGAAACTGTCAAAATAATATTTTCTGTTATGTGTTACTATGGAAATTTCCGCTAATTACATAATCATAAGTGAATGATAAAAGGAAAGTGATATTGTTTTAGACAATTTACTAGTTACATACCCATAATTCATTACTTTATGCATATATCATTATTAACAAATGAAAGTGAATAGTAAAACAGTGTGTTTTGTTACTTTGATGTATTTAATTAGTATTGTGAATAGAATCATCATGGTAGTTCGTAGTTTATGAGAAAAAAAGCATAAGGTTTGAATGTTATTGATGCATAGAGTTGACTTCATCAATTCAACTGAAACAAGAAATTATGAAGTTGACTGAACTTTGTTGGTAATATGGATCAACTATGTAGTTGAAAAAGAAAACTATTTATTTTTACTGATTGTAAAGTTTTTTTTGTCGATAATCTAACGGTGTTACAAGAATGATTTTATCGACATATCATTGATTAATTAGTGATGAGAATGGTAATCCTAATTAAAATATACACAAAATTTGATTAGTAGTCAAGGGGAAATGAATTTCAAAGAATGTCGACTGTAGTATTCACTTGTTTATAGTGAGCAGTGTAACTTAACTAAACACTGTTGATAGTTAATGTAACTAAGTAATATATATTGCTAATCAACTAAAGTTGTATGTGTAAGCCATTAAATGAGGACTAAGTAATTTAAAAATCGAGGGTGAGTAATAAATTTTGAAGGTCTTTAAGTGGAACCCTGATATGGTAGTTGATATTTACTGTTACTTTGTGCTTTTTTGGTTTTTGATAGTTATTTAACCATGACCAGTATAAAATGCTAACTTTTAAAACAATTATTTGTTTGCTTCTTCACGTGTATCCAGTTGTATGTATCGATCTTCAACCGTGTTGTAATCAACTGTAGAAGAGATAGATTACATATAAGTTGTTCTATAAAAGCATGTTTCTCCACGTATTTTGTTTTTAAATAACCACTTTATTGTTAAAATAAAAGTGACTTTATGATCTAAAAAATGAAGGCAACAGTCATTGAAGTATAAGAAATTTAAAATATCTAGAGTAGTACATCAGTTTTTACACTTGTATCAGGAAAGCGACTAAGATAATTAGTGCACCATTTAATAAGAATAAATGAAAACAGTTCAGGCAGATGAGTATGTTTACTTAGTTGTAACGGATCTAAATGGAGTAGGTCTAGTTTTTCTTAGAATTGTGGCTTGAAGATAGGATTTGGGAAGTAGGTTCTATTTTATTAGGGATTCGTTAGCAAAATCTGCTTGTCAGTCAAAATCTAACTGATAATTTATTAAAACAATAACACAAGAGACTGATGATTTGCAGTCCTTATCACAAACAACTACTATAATCATTATATAAGTTGGATTGTGACTGGCGAGTGGAATCCAGGACGCGCGATTCGTCCTATTTATGACTCATCGGATGGATGTACCTGCATCCCAATGTTGATGTTCCCATTGGGATTCGAACTCAGTCTGTTTTGTTTTGAATGCCACCGCGTTCACCACTAGACTACTGAGTCCAGACAGTCACACTTGTGCAACGAGCACATTGGTATTAGGATAAACTTGTATATTCCCGTTGATTTGTTATAGACTGAAGCTGGTCAGTCATTGTTGTTATATGTGCATCCTGAGCGGATTGCCTCGATATAGAGAATTTTTCACAAGTATTATAATACAAGTATTATATAATACTTGTGAAAAATTCGGTATATCGAGGCAATCCGTTCAGGATGCACATAAAACAACAATGACTGACCAGCTTCAGTCTATAACAAATCAACGGGAATATAACCAGTTTATCCTAAACTATTATAATCACTTGAAAATCATAGGTCTATATATATGGTCATAGGTAATAATTTCGTCAAGTTTAATGTTTAGAAGACAAATCAAATCACTTCTAAATAGGTGTATAAAATTTGAACTTAAGCTAACTGAGAGCAGCTATGTATGATATAGACAATAAGAGCTTATAAACTGAAGTATTCAGATGGAGTCTATAAGAAAGTCTGTAGCGAAGAGATGAACATTTCTTGACCGAAATAATAACAACTCAATAAACGTCTACAGGAAATATTTAAAATAATTTGATTAAAGAGAGAACAACAGAATTTCTAGTTATACAATGAATTCATTGTATGGAGTACTTTTCCATCAAAATAATAATGGAGATGATTTGTTGTTCAGATCAATAGAATTGTAGAAAGTGTTTAAGTGAAATTTAAAATGGCTGTAAATAAAACATTTTCGCAACTAGACTAATGTCAATATACACTACACATTGGTCTATAACATAGATTAAAGTACATACGTTCTCTCCATGTCACCTACAATTGCATTTATTAGTTTACATGTGCAAACAAAGTATGCACATTTGAAGGATGGAAAGGCGAATATTCACACGCTTCAACATTCTTATTCCTCAGTCCTTCCATCAAACTGCAAGCATTAAACTTCACTGTTCAATCGCGCACCACCTGTTAGACATATCGGATGATATGGAAACAACAAACGAGCTATAAGTAATCAACAAACACCTCAATTTCAGCGTATTCGGATACACAAAAGCCATAACAATTAAGAATTTTAAACCTGACTTCTGTGTTCAGTAGGAGTTTGTTTACAACCAACAACTTACTTGGTAACAACAGTGTTTAATTACCGTTTTCTACAAAATTATGCTTATTCCTTAACTAAATGATATTATTTTTTGTAGAGACTGGTATTTTTAATTGACTGAATATGTCATATATTGATATTGGTAAGGTACTATTGAAAACCACGAAGAACTAGATAACCGTTTCATTCTAGTGTTTGCTTCTTCAGCTATGCGTGACCTAGATTCCGTCCCAGGGGATTCGGGTTGGGAAAGACATAACCTTCTGCACCACTGGGTCGATATCTAGTAGGTTAGATGCTCACCAACCTGAAGCTCTTCTGGAGGAATCTAGGGTGTTTACTACTGAGGAGTTCCACACCAGAACGAAACAGATTTCCAATGCTTGATGGCTTTCAGTGGTATTTTGCCAACATCAATCTGTGACGAACTCAACCAATTATAATCAAGTTTATCTTCTCACCTTATTGTCTATGATTATTTAATCATGTTGTGCAGCATGGTTCTAAAATTATCACAATAAATACGCACAAAAACACTGAAGAACTTTTATTCTTAGTGTCCGATGATCAACTGATTTCTTCTATACAAATCTTCTCCAAAAACAAAATATGGAAGTTGAATTAAAGCAAAGTTAATTTATTGAGAGTAATCACATTTACTAGTGGAGACAAGTAGATCAGTCACATAAATTCTATTCATCTTCAAGCATAACTAGACGTTTCATATACACATACAAATTAATTATTAGCACATACAGTGCTGTTGATTAGATTGAATGACTAATAGACGAATTCAAATGAAAATGCCTAATCCATATGGATATCAATGTTCTGCATAAATACAAACCAATCAGTTCAATATTCCTATTGAGTATCCCTGTTTATTCAAGTACATGCATATATATATATATCCAAACAGACAGTGAATGACTTTATTAATTATCCTTTACTATCTAATCACAATTAACTATTACCAAAATGAAATATGATGACATTTTCATGACAAAAGAAGCGAAACTAAACTCTGGTGGTGAACTTGAGAAAACCAATTAGAATCAAGGTGATAGTTTAAAGGTCGCTTGCATAATCTAAGTTGAAGTGATTACATTGGGCCGAATTGTTGTAACTTTTTATGATGAAGTTATTATTCACAGTCTGCAAGCTGTTGCATTACTTTATACAGAGTTTACTTGTATAAAGGGACATAATACGGACTTAGGACAGTCCACGGATGCATGTAATACAGTTATTATGTGTTTCAATGGTTGTCGACATAAAAAATCAATGAAAACAGTAAACATTTTCTCAGGTCTTCTAGATTGACACTCAGAAAGGCTTCTATGTTATTTGTATTTTGAATAATAATATAGTTGCCTGTTATTCTCTAACACGATCCTTAGTAAATGTTGGTGAACTTGCAGGCATTTATGAACTCAAGTACTGCTATTCATACACAAAATATCGATCATTCTTCAAGGCTATAAACATTTCTGATACCCTGTGTAGGTTCCAGGAGTATATAATTTGAAGTTATGTTGATGAGTTATTACATCATTCATATCGTGATATTAAAATCAATAAACCCGGTTAAACTCGTCAATGATTCATGTTAAAATTAAATATCCTCCGTAAACTAATTAATCATTCTTTATCGTTTTCCACAGAAAAATTATGGTTCTCATTTACAATTATAGCCTAACTGTTAAAAATACACTATAAAGTCATTTGTAGACTTTCATGTTAACTAGTAAGTTTTATTTTCACTCCAAGAAGAGTTTAAAGTGGGAAATTTAAGAATTTTATTAAAATCAGTAGTCTATGAAAGAATATCAACATAAAATACAAGTAAAACAATCAAAATAAATTATTTGATTAAATATTTCACAGATTGATGTTGGAAAGGTATCAATGAAAACCAGGGAACACTGAACAAACGTTTTATTTTAGTATGGGACTCCTCAGCAGTGCGCACTCCAGATTCCGCACCAAGAGCTTCAGGTTCACAGCGATCGTCTAACAATCTGCACCACTGGGTCGGCATCCAATAGTAGAATTCCCACTTCCATCAATTTGTGATATATAGCGCGAACCAGTGGTGCAGATGGTTAGGCGTTCGCCGTCAACCTGAAACCTCTGGTACAGAATCTGTGGTGAACACTGCTGTGGAGTTATACACAAGAATGAATCAGCTGTTCAGTGCTCGCTGGTTTTCAGTGGTACCTTGCCAACAATAATCTGTGACATATTTAATCAAATAAATAACCAATCTTCACAAAATTAACCATCCCAATATTTTAAATGTTATTTTCCTGGAATTTCTAATTTTTTACAAAGAAACAAAATTATCACTTTGTCATTTTTCCTTTCAAGTTTAAAAATTAAAAGGAAACTAAAAGAAAAAGAAACACTTTTTCACCCTCGAACAACCAACCAACCACCTACCCACTCACTTATAACATCATGTTTCTGATTTTTCAATAGTTTGTTTGTTTTATTATATAATCAAAATAATTGAAAAAATGAACAAAATAAATCATCAAATTTAATGAAAAACTTAAAAAGAAAAAAAAGAAAGAAAAAGAAAAATAGAAAGAAACAAATTTTTTTTTCAAATCTTGAATATTCAACATTGAAATTTATGGAATAGATCAAATTGTTTTAATTGCATATCACTTCCTTTTTGTTTTACTTCTTTCTTGCTTCAATAAAGTTTTCATTTTTATTGGTAGTTTAAGTTTTTCATCAGTAAATTTCAATTTTCAATATTCTATTTTCTAATGGTATTTTTTATTAAGAAAAAAAACCATACATCTAGCCGATGGGTCCCAAATAGGACGAAACTCACATCCTGGATTCCACTTGCCAGTCACAATCCAACTTATATAGACACTTATTAGTTTTTATATAAAATAATTTCTATTACATAACGACAAAGGTGATGCACTTAGTTAATTAAACCTCTATTGATTAAAGTTTTGGTGAACGTTCTCATCATTCACTGTGTATATAGCACTCAATATTTTCGATAAGTAGGTAAATAGGTAAAATGTAATTCACAGTGAACACTTCATTATAATTTACATGTTTTATTCAATAATAGATCAGTCTAGACTACATTGACATATGCATAGATGTAAATGGTAGATGATCCTAGATTCTAAGCATGGTAGTATGCAGCATTCATTTACTAAATGCATGACAACAATTGGCCAAAAATTCTAAATATAAACGTTATAAACATGAAGAAATAGATGAATAAACTTAGATTTTCTGTTGAATATTGACAGAAGTAATAAATCATTGAATTAATTATTTTTTAAACTGTCCAGATGTTGTATTCGTTTCTACAAATGTGAAATTATTCTAATTTGCTTAATTTGTCTATGACAAAATTCCATTAGACAATGATAACCAATAACAATAATATACAATTGTAAGCCTCAATTCGAGTAATTGTAATTTTGTTTGCTTTCATTATTTATCCGTTTGTAGCATATGAAACAATAAGAATCTACGTAAACGGTTAATATGATGTTAGGTGGTCCGATGTAGTAGACAGGAAACCTTGCTTGACTTATAATGACTCATATTTCCCAGTAAATTGTATATGGAATCTTGAAAAGTTTGATGTACATTTTAACCTTTAAATCTAGGTCACCCAGTTTTACATACTATGACAGTTACCACTAAACTATCGTGACCACGACTGACCTCCAGTATGACTTAAATGCTGACACTAACCTATCAGTGAACGGTGACCAATGTCATGAATGTCTGATACTTAGTTTTAATTGCATTCTAATGTTAATAATTACAGATTATGAGAGTGAGTGACACGGTTTTAAACCCATCTGAGTACATCAGCTTCCTCAAGATAACTGGTACATCTTAATGACTACAGTCAAACAGTAGAGAAACTAAGGCATATATAATTTACGATCAACTATTTCTAAACATTTAGAATAAACTGCTTACTTCACTCTCTGTCTATTTACTTAGACTAGTGACTACATTAAGAACTTAATAAATATAAGATCAAGTTTTGACAATTGTACTCGAAACAGAATGGTACCGGTTGGATATCACTGAAAATCAGAGTGGAATGGACATCTTTTTAGTCCTCAGCAGTAAAGTTCGTCTCTTTTTTAAAGAAATCGAACCCAGGGAGTTTAGGTCTCAAGGCTTACTCTTAACCATCTATATCATGAAGCCAACGTCGAATAATAGAATTTTCACTTCAAATAATTTTTGATATATCTAGACCATTAGTCAATCCATTGATTTCAACTCTCTCACTCCTAACATATATGAACTCCACTAGACACACATTTTTATCAGTGGTTAACTTCAGGAATGACTTGAGGTTGGTCACTAGAGTGTTCATCAATACCAAACTCTAAAACTATACCTTAATACAACTATGACCTTAGTTACTGCCTGTCAATCTGTTTATGCAATGAACTACATTTTATGTTTAAACATGATTAGAAACTTTATTGTTTGAAAATGAAGTGTACACATGTACCATTACAAAAGCTTCCTTTAAAATAATTGTAACCATAAGAATACATATAAGGTGAGTATCTCTGTCAATAAGTATTCATAATACATAAAATTCCTACATACAATCATATAAATGGCATTAAACTGATATAATGTATTTAGTAATTTCTAATGTGACTTTCTTCAAAAAAGAGATTGTGTATTCTAGTTCAACTATAACATGTCAATCGTCATTTATCCTAAAAACCTCTTTTTGGTTACTATTTAAAACAAATGTAGCGTTTGAATATGAATTCGTTAATTGATAGATTTACTGCATTTTATTAGATACCATGGTAAATAGAATTAATCGTAAACTACAATATACTAATTGATCCAAGAAAATGGATTCAGTATTAACAAAATTATTAAGTAGTTAGCATATAACTGATGAAACTCTCATGGAAAATTGATTACATAAGTTATCAGTATAAATACAATCAATAATGTCAGTGGAGTACTGTAAGTGGAATATATTAGCTTACAAAAAGTTTCATCTGATTGTCCTATCTAGACTATAAAAAGATAAACATATGGTAACAGAGACTAATTATTTGCTGTCTCAATTATCAATGACAACAAAAGTCACAAACTCTTATTAATAACTTTTTCTTTGAAACTTTAAACTATTTAGGCTCAGTAACTAAGTATGGAACAAATGAAATCAAATGCTAGTCTCAGTATGAATATCAATGCTGAGACATAACTTCATCTAACTGATAAGTACTAAATGAGACAAGTTTATGCTGCTGAGCCTATCCTACTGACATCAGTCAATAGGGTACCACTGAAAACCAAAAAGTACTGGAGAGCTGTTTCGTTCAAGTATGAGACCCTTGATTCAACCAGGGAATTCAACACGGGCTTTCTGATCTTTAGGCAAATGCTTAACTATCTGCACCACTGGGCAGGCACCAACTGACGATCATAGCGCTATGTATCACAGATTGATGGGAGAGGGAATCCTACCACTGGATGCTAGTTATCCTAGTACTATAGACGGTTAGGCGTTCTCTAACCTAAAACCACTGGGAGGAAATCTGCGGTGCGTGCTGCTGAGGAGCCCAGACTAGGACAAAACGGTTGTCTAGTGCTTCTTGATTTTCAATGATACCCTGTAAACATTAATCTGTGACATATTCAATCAACTAAAATTACAAAATTTTACAAACAATCTTAATTTAAGTATTTATTCGTCATTCAGGAAAATCATTAAGGTTTAGCATCTGACCACTTTCATTTGCGTTTATTAATTCACTTGTTCCTGTGGAATTCTACAGGTAGATCGTTTAATCAAAGTTTTATTCAACAGGGTTTAAGAACATCACCAAGCATAGTTATGATGAGGTGACAGTGGATTAATAAGAAGCTCAATTACTATACATCATGTGAAAATAGGTCACCAAATCGAAATAGATTCTTTGTTTATAGTCATTTATAAAATTAACTAAAGCCTACCAAGTAAATTGGTCTTTAGTCTGTTTTCGATTGCCGAAGCCATAGGTATACACTTACTAAAGCCAGAATTCTGTATTGAGAAGCAAATTGTTCAACCTCTGCTTTTACCTTGATCCAAAACTAAAAATAGAAAAAAATTCCTCCTTCAAAGACCATTACTACTGTCCTCTCCTACTTTACAGAAGACTATTTCATTTATCTTGAACATATTTAAATAGATTATTTTATTTCTATTATTGTTATATTCCCATCGAAATAACCTCCTACTAGACTCATGAACTATTACACAACGTATGTTATTCAGAAACTATAATCAATTAGCTATGTATCTGTACCTCCAAGTCCTTAGTGATTGTTATCTCCATTCTGCATAAATGTTATTCATTTTATTAGTGCTCTGCATGGTCAAGTTTCATGTATATATAAAGGAGTGCTTAAAATATGATATGATTTATCTGGTTTATGTATTTCTTATTCCGGTCTGCGATTGAATGGGCATCTAAAAGACTCATAAGGGCAGATTAGGCAATCTCCTTGGTATTTGTTATTATAACTTAGTATGTACAAGATCACGTCAAATATTTAATCTTACATTCCGTTCATAATAGTTTTTGGCGACATAACACTTTTACATTTTGATGGATACTCAACCGCACTTTTAGATTCTTATGGGTAATGTCCCTTTTTTTGTTGTTACGTTCATCACCCTACAATCATTAACATATATTACTGATTATAATCATAAGAAATGAATATATATATCCACTAGTTAATAGCTTTAAAAATGAATCCACCTAAAAAAATTTTTGCTGAGAAACATATTTTTGTTACTTAGGATTATTTTACTAAGTTCCTTATTAGGATAAACTTGTATATTTCCGTTGATTTGTTATAGACTGAAGCTGATCAGTCATTGTTGCTATATGTGCATCCTGAGCGGATTAACTCGATATAGAAAATTTTTCATAAGTATTATATAAGTTGGATTGTGACTTGCAAGTGGAATCCAGGACGCGCATTTCGTTCTATTTGGGACTCATCGGCTGGATGTACCTGCATCCGAATGTTGATGTTCACACTGGGATTCGAACTCAGTCTGTTTCGTGTAGAATGCCACCGCGTTCACCACCAGACTACTGAGTCCAGACAGTCACGCGCGTCCTGGACTCCACTTGCCAGTCACAATCCAACTTATATAAGTTCCTTATATTTAGTTACGAAATCACTTCATGATAATCTTCGTCATTCATAGAGCAAAATAAGCAATGTACCTTCATTCTGTTGATTAATTTAGTTAATAGTAAACGATGGTTACAAAATGAGTATTCAGTATGTTAAACAGATAAAATTTGTATCTGAACAAATAGTTTTATATTAAACATTTTCTTAACAGTTAAAATATATATACAATCATCTGATGAGCATCAATTATGTGTAAAAGATTTCATGGATGACATTATTTCTCAACATGAATAACTATGACGTTTTTACAAATGTGAATAACTGATATATTTATTAAACTGTTATATGTCACAGATATGTCACATGTATGTCAATCAATCAATCAATGCCTGCTACCCCAAGTGGAGCATAGGCCGCCCACTAGCATTCTCCAACCAACTCTATCTTGGGCTTTCCTTTCTGTCTCTTTCCAAGTGCTCTTCATTCTCTTCATGTCTGTCTCCAATTCCCGATACAATGTGTTCTTGGGTCTACCTCCTTTTCTTTGGCCTTCAGGATTCCAAGATAGTGCTTAAATCTTGTGACACAGTTTGATGGTTTCCTCAATGTGTGTAGTCCCCTCCAGCGTTTTTTCCTAATTTTCTCATCGGCTGGAAGTTAATTAGTTCTCTGCCATAGGAGGTTATTGTTGATGGTATCTGGCCAACGAGTCAGAAGAATCTTAGGCAGCCATTTGTTTATAAATAATAGTATCTTCTGAAGGATACTTTTCTTAGTTCTCCAAGTTTCAGCTCCATACAACAGAACTATCTTGTTATTTCTATTAAAAATTTTGATTTTAATATTGACTGACAGTTAGTTCGAGTTCCAGATGTTTTTCAGTTGTAGAAATGCTGCTTTTGCCTTTACAATTCACGCCTTCACATCCGAATCAGACCCTCTTTATATGTCGATGATGCTGCCTAAGTATGTAAAGGTTTCAACATCAGAATTTCTCCTCAAGTTATATGCAATTGGGTTAATGTTCGTTGTTTTGCATAGAAGTATCTTGCTTTCCCACTTGTGTATATTGAGGCCTACTACAGCCGAGGCTGCTGCTGTGTTGTTCGTCTTCTTCTGCATTTGATGTTGCGTATGAGAAAGAATGTCATCTGCAAAGTCCAAGTCATCTAGTTGCGTCGATGTTGTCCATTGTATTCCGAGAATGTTTTCCCATGTTGCAGTCTTCATGATCCAGTCGATGACTAGTAGGAAGAGGAAGGGCGAGAGTAAGCAGCCTTGTCTGACACCGGTCTTCACTTCGAATGAATCTGTGAGCTGACCTCCATGCACGATTTTACAATGTAGTCCGTCGTAAGAATCCTTTATGATGTTGACTATCTTTTCGGGTACGCTATAATGTCTCAGAAGGCTCCATAATATTCTCTTATCTATACTGCCGAATGGTTTTCTGTAGTCGAAAATAATTTAATTGTTTTTATGATAATGGTAATTAGACAAGTTAATTCATTATATTTTACTTTGAGTATAAAACAGAAAGGAGTTTAAGTGTTCCCTAAAATGTTCTCAATAAATAATCATTTTACCCGGTCAAAAGAATCTTGGAAATCAAAGTATCTACATGAATTAATCAACTTTTATGAATAGATAGATTATTATTATTATATTTAATCAGTATGTTGACTTTGTAAATAAGCAATGAATCTTCAATGAAGTATAATATTAGAACAGTTATACAACATTTACATAAATCATGTTAATATTCAAGATTTTAGTAAATGATCATGTCTGTGAATTAATAAAATAATAACATCTTAACTCAAATATATATAGTTTCACAAAACTCATATTCTAGATGCTATTAGAAGGATGAAAATGACAATTTATGAATTGTCAAACTGTTTATAGTTAGTGTTCAAAGTTAAGGTTGTGCTTGGATTAATTGAAAGTTTATGGCTATTGTTTGGTTATACGATACATTCGTGTACTATGTATTACTTGTTACATAATACTTAGTTAAAGATTGTAATTTTTATTCATTAGTATCATAGATGATATACTTTCTTAAAGTTAAACATGGCTTTGCGTTTTCTAGATCATCACTGACTAGTTACAATGCTTATTCTTTGCCGAGAGTCTAAGTATTGTTCGTACTTGTGCTTATATTATAGTCAACATTCTGAAGCATCATTTTTCATATTTCATCAGAGATTAAACAGTGAGGCTTTATTAGAAAATGGATTTTATCCAACCTAGATTTTCCTCAGGATTTTCCTCTTTATATAGATTAGAAGACATAGATAAATCTATACTTCTAGAAAATAAGATCTGCATATTCATGACACGTATAATCAATCATTTTGTACAACAGTATATCTCATTAACGTAAATTACTATATTCGTTGACATGAGTTGATGCACAGAACATATTACATAGTCTCAGTAAGAGACCGTTTCTCATTAATGCATATCTATTGTAATATCTTTTAGTATAATAATAGATCTACCCCCCCCATTCGAATCGATTTAGTTCATTTTATTTGACTTGCGTTTAGTTTAGAAATACAGAAACTTAACCATAGTAGCAAAAGAAGTTGAAATGTTGTTGTTTCATTTAACCATTTACTTATTTGCATGTTTTCTTTTCGTTTATTTTTTCATTTGATTTTACTTTTACTTCTACTACTACTGCTACTACTACTACTACTACTACTACTACTACTACTACTACTAATATTCATCATTATATCATGTACTTTGTAATTTAATAAATCATAATGTTTTCTGTTAGTAATACACTTTGATTTTATAGAATGATAATTATAAATGTACAAATTATGTAAATTCATTTAAAACAAACATTTTTATCATGTGAATCAACAATACAGTTTAATAATTCAATGGTACATCATTGAATGTTTACTAAAGCTGTATCAAGTAGTATGGTGTTTTATGAAAATCTTTTTTATATGAATACAGTACAACAAAATGAAAACTGATTGTTAAGTGAGATAGATATTTGTGAATAGTTAAGTTTTTTTTAAATTGAACTGAGGTGGCTTCATGGAAATTGATATTCAGTTTGGTTGTTTGTATTCAACAGAAATTGATGTAGGTTGAGTACAAATAAAAAAAGTCGAGAGAATTGAACATTTGTTATGTCTTAGTATGGGACCAGATAACAGTCTGCATTAACTATTCCTTAAGTGATATGATACAAGGCTTTCAAGTCTTACAGAAAATGCTTAACTTTCTACACTACTAGGTTAGTTACGGTCCAATAGTAGAATCCGAATTCCATCAATTTATGTTATTCATTGGTGCCCAACCAACATGAATCTATGACAAATACAAACGATTAAAGTCAAGCTTCTATTTAAACATGAGTATCACCAAAAGAAATGTTTGAAAGAAAAACTAACATAACTTAAACTCAAAGAAAATGAGAAGATGCAACAAATGTGGATGTAATATACACTAAGAGTTAATCACAAATGAATCCATTTTAGAATAAAATATCCTTTGTTATAAATAGGCTTTAGATCATGTTGGCTTTAGTTATTAACGTTATTTATACATTACATTAAGGAAATGAATGAACCTATTGAAAACTAGTTGGAAACAAATTTCCTGCATGACAATAGACAACTGTAATGCATACGATGAATTGACAACTGTTCTAAATATATTCAGTCAAAAAATAATGACTACATTATCAAATGCAACAGAATCGAATATTGACATACAATACATATTCACTTGACTTTTTCTCACCATGGTGTGTAAGAAGTTCTGAATTACTTTTCAGTTCATTCAGCTTAGTCACATACAAGTTCATGAATATCATGGTTGCCTTCTTTTTCAATTCGATTCATATAATTCTTAAGTTCGACAATGAACTAGATCGTAATTGTGAACAACTAAGTAATCTCATAATGAAGTGAATCAATTATTTGTTACCACTTCATATTCATAGTTAATATGAATTATCGACGAAAAATCATTTTTAAACGAAGCATTTACTTTGTTAAATTTTCTCTAATTCAAGTTCGAGCAAGAAATTCTTATGAAAACTTTTATGTTGATATCCCATTTCTGTTTTTTTAATGCAATGGTCATTGTCATGTCGTAATTGAGAGTAGTGGGGATTGTTGAGTATATGTTTAATAATAAAAAATGACTTGAGACTGATAACCATTGAAAATCAAGAAGAAATGTAATGATAAAGTCAGTAGCATGAAATCTGAAGGTTCTGTGTTCAATTCCTTCCCAGAACAATGTGTTGTCATTGCTTAAAAGTTCAGCAATAAAACGTAACAGTTCACAAGGTCTTCTGAGTTTACACTGGCTTTTTGCTGGGGTCAGTTTATGTTTTCAAATTTACTCTTTCATACTCTTAAAATGGTAAAAGTGTAGAGTGGAGACAATGACAAAGTGTAGGCAAACTGTTGGATTGTAAGTAACTGCACTATTACTCTGTAGCAAACATGATAGAGTGGATAATATTTTGTACTAAGTAAACATTTTCATCCATGAAAAATGGCCAGATTTATACAGAAAGTGTAAATATATCTCAATGTATTAAAATAACTGGCATTTATAGATCAATGTAGAGCAGTGATTCTATAGTTCTACATCTAAATGAAGAGTATCTTTATATACCAAGCCTACACATCACATACTATACGACAAACAACTTAGAGAAAACATGGTAAACGCTTTACATCAACTACAGTTGAGCCTAAAAACTTCATATTATGCAATTTTAGGTTATTAAATTAGTATCCATTTGTTTTCTTCGTCAATTTAAATCACAATGTGATTTAGTGTAGTTCTCAGCCAAATATATAGGAGTATTCAATTAGAATAGACTAGTTGTTTACTGCTGGTTAGTTTTCAATGATTCTTTGGCTGACGTAAGATTCTATTGACTTCCGTATATATTAATATCTATAAAACATCATTATTTACAAACAAAATCATTTGATGAGTTATAGTTACATTTCTGATATGAAATAGTGACTCAGTGATTTTCAAGCACCATCTCAGCCTAACTGTCAAATATTTAAGCAACGTAATATATTCCAGTTTGTTTCAAGGGAAAAAAAATGAACGTAAGGGCAATTTTCCTTTCACTTATTAAATGCAAGATATATACTACAATGTAATTTCATTAAAGATATTATTACATGTTCTAACTTTCATTGTATTTGTATATTTCACCCAGTATGTCAAATTGTGCTACACTAATATTCATGCACTTGAATTGATACTAAATCAACAGAAAAATACCCAAAAGTGTTAAATTCAATGCACCTAACGAAAGCTGAAACATTGTAGTTTCCTTCAAACCATTCATTCTTTATTCTTGAAGATAACGTATATACTTCCAGTTAATTGTATTCGTTGATGTTGAATGAGCACTAAATATCTCGTCCGTGTTCGTTTGACACTCCTTAGCGGTTTCTACTCTTAATTCTCTTAGGGGATTAAACACAGGGCTTTCAAGTGTTACACTGACTGCTTAATCATCTATCCCAGTAGGTCAAGGTCGAATGATAGAATACTTACTTTTGATTAACTTCTAATATAACTTGATGATTAATATGTATTTAGTAGAGTTTCTTCATCAAATATAATAATATTAAGTTACTATGTAAGAATGTATACACTTACTTGAGTTAATGATGTTGTATTCTTTGATTGAATAAATATCATTAAACGTGATTTTCGTATATATTCACAAGATTTATGATAATATGTTATAAGATTAATAATAAATTGTTTATTTTTTATTACATGAAATATTTTTTCTTTTTTCTTGTCATTTATTTCTGTTTTTGTTACTATGGTAATTTTATTATCAATTTTATGTAAATTTATTGAATTATTTTGTTTTTGTTCTAATATACAATTAACATTATTATTATTATTATTATTAGTATTATTATTATAAATATTATTATTAATTGTATTATTAAGATTATTTTGATTAATAATTGTTGAATTAAATGGTGTTAAAAGAATACGTTTACGTCGACGACAATGTGAATGTATTGGATTAATAGTTAGATCAGTATCAATATGTAGATTAGAATTATTATGTTGTAAAATTTTATTTGATAATTTATTCATTTGTTCACTATGTTGATTATGATGATGATGATGATGATGATGATGGTTAAATATTGATGCAGAACAAAATTTTTCACAATTTGTTCTACATGTACGTGAATAGATTACACGAAATAAATCAGCTAAATAATCACCAATATTAGATAGATATAAAAACATTAATGGTATACCAATTAATGCATATAGAATAGTTATAAATTTGCCTAAATTTGTTTTTGGTGTAGCATGTCCATAACCTAAAATTTTAAAATAGTAATAAATAACTGTAAATATTAAATGTATATGAATTAAAAGAAAATAAGAATTAAATGAATAATTATATCATTAAAGAAACTAGATATTGTAAAAGAATAGTTAAATTACATATGATATAACAGAAAAAGTATAATAAGTAAATAAACTATAGTAAAGTGATTAAACAGTTTAAATATAATTAGGTGAATAAATATATTTATGTTATATAGTAATTCATTGGGAGTTCGAACCTGGAAAATTGAAATTTAATATTTTGCACTTGGTGATTTTGTTTTCGCGGCTTTTTAATGAGGCTGTTATATTAATGGTTTGTTTATATTTAGTATAGTATTTTGTTATTCTTATCACCAATGGTATCATAAACACATTTTGTACTGTATAGTTGTACTTCTAGTTTAAATAATAAATTATTCAAATAATCTAGAGTTCATTACTTAGATTATAGAAGATAGTGAAGTAAAGTGTAGAAAGTAAAATTATATAAGTAGGATTGTGACTGACAAGTGGAATCCAGGACGCGCATTTCGTTCTATTTGGGACTCATCGGCTGAATGTACCTGCATCCCAATGTAGATGTTTACACTGGGATTCGGACTCAGTCCGTTTCGTGTAGAACGCCATCGCGTTCACCACTAGATTAATGAATCCAGACAGTCACACTTGTGCAACGGGCACATTGGTATTAGGATGAACTGGTATATTCCCGTTGATTTGTTATAGACTGAAGCTGGTCAGTCATTGTTGCTATATGTGCATCCTGAGTGGTGAACGCGGTGGCGTTCGACACGAAACCGACTGAGTCCGAATCCCAGTGTGAACATCAACATTCGGATGCAGGTACATCCAGCCGATGAGTCACAAATAAAACGAAATGCGCGTCCTGGATTCCACTTGCAAGTCACAATCCTACTTATATAATACTTATGAAAAATTTGCTATATCGAGTTAATCCGCTCAGGATGCACATATAGCAACAATGACTGACCAGCTGTAGTCTATAACAAATCAACGGGAATATACAAGTTTATCCTAATAGAAAGTAGAATTGTTTAAGTGACATTTTAAAGTAGGCATTAGTGATGTTGTTTAGAATGATAATACTGTGCATCTCGGAAAATACAACTTTATGAAAATACACTATATTTTGTAATGACTATTGATGTCTTCTTATGAAAGTCTTGTCAAACACTGAATAATAATAAACTATAATAATATACACTGAAACCAGGATCTCCACAATTTTAAACATGGATAAGTCTGTGATGACAATAAATAATACACACCAAATGTACATTCATTGTAAACATAGAATCTAATATAAGTGTTCAGTAATTCAAGTTAAAAATACTTTATCAACACAAAGTGACAAATGAACATGATGAACAGTAAAGTGATTGATATGGTATACTAGAAGTGTTAACGATAATGGATGAGCTCCTATAATTTGATTTAAGGGAAAGAAATAACAATGTTTGTTTGAAGAAATATTGAAATAGTAAATCCAGAACACAAATAAACAATTACTAAATTTCGAGTGATTTGTAGACATATCATCCAGCCTTTAACTACTGACTAAGTTTAATGCATGTATTCTAATTAGGAACTTGTTACCTAACAGACTAATAATCCCAGTTGTTTCAGCCAACTTATTTTGACAATTAAGTGTGTGTTACCGTGTTAGGTTATTAAATCGAAGTGCAAAAACTTATGTTCCGAAAATGAAGTTGTACTAAAGACTTTACATGGTTGTGATAGCGTTTGTCTCTTCTTCCCCTTTCTTCACACTCTGAAATTTTTTTTAAAATGTATCACCAGCGGCAACCACATGAACTTATGAAGTTTTGTCCCAGATCTCCTGAAACTCGTGCTTCAGACTACAAGTGTGAACTTTCTCTACACAAACAGTACATAAAATTAAAAAAAATTTACTTTCTAGTACTATAGAATCATATTTCATCAGTGTATACTGTGTCTCGGAAATATGAATTTTAAAAGCACAGTAATTCCCTTGATTTTACCAACGCAGTATTTTGAACCAAAGTGTTTTACTAATTTTATATTTGTGCACATGACAACATCTTTACGTGTCCCTTTTAGTGTTAGTACAAAACTTAGTTCGAAAACTGAACAACCACTTTTTGACCTAATCAACGAAAACGGTAACTTTTGTAGTGTCTGATTAAATGAAGTGTACAACAGACGCATTCAGTTAACATTACTTATTGGTCTGAAATGGACAACCACTGATAACTAAGAAGTTACTGGACGGCTGCTTCATCCTAGCATAAAACTCTCAAGGAGTGCACATACACGATCCTACAAGAGATCGAACCGAGAAGTTCAACCATCTAGGGTGTGGGGAAATTACTCGCCAATGACAAATAATGAGGTAACGCAAATATATAACTAGTTGACTGGTTTAGAAAAATTAGCCTTTGTATGCAGCCTGGCTCAGTGGTTTAATGATAAAGCACTGGCAGCGGAGGCAGAAAGTCCTTGGCTCGATTCATGGTGGCACGTGATTGTGCACTGCTTCAGAGTTCTGTGCTAGGATGAAATAGCAGTCCAGTGCTCTCTTTTGATCAATAGTTGTTTAATATAGACGAATTCGTAATATCAGATTAACATTCCACAATCTACACAACATCCAATTACAAACCCTTATTCAGTTTGATACGCATTTCATAATACGTTACTAGTAAAGTAATATCACTTTGCAAACTCTATTAGGAACATCAAGAAGTTGATTTAACATATGCATGATGCTATTTATTGAATTTATTAAAAAAATACACTTTTTGTGTATAATGGACAGTTTATTTCTGAGATTTTCTAAGTCAAAAACATCATGTTTCACGTCACACACTCTCAATAGGCATTCATTAGTAGCCAAGGAATAACAAACAGCAATTTCTTCTAAGTGTGGAACTCTTCTATAGTACTCATTCATAACAATAATCAAAAATTATGGACTTTACAATGAAAGTCTACTTTTTAGATTATTCATTTGATACATTAATTAGTTATGTAATACAATGTAGTAAAAATTTCATTTGTTACATTTATTTATTATGTAAGAATCATGTCAACCTATCAAGACAAATCAAAAATACATGAATAAAAATATACTTTTTGTCTAAACTGTTTTATAGATGAATGTTTTAATGAATGTAACAAACAAAGAAAACAATTCATTTGTGTTTTAGACGCCTTCCAATTTTTTTTTTTGTTTTCCTAGAAATATTTCAAATGACAGTTCAATAACTTTTATGTAAAAGAAAAGTTATAATCTTTAAGTTCTTCAAAGAATTATTTCCGCCACTAGTAATTGGATACATTTATCAATGTAACAGATAGAAAGTATCTTTATCGTTTATATAATTGGTAACAAGAAAAGATTTATTCATTGTATATATATTTAGAGATATATTGATTTGAACGATATTGATAGTTTCAATGTTTACTCTTATTCTGCATATTACAATGATAATGATACTTTATTGATAGTAACGCTTTAAAAACAACTTTACAGGCGTTTAATCCTAGTACTGGAATCTTTAGCCATGTGTAACTTCCCCCCCTTGATCTCGAAGTTGAATTAAATCTAGGAGTACCCCTAGGTTTTCAAGTGAACACCTAACTGTCAACGCTATTGGCTGGTATAATTCCCCCCCTAGCAACTTTATTCATTTTAAGACTAAGTGCAACAATGACTTAATGATATTAATTATAATCATCTTATCCTCAATAGGTTGGATTTTGATCAATCATGTGATGTCTCATACTAGGTTAATACACCTGTTTAATATTTCATGATTTTTGATGATACACAACTGAGACTAATGTGTGATGAATACATGCAACAAATTACATGCTAATTTCTACAAAACCACCTCAACTCAGCTATACTGATAATTATTCTAGTGTAAAGTAACTTATTTTAACACAGGAACGGAAACAACACAAAATTTGTAATAGGACCATATTTTGCTGAAGTATAGAATGTCACAGTTGGTTGGAATGATTCGGTATGTACTTTACAGTTCAATTATTTTATAAATCATATTCATACAATGGTTCATTCGTGGAACAATTAGCTGAGAAGATTGTCAAATTGGGTAACCAACAATCTAATTCTTCAGTCAGTATCAGTGTCTTCAAGACTACAAATACTTAACTCTTTAATCAAATCAGATTGATGCAACATAGTGGTTCTTATCAACAACAGAATTATAATATTCATAGGAAAATAGTTTCACATCCAATGAATCTTATCTAGATAACTATAGAAAATTGTATATCATCAGAAGGTGTAAATGGAGAAAACTTAAAATATGTTAATGATCAAATAGTCCGCAAACAGTTTGTACATATTCCACACTATATAGTACATAGTACAGTTAGTAGCATAAATATATAAACACATAGAATGATATTTAAGTCCAATGATGTAAGTGACATTCAGTGTTCTCAGCATTCAGCTTACATACTACTTAAATATGCATTTTTTACAATCAATTAACTATTGGTGAAAATGAAGGCAAGTCTTTAATCATATTCTTTGTAGCTTGTTTACATTCATCATTGAATACAATAATATTATATCGTTTAGTTCAAGCACATATTTTCCGGTGATTCTAAGTGTAAGATTTGTAAGTCGCTGATGAATGACTAATGTCTTTAAAATATACAGTGGGTAAGCATTAACCATTTTACTTAATTTTATTTGAAAGCCTATTTATATTTTCATGATTTTGTAGGAAATTAATATTGAATGATAAATAGAAATAGATTTATAATTAGCTGATAGGAATAGTTCAACCACAGAAGTTATAAAAGAATAGTTTCATGCATGATGCGTGTATAGTATTCATAGTTTTGAGGAAATACCTGCTATATGAATGCTGCTTAATGTGATATCCAGTGCATTTATAGGGAAACCACGCGTGTCATTTTGTATCTACCTTTGTCAACGTCCTAAAGTTTATTCAGATCAGTCCACAAAGAGATCTGGTTAACACTTTTATACTATATGTTACAGAGTGTTACTGAAATAAGGTATCATCGATTGATTTATGATTGAGTAGCCACTGAGTAGTGTTAAGCTTGTCTTATTCTTACCATCGATCGAATTCAACAGAACCATGAATTAATATAAAGTGGTTACAGCTAGTCTACTGAAAAATCTCGCCTTAGTTATCAGTCATCAGTAAGGAACACTTCCAATCGTAAGGGAATTAATACTCTATATGTGTATCACTGTCTCTAAGTAAGCTACTCTGGTTATGAGTGACCTTATTTAAGATTCATTTGATTATGGAAACGAAAGTTGAAATGGAGCTAACCGACTGAATGACTGCTAATTATTGTTTCGTTGTCATCAGACTAAAAGTTCTCATTAAATAATAACAATCAAATGGCACCAAGCGTAATATCCACATTCTTTGCCACCACTTTGATTCTGTCATGCAAAACTTGAAGGTTGCCACATGCTTATATTTCCGTCATCGATTTATATTAGATTGGATTGCAGCTGCCAAGTTAGGTTCAGAACTTTCGTTTCGCTCCATTTGGGATTCATCAGATGTATGTACCTGTATTCCAGTGTTGATATTCACAACTGGACTGAAAATTATTCCATTTCCTTTTAAAATTCAGTTGAGTTCGAGTCCGGGTATAAACATTAATACTGCTATGTAGGTATATACAGTTGACAAGCCCAAAATAGAACAAAATAAATATCTTGAATTCAACTTGACAGCCATAATACAAATTAACCTATACTCATGAACAACCATTATATCGAGACAGTCTGTTCAGGATCTATACATGGCAAAAGGAATCAATTATTTTTAAACCATAACAACATCATTAAGAAAATATAGACACTTACAAAATATCTCTTACTAGTAATTACATTTTCAAATGTTATAACATTTTTGTTTTACTAACCAAATTTTTCATTTAATATAAAGTGGTTACAGCTAGTCTACTGAAAAATCTCGCCTTAGTTATCAGTCATCAGTAAGGAACACTTCCAATCGTAAGGGAATTAATACTCTATATGTGTATCACTGTCTCTAAGTAAGCTACTCTGGTTATGAGTGACCTTATTTAAGATTCATTTGATTATGGAAACGAAAGTTGAAATGGAGCTAACCGACTGAATGACTGCTAATTATTGTTTCGTTGTCATCAGACTAAAAGTTCTCATTAAATAATAACAATCAAATGGCACCAAGCGTAATATCCACATTCTTTGCCACCACTTTGATTCTGTCATGCAAAACTTGAAGGTTGCCACATGCTTATATTTCCGTCATCGATTTATATTAGATTGGATTGCAGCTGCCAAGTTAGGTTCAGAACTTTCGTTTCGCTCCATTTGGGATTCATCAGATGTATGTACCTGTATTCCAGTGTTGATATTCACAACTGGACTGAAAATTATTCCATTTCCTTTTAAAATTCAGTTGAGTTCGAGTCCGGGTATAAACATTAATACTGCTATGTAGGTATATACAGTTGACAAGCCCAAAATAGAACAAAATAAATATCTTGAATTCAACTTGACAGCCATAATACAAATTAACCTATACTCATGAACAACCATTATATCGAGACAGTCTGTTCAGGATCTATACATGGCAAAAGGAATCAATTATTTTTAAACCATAACAACATCATTAAGAAAATATAGACACTTACAAAATATCTCTTACTAGTAATTACATTTTCAAATGTTATAACATTTTTGTTTTACTAACCAAATTTTTCATTTAATATAAAGCTAATCTTTTAATAGTGAATAATAATAATGTTTAGTTATTGACTGAATAACCTGGAGACTTATTGAATAAAACTATCCTATGATGATTGATAATACTCAATGAAATCATGAAACATTTTTATATTGATTAAATAAAACAAAAATTAAATAATTAATATTCTTTTATTCAATGTTGAATAATGAATAAAATGAAACAATGTTAGTTTAACATTTTAACTGATTTAATCAAACCATCTGTTCATTCTTTCATTAAATCTCAATGACTAACACCAACAATAACAACAACAGCAGTTTGTTGTGTAGATAAACTATGAAATAGAATAATTTACAATTATTTTCTTCATTTATTCAAACAATTTAAGTTATTTTGTTGCATTACTTTTATTTAATTGAATTCGTCAAAGATTGATGTCAATAGGATAACACTGAGGATTAGGAAGCAGTGGACAGCCGTTTCATCCTAGTATGGGACTCCTCAGATTTGCCTAAACTAGATTATATTGCAATGGCTTCAGGTTGGCGAACGCTTAACGTTTTACATCACTGGGCCGCCTGGCATCCGATGTTAGAATTTCCACTTTCATCAATTTGTCATCCATTGTTACTTGCTCACTGATGCAAAGGGTAAGGTGTTTACCGACTTGAAGTCTCTAGGCAGGTATTCAGGGTGCAAACTACTAAGAAGTCTCATACTGGACAAAAATGGCTGTCTAGTTCTCCCTGGTTCTCAGTGGTAACCTAACAGAATCTGTCACTGACGAATTCAGTCAACTAAACTTTATACTAATCTCCACAAATCACTCCCCCCCAGTTCGATTATTTTTGTTATTTTTTTCCTCCGAATATTTGCATTTTGAAAAGAATAACATTAAAACCTTCTGTTGATAAGATTGACATGACTGGATATAAACTGGATATAAATCAAAAGATAGACCACTTTACTATTGATTCAATATCATAGTTTTCGACTGGAGACATAACTGAGTTTCTTCTGAACTAACGGTAATACAATGAAAAGCCTTCTTGGATTTATTTGATCCGATACATTGGCAGGAGGGAAATATTCATAATGAATAAGGACTTATTCAGTTATAAAAGTGAATCAAGCAAACCGTCAATGATAAATCAATCTTCAGATTATTTTTTCACCGACTAAGTTCAATCAAGTAATATCTACCACTAATTAAACAATAATCTATCACATAGACATATCATGATATCAAAGTTCTAAAGAAAACTAACTTATAACACATCTTAATAAATGGAAATTATTGCCGGTTCTAATGTTTATTTAATTTCAAAGATTTAGACTGGTTGATTAATCACTGAAAACAATATGGTTATGGATAGCCGCTGAGGAGTTCCACACTAGAACGAAACAGCTGTCCAGTGCTCCTTTGTTGTCAATGGTATCCTCCCGACATCATTCTGTGATATATTCAACCAAACAAAATAACCGATCTCCACAAAAATAACCAACCCAATTGAGCTATTTAATAGTCTATAGAGGCTATTCATCAATGAATATTTACAACAACTTAATCTAAGGATTGTAAGGTGATACAGTTAACCAGTCAATAAGCTAGAATCCGATGTTATGTATTTTTAGTTTTTATCAATTTGAAATATAACGAGAATATAATTTTAATTTAATGGATCAATAATTATCTTTTGTTTAAAGCTATGGGAATTAATCCAAGTGTAAGTTACTAGTGATTATGAATTTGAATTATTGTTTGTTAGATTAATTTAAAAAAAAAAACTATTATTAACATTCTTCAATGAGCTAAATAATCACTTAGCATCACTCAACGGTGTAAAATGTTTTGTTGCTATCATAATGATTTTCATCTGTATGCACTTTTGCAGACATTCATTATACGATGTTCACTTTCAATTATTGGTATCATAACTTAAATCTCTGTTAAAAAAATGAACAGCAACTGGAAACAATTGAAAAGGATTGCTCAGGACAGAGTTAAATGGAGAATCCTGATGAGCGGCTTATGCTCCTCAGCGAGGAGTAACGGGTATAAGTAAAGTAAGTAAGTAAGTAACTTAAATCTCTGAATAAGAATGAATTTTATTCTTAATAGTTGTAGGAAATTCAAGTGATAGACTGTCTATCATTCTGGTGTATAAAACAACATTTCTAATACAAAGAACACAATACAGTTACCTGTTTTTACAGAATAAGTTCAATTACTTTATTAATGAAATGATCATATATAACCTATAAACCTGCAAGACAAAGTCAGCTATCAACAAACACAAGGAATTATACATTTCATTGAAACATTTAATAAAATATTGTTTACATGTTTGCTTGAATCATTTCAAATATGGTGAATATCTAACAATGACCTGTGTAAATCAATGTTACATATTAAAATAATCACATTGTGTGCATATTCATAACAAAAGCAGGTCAAACAGTTCTCCATCACTTTCATCAATGAGAGTATTTCTCACTAAATAGCAATAAAGATACTAGATAATTAAAATTTAGTTCTGCAAACAGCGAACAAACCTGTGATCATATGTATGTCATTACGTCTATATCTAAAGCATACAAGCCGAAACATACGTGTCTACTATATAATGGTTAAGGTTTGTGTTTTTGTCAATTTTTGATATCACGAATTGATCTGAAACATACAACCGTTAAACACCTGGAAGCACTGGACAGCTGCTTCGTCCTACTACGGGACTCCTCAACAGTGTGCATCCACGATCCCATCGGGATCCGAACCCAGGACCCTCCGGCTCCTCGGCGAACGCTTTACCACTGGACCACTGAGTCGTCTCCTAACGGTTGATATTTCCAATTCAGCTAATTTGTGTTTTTTTAGCAAGATTAATAAATAAATTTTAGACGGATAATAAGGAGTCGACCGAAATTGACGATTATATTTCTGTACATTTTACGAGTGATTGTTGGGTATCGGCGTGATGTCCATTGAAGATTTCAACTCAAGAGTTTGGAGTTATCTACTACTAGTATACTACTACCACTACTAGTATTGCCGTTACTACTAGTATTATTATTAAAGTGTATAACTGTTACTACTACTGTTACTAGCATTAATAGTTATATACAACAGGTTTACTTCCCTTCGAAATGCATATATACCTGAATAGTAAACAAGAATTTTACCAATTTAAACAGGTAACTAACTGAATAGTAAAAAAATGTTTCTTCCACTATTTATTCATAAAAAAAATTTTAATCAATTTAATTATATTCATATCAACGGAATATAAAAAAAGTCAATAGAAAAAGTTGTCTTTCAAATACTATTGAAGCATATCAACATCAGGAAATAAGCTTTAAAAAGATCTCAACCCGTCTCCCCTCCCCCTTCATCCAACTTCTGTATATACTCATCAATTAGACAATAAGTTATATTATGTTCTCTAGAAAAAAAAACAACCATGACAACATGACTGACGAACGTACAATAAATTTATTCATTTTGTATGATAATAATCAATAGAAAAAAAAATATTAACTAGTTAAGTTAGTTCATGACTACTTTTTATCAAAAGAAAAATCTATAGACACCAGGTAACATTGAATAACTGTTCTGTAAAATCTTTCAAGACTCGTCAACAGTAGGGATCTACTAAGTATCACAGAGCCAGAACTAGAACTTCTATAATCAATAATATGAATTAACCAATTGTTCGGATTTTCAGGCTCATTACAATCACATGTTAAATATATCAGCATTCCCAGATTGAACTGTGAAGGACTACTTACAGGATTTTGACACAAAAGAAAATACCAGTTTCATCAAGTTCTCAGATAACATTTATTGACGATTGATAAACGACATATAACTTCACTTAAGCAGGATTCCCTGCAAACCGCTCAAATTAGAACACGTGGTACATGGTCAAATTACATGCACTAATGTAAACATTTTGTTTAACATATCGAATTTAGTCATTGCTAAGGACCAGTCAAATATGACACTGATGAGCATTGTCCACTTTAATCCTGAAGTGATTAGACTGTACGATTCATGTCTTTTTTCTTCCGGGAATCATCTGAATGCTAGTGATTAATGTGTACCAGTCGAGTGGTATAAACAAAATGGGTAAAACCATTTATTTCATAAAAATGAATCTTGATCTACTATTAGTTCTGATTAAAAAGATTTCTCAATCAGTAACTTATTAGTGAATCATTCATGGCTCTGATTATTTGGTATGTCGTTAAGTTACAAGAATTTATTAGGTCAAGAATGTCTGAATTGAAGTAACTCAATATCAACTGAAATCAAGCTGGTTAACCAGACTAGTAATTGATGTATGGATGAATTATATTTTAATACAGAGCAAACTAAGGTGGTTTGTGGAGAACGGCATTAAGTCTAGTTGGTTGAATTTGTCATAGATAAGTGTTGTTAGGGTACTATTGGAAAATAGAGTGCACTGGACAGCTGACTAGTCCTATGGGATTCTTCAGAAGTACGCACCCTTAATCTCTCCAGGGAGTTTAGGATGGCAAAAGCCCAACCTTATGAACCACTGGGTTAGCATTTAATGGTAGAATTCCCAGTTCCATCAATTCGTGATACAGCTCGATAATCACCGATTATTACTGGTGAAAACTGTGTCACTCCCGAAAAGTCATCAGTCACGTTTTCACATTAGGACTCAAGGGACATTCTGAAGTTAATCACTAATGTGCTGATTATTGTAATTAAATTAAGGTAGTCTGTGGAGATTTGTACTCAACTGACACAGGAGTTTAGTCGATGTCCAAATAGGTAAATGCTTACCTTTCATAAAGTGAATCAAACCAATAGCTACCTTTCTCATCCGTTCGACTACCTCCAACCACCTAACATTACATCGTATTACATTTCTGCTATATTAACGGCTGAACGAATCCACATTTGTGACTTGGTATTGTGGAGATTGTTGATTGTTAATTTGATATCACAGATTGATCTGAATTAAACAACCGATGACCTCCAGAATGCTCTGAATAGCTGTTTTGTTCTGGTAAGAGACTTCTCAGCTGTGAGCACCTATGACCCCATCAGGAATCAAACCCAGAATCTTCTGGTTTATCGACAAATGCTCTGCCACTAGACCACTAAGGTAGCCGGCAACCAACGGTTGATATTTCGAACACAGTCAACTATCGATATATTTACGTGACCTCATGCATTGCTATCGGAAGGTAACTGCTTCAAACCTGATATGGTTGAACTGCACTGGTCCCATCTTATTAGAACCCTAGGAACTATTTCTAGGATACTATGGAAATAGTCAATGTGATGATGTTTATCATCCAAACAAATATATGTGAAGCAAAATGGTCCTAGTCTATTACATGTAACAGAATAGATAATGTGATTAATTTTCGTTGTCCCTTACTAAACTACTCTGGTAAGGGATGTCGAGTGGGGTAGATAAGTAACTCCAAAGAACATGCTCTATAGCAATAGGATTAAGCAAATTTATCACTTATGTTCTGTGATATTCAATTCTGTGTTTTAGATTTTTCTAATTTATAAATTAACAACACTTAAAGTACAACGTACGGTAACTCAATACTTATCAGAATTATTTCAACATGATCAACATTACTATGTTATGTAATGAAACATACAAATTCGATCATACATAGTAGCGGTAATTTGTTAAAACAATAAAATTTCGTTTTTATTAAATAAATATTCTTATCATGTAAACATTTTTATTTATCTAAATAATTCGTGATCCAAATATTAAATGTTTATTGATTTGGGATGGTTATTTTTGTGGAGATTGGTTGAATATGTCACAGATTGATGTTGGCAGGGTACCATTGAAAAGCAGGGAGCACTGGACAGCTGTTTTGTTCTAGTGTGGAAATCCTCATGAGTGCGCATCCCAGATTCCGCACCAGGAGCTTCCGGTTGACACGAACGCCTAACCATCTGCACCACTGGGTTGGCATCCAATGGTAAAATTCCCGCTTCTGTCAATTTGTGATATATATCGCTACGATCATCCATTGTCATTGGAGATAATTGTGCCACACCATCTCAAATGAAACATAATAATTAGCTCATTAGTGCCTAATTTCAGGATGTTCCTGAAGCTCTAGTCAGAAGTCGTGAGTGGTAAAGTTCAGACTTGTTGGGAGTGAAACAGTTATCACCAATGACAATGGATGATCGTCGCGATATATATCACTAATTGATGGAAGTGGGAATTCTACGATTGGATGCAAATCTAGTGGTGCAGATGTTTATTGATTTCATTGAAAATGTAATTACCTAAATTACACATGAAAAATAAATTTTTTAACTGGATACAACTTATCATTGATGAATAATCAGATAATTTAATAGAATTGAAATCAACATTAAAAAGTAGCAAATGTGTACAACCAATGATCCCCCCTCCGAATCCGCCTAGAATCCCTCTAGGGTTAATGCCGATTCCAAGCCCTGACAAAGAGGGAGGGTTAGCAACCCAATATCGTAAAATATAACCTTGCTAGGAAAACGCTGAACAGAAAAGATATTTATGCTCTCTCCCCTCTCCCACAAAGAATGTGATTTCTATGTATATGATGCATTCATAATGCGATTAATATTTTTAAGTACTTGGATTTGGAATTACAGTAGAATTCATAGTATCGTACTTTGTTCAGATAGAGGTAAAAAATATATCCGGAACACGTTTGCTTAACTTTACTTCAACATTCAATTTTGTTCCTATATTCATGTTACTGGGAAAACTTCATAACATTAACATGGAAACTGGAATAATGAACTGACACTGTTCTTATTTCTTTGGAAGAAAATAATGTAATTTGCATAAGGTTAGAGGTTAGTGCACCTCAAAATGTAGTTTTTTTTCTTTTTTTCATTTCTACCTGCATAACCCACTTTATTCTACAAAAAGTATCTTTTTAAAGTATCCAGATGATTTTACTATTTATACGCCTGTCTCTTGATCTTCAAATTGCTCTGGAATTAATATAATTGTTGAACGATGGTCGAGTTTGAAAGGCCTTAAACCTAATCCTTCTTAAGTCACACTGTTAATTTCAGACAATTATATGGAAACAATACATCAAAATCAGAATATGTAGAGTCTATTCTTTGTAATATTCTGACCTCTATTGCTACACTGCGTTTGTTAAAGGTCAAGTAATTATGCTATTTGTGTTGCTTAAGTTTTAAGCTATTTATAGACTCTTCATAGACTCATATTCATTTTCCTTCTCCAGTTACTGCAATTTTATTATAACTTGACTATCTTGATTTTTGTACACAACTCCTCCCCACCCCTTTTTGGTTCAGTCCTTAATGTATTTTGTAATTTCAATTGCTGCTTGATCCCGAGATTAATACATAAAATCTAATGATTTGAATCAATATATGACTCTATCCTAGCTCTCATTCGTTGATGTCTGTTCTTTCTATTCGTTACTTTCAGGTAGGCTTTGATCGTTCAGGCTTAGTGAAGCTAATCAACGTTTCCCAAGTCTGTCGAATAATAGCCATAGTGCAAGTTCCACTGGCCAGTTCCATCCAGTCATTCACTAACAAGGTCATAACGTATTCTAAGAAACGATAAAGATTTAAGCGCCTTTATGGATTATCCCATTGTTTGTATAACTGGAAGTGGAGGGTATCCTGCAATTAAGGTTACGTCGAATTTCACTTCCACATTTAATTTATTTTGTTTTCCACACGTTTTGTTAATATCGAATAAAGGTTTTTGTTTAATTTACTATACAAAGTTTCACTGTTGTTCTGGCATTATCAAATACTATTTATTCCAATTTTTCAACTCCTTCATATTGACTTTTCTTTTATATTATTCTTCAATAGTAATTCCCGGACCTTTGAGAAATGACTACGTAGTGTTGTTTAGAGTATTGAATGATGTTAATAGAGTATGTAGTGAGACCTTAGCTATTGTTACGTACATGGTTGTGGATAAGTACTTGAAATCTTGCAAACAGCTATCTTATACTATTCTATCAGATATAGTGGAACGAAAAGCTTCTGCACTAAAATTTACACACGCATTGAATGGTATAAAAGCTTCACCATTGCGTATTTAACAAACAATCTATGCAATGGAAAAGTCGAACAGGCTTATCTAATTAGAAATCTATGCTTTTAAAATGCAGGTTTTTGCGTAATGTGTCCTGTTTCTTAGGAAACCACCATCTGAAGTTCACGTATGAACATATATATTGCCTTTTTTATGTCATTTTTGTTGACAAAATTATATACATAGATAAATGACACTTGTTAGTAGTATACATAGGAAAAGAGTAGCTTTTTAAAAATACTGTATGTCGAAAATTTATATTGTACTAACGATATCACTGAATTGAGTTACTATTAATGTTCTATTCTAATTCGGACTAATCAGCTGGTCGTAATTTATCTGGAACTCCTTAATGTTGTCAAATGCAAAACCTAAGCATTTACAAACATATATCTCATTAATGTTTAATAAGTAAATGGCTGTTTAGGTTATGTAGTTCAATGAGTAATGTAGTTGATATCTGAAGCTGTAGATATCAAGTTCATGACCTAGTGTAAACATTAAAACAGATCACTTTGATTGCTAATATATGAAGATGAAACATTCACCTTTGACTTCATGATACAATTTTAGTGAAATTTCAGTTACATTTTTGTTTAGAATGAAATTCTTGAGTAAACCTACTTCAATTAACTGACTGATAAAATATCTTATCTTTATAGTCAGACAAGCATTTATTATAGTTGAAGTTAATCTTATGAAGAGTAGTATTCAGTGCAAGAAACAATACATGTGTATCATCGCTATACCGAGGTAATCCGCTCAGGATGAATTTATGGCAAAAGAGGCTAATAAACTTTAGTCCGTCACAGATCAACGGCAAGATCTAAATACATTCTAACCATATATACATGGTCGATGCACGAATGTAGCTACCTGGACTCAGTCACTTAGTAACGAACGCTGTGGCATTTGGCACGAAGCGAACTGGGGTTACGTCCCTGTGTGGTCATCAATTCTAGGATGCAGGTACATCCAGCTGACGAGTTTCAAATAGGAGTTCGCTTGACAGTTGCAACCGAATGTTTTATATTACTGAAAGAAACTAATACTGTCATGTTAACTACGAAAATGGCCTCATTGATGTCAGTAAATGTTTATAAATAAAAATTTTTTAAATAATCAAAGTGAAAGTTCAGTGCAAATTTATCAGTCATGTTTAAAGCGAACCAAATTTAAGTTTAATGTACACATTAACAAATGCTTCTAGATCTTACAAGCTATTACAGGTGGAAATCGATCCTATAATTGGTAAGTTCGAAAGGATGGTTGAACTTTCAAAACTTATTTCCAGAATATTATTTTACGCATTTTATTCCCAATAATTTTCATGTCCTTATCTCCCGTCTGGCCCGTTGACTGTTATCATTCCATTTTAGACCAAGAACTATAGGCAGTTAATTAAATACTTTCTATTATGGTTTTCTATCATTCATGTCTTTGATGTGTGGTGATGCTATTATTTTAATTAATCTGTTGTGTGGTCTGTTCTTGCATGTGAATAAACGATTCCATAAACTGAAGATCCAATGTAGCCTTCACTACAGTTTTGCATGCCTTGCTCTTCTCTTCATTCTTCTGTAGGTAGAGATTAGGATTATGGAGACATGTTGGTAATAAGAAAACCTAGTCCCTGTTAAAGTCCTTATATTACTCAGTCCTAGCTAAGGTCATGTAAATATTGGCTAAATGCGACAGCATCAATCAGAAATCCTACAACTTATCGACACAGAAATCAATTGTCTAAAAGTTTCATGAGTGTTAACTAGAACATATCTACGTATATTTGTCACATTTGTATAGTAACTTGGTATAATTCAGGTGAATTTTTACTGCTACAGATAATATTTATGAGTTATGATGACGAAGATGATGTAGATTTACGGTTGTTTAAATAGAGAATTTAATAGTTATTAATGAACGATATACAATGATACAATATAGAACGTTGATAACATGATCATGAGAAGAAATCTTGTAAATGACTTGATATTAAGGAAATGAATACAAGTAATCATAAGAGTTGTTAGATGACATAATTATCTACATTATTATCAACTGAATGAATCAATAATCATTCGATGCATAGATAACTGGAAAACATGGACTTTCTAAATATCTTACAAACAAATGAAGTTAAAATTTTGCGCTCAATCTCTCTGTACTATTCTATTCAAAGTAGATTTACAAAGTTTTTCAGTACAAACCTATGCTGATTGATGTCATCTTTTAAATGTCATCTATGATGTATGCCTAATTTGAATAGTATCAATAGAAAATACTAACTTTGACAAGATCCAGATAATGATGTGAATTTGTATCGATACTACTGAAAGTAGTAAATCATTGATTCTTTTATATTTAAAAAAAGATAATTATTGTTTAGTTCTTATGAATAAATTTTTCAAAAACAAAAAAAACACCCGTAATTTTTGAAAAAAAAACATGTGATACTTATTTAGTTTCAATTAATCTTCATCATGTACCCTGACGTCGACTAGTAAAAGATCCTTCCAAATGGTTCAATCTATTAGACTATTGATTAAATTCCATTTGAAAAATACATTTGAGTTGTCAGTTATTTTACTATCATTTCAAATGACTATTCTTAAATCTATGATAACTGACAGATATGAATTATGACATTAATAATATTTCTATGTTCATTGAGGTAGGTGAAGAGTTGCTGTTATTATTACTCTGTGAAACATTAATATTAGTGATTGATCAATGCATAAGCAAGTATTTCAGTTATTGAATGGGTGTTAAAATCATTTTAGTAGGTCTTATACCGGGAGACTGAAGAAAAGTAACTAACTCGCAAAACTGTGTTTTAGAACATTATTTCAATTATTTCAAGTATGAGCAATGTAGATATTTTGTTTCTATCATCATTACGTCCCTCAAGTCCTATCCTCTTGTTTAGTGTATTATCTTACATTTATGAACTACAGTTAATTAGTTGTGTACAGGTTAACCCTATTCACTGCTACAATCTCCTTTGTTTTGTATTATTGTCAAATTACCAAATTGGTGAGTGGTCTGATTTTCTGTATATATAAAGGAGTTTTTGAAATACAATATTACTTTGACTCGGATTTCTGTCTAGTTGGTTCATTCATTCTGTGTTCTTCATTCCGGCTTTGGAGCTGGTAGTCACGAGGCAGACTTATGCGGGCACCGATTAGTAGATATAACAGTAGAATTTTTTGTCGCTCATTTATTCTTGTTAATTTTGCTTGTTTCCTTAAATCTAACCATGTAGTTGATTAATCTTTTACGTATAGGTTATTAGATCGGACTTATTCTGGATTGGCTAGTGTTTACTGACTATTCTAACTGTTATGTTTCTATCCACATTCTTATGAATCTAATCTAGTTACTGTCGATAATTGTCTGCGTGTGTTTATATTAATAGTATCGGATAGTATTGTTTCATGGTTAGTTTATATTTATTCATACGTAAATGATAGTGACTGAAATGGTGACTGAGAGAGATGATAGTCAAATTACTCCAAAATTATCGTCAACACTTCTCAGATGTTTGTCAATTGTGTATCTTTTCTTGGTCTTGATTCACAATCAATTTCTGACTAAGTTATCCAAGCTGCCATTTTTACAAAATATATGCTTTTCTTGAATAGTAACATTAAACTTGTATCTCATTCAGTTAAAAAACAAGCAGTTGGTTAGCAAAAAAGCAAACCACTCATCATAAAGACCATACTGTTGTTCATGTGCAAATGGAATTAACAATTAACGGTAAAGTGATAATGCAACCTACATGTATATATATATATATATATATATATATATATATGACTTTAGATTTAAGTAATAAATTCATGATTTTTTAATCCAATGCAAATTAGTAAAAGCGTTGGGATCACTAAAAATCCGCCTGGAATCCCTCTTGGGTTGCTACTATACCCAAGCATGAACAAAAAAGGAGGGTTGGGCATGGGGTTATCTCCCTCCCTATCCTGTTTAAAATAATCTTGCTAAAAATCTCTTACATTTCACGTGGAGTAACATGCATTGATTGATTAATTATGAATGACTATTTGTGGTACTTAAATATATATAAATGTATATCATCAATTATACGTAGGATTTAATGTTTCAATATTGTGAATGCATTAGATTTTTCATCAGAATTAACAAATATAAAGCTGAGTAAAGAAATAGGTTTAAAGTAAATATATTTGTAACATGGATTCTAAATATCCCTCACTTTTATTAATTAATAGTTACTCATTGGAAAATTATACAGATGAAATCAAGAATGTTAGAATGTCAAGAGGGTCAGTTATTTATCAATAAGATGGGATAAACTTGTAGAAATAACGTGAATTGATTGAAGTTACAGTAATAAACTACTAGACTTCAACTAAGTGAATTAATTTCAAGTATTGTTTCCCACTTTTGAATTTGACTTCAGAAAGTGGCATAAACTAAGTGAACTAATTGAAGTTGGATTGTGACTGGAAAGCAGAATCCAGGACGCGCGTTTCGCTCTATTTGGGACTAATCAGCTGGATGTACAAGCTTATCCTAATTATATATATATGCCCGTTGCACAAGTGTGACTGTCTGGACACAGTAGCTTAGTGGTGAACGTGGTGGCGTTTAACACGAAGCGGACTGAGTTCGAATCCCAGTGTGAACATCAACATTGGGATGCAGGTACATAGGACGAAACGCTCTTCCTAGATTCCGCTTGCCAGTCACATTCTAACTTCAATACATAACTTGTGTAATAACGCTGTATCGAGAGGATCCGCTCAGGATGCACATATGGCAACAGAAACTGACCAGTTTCAATCCATTACAAATCAACGGGAAAATACAAGCTTATCCTAATTATAAGTGAACTAATGTTTAAGCTCATTGTGGAGGAATTAAATATCTTATATCACATAGAATGTACACCGATTAGTTATTAAATATTAAGAGGGAGCAGTTATTCAGTACATCCCTGTATACAGTAATGATTATCCTACTGTGATAAATCAATGATATAAATTTTACACTTCAAAACTATTACAATCGAAATGAAAACATATCGGTGAAGAAGACATTTCCTAGAGCTGTACATTCTCATTTATAGTAAACAAGGAAACTAATATTCTATAATACAATAGAGAAGTATTATATCATTTGTTAAAATAACCAGAAAAAATGGTATATTCTCCAGTGTCTAATTAAGATGGCTTCATAAGTTACAAGTGGTGTTATACAAAGAAGTGTCTTAGGCCCATTTCTCTTTATAGCTTACATAAATGATATATGCAAATGCTTTAGCATGGGTAGACCCTTTTTATACGCAGATGATCTCAAAATAGTGTACTCATTCCCCCCTCACGAATTTGCACACACATTCAGTGGAGTCACTACCGAGCTTAACAAGGTCGCATTATGGTGCTCAAAATGGAAGTTGGATCTTAATGCTTCTAAGTGTGGTTGGATATGTTTTGGGGATAAGCGCCTCAATTTTGATCTCTCCATAAACGGCAGTAAGTTATCTAGGCTTCAGTCAGTAGTTGACTTAGGACTAAGGTACTCTTATAACCTGTCTTTTACAGAACAGGTCAATATGCAGACATCTAAGTCACATCGACTACTAGGTTGTATACTACGTAACTTTTATAGCAACGATTCTCGTATTCTGCTATATAAAGTTTGTGTCAGACCTTTGCTAGAATACTGCACCTTTATTCTCAGTAATGTTTCCATTAGGGATAAACTCAGACTGGAGTCTGTGCAACGTCGCTTTACTCTTCGTATTCTTGAGGCTGATCGTACTCTAGACTATAAAACTAGATGCACTAAGTTAGGACTAGATACCTTATGGAGGCGACGGCTAAAAAAAAACCTAATCTTCTTTTATAAAATATTAAACAAATTAGCGTTTTCATCGCCTAATACAATCCAGCTCGAGGAACCCTCTTGCTATAACTTATGCAATTCAGCCTCGAAAATAAAAATATCGCAATCTAAATCTGCTCTTTATATAAATTATTTTACAAATAAATTCTCGAGAATCTGGAACCATTTGCCTCAAGCCATTCGGGAAACAGATTCACTTCCTTTATTTGTACGGCATGTTAGTAACTTCATCTCTTCTGAAATCTCGTTAAAAATGTTCACACCAACTATTGTTTCTTACTCCACTAGTGAAATAATAGGGACTCTGAACGTGTGAGCACCACTCACCTGTCTTGGTCATATGATAGTATTCTTCCATTTTAATCAGCCTATAAGCATAAGTGGCATGTTGGAAGTATAATTACTAATCCTGCGCATTAGTTTTGTTAACCTTGGAATACCAGTGCTGTTGTTTTGTGTTCTTCCTTCTTTTGTCTTTCCTCTAGTTGCAGAAAATTATGTGCAAGACAAATATGGAACTTCCTGGCACAAAACTATTGCCTTCTCCTCAACACCCAAGTTCCAAGTACCCTTGGTCCTATCTCGATTCTGAACATGCACAGTGATCCAATCTGCTAACCCTTAGCCGTTTTTTGGAACTGTAACGCATTGGTCAAGGAGCGCGCGGGACTTCGTCATATATGCACCATGCTACAACACATAAATGGTGTCCTAATACTGTGAAATTTGTTGCAATTGGTTTGGTTCTCAATGCATATCTTTATACCTAGGAAAGTCCTGACACTAACACTTCGTCGAAATATTTGTATGTATATCATTCAGATCATGCCTATAAACTGGCATGCTCTCATGTACAAATTGTTACTTGAGAATAAATTATTATTATTATTATTATTATTATTATTATTATTATTATTATATAATGTTATAAGTAGTCATTTAAGAAAGTGTTACTAAAATTACTATAAATACAAATGTACAACTCTAGTAAATGAATTCGTTGAAAAGGAGATTCTCTTCACCGAGAAATACGAATATACTTACAGGTACTATGGTGTAAAATTTATGGACTAATAAATTTTGTTATTTTTTAAACTTTTTTCTAATCGTAACTGTATTCAGTTAGCTCCAATTTAAAAATACCTTGTAATAATTCATCTTATTGATTTAACTCTTAATTGATGTATTATTCAATGGTGACAAATCAATTATGTGATCATTTTGATAGCGTAATAACTTTAAATGGTAATGGTAATATATCTTCTGTTAGCGATCACATTGGGTTGGTTGTCAACGCGTAGTGTCGTACCTAACGGGGTAAATTATTCATGATTATGCTTGTCTTAATTGTATTTCTATCACTAAGTCTGTAGTGAATGAAAGCTAAAAACGACAATTTATCAATTTACGATTTGTAAATTAAACCATAATACAAATAACTTCAACCTATTGATACATTTTCATTTCTCATCTCATAATGAAATAGGCTTCTTTAAATACTGTAACCTTAGTAAATAATCAATGTTGTTTAGATACATGATTATATTTGTAATTGAACTAAACACACAACATTGATAGTTTCATCCTGTTAAATGTATCCAACTAGTACAGTACTTATTATGATGATGAATACAATAACATATTATTATTACTATTATTATGATTAGTATTACTATGTGTATCATGATAATTTATGATTTTTTTTCTGTAAAACTTATGTTTACATTTATAATGAAATGATAACTAATTTGTTTGACATCCTGGTGATGCGTATACTATAGAACTGCTCCCTAGAAGTACGATGAAGAGAAATGATTTGTCTAGTAATTCAGTAAATAAAAAACAAATTCTAGGCATAGTTTACTTATTTTCTTAAGTATTTAATGTATAAACAGTTTGTTTTTTGTGTACTTTTATTTTTTAATTCATTTCTTTACATAAACTATTAGATGAAATGTATCTACTTATTTAAATGTTAAATAAGTAGACAATATGAAAATGATTCATTGGGTTATATGTTTATGTATTTTGCAATAAAATTTGATTATATTGAAAATATTACATATTTGATTTGATTAAAACAAAAAAAGAAAAAGAAAATAGTTCAATTGAGATGAATATTTTTGTGGATGTTGGTATATTTTAGTTGATTAAATATTTCACAGATTGATGTTGGCACGGTACCATTAAAAATCAGGGAGTGATGAATAGATGTTGCGTTCTGGTGTTGAACTTCTCAGTAGCACGCACATCGAATTTAATTCTAGATGCTTTAGGTTGACGACGAACGCCTAATTCTCTGCACTACTGGGTTAGCATCCAATGGTAGAATTCCCACTTTTATAAGTTTGTGACCCAGTGGTGCAAAGGGTTGAGCGTTCGCTGTCAACCTGAAGCCTATATGACGAAATCTAGTGAACATGGCGCCGAGAGTTTCAACACCAGAACGAAACAGCTATCCATTACTACCTGGTTTCTAATGGTACCCTGACAATACTAAAATGTGACATATTCAATTAACTCAAAAAAAGAATAATAGCTTGATTGGTAATAACTTGTGGTGGAACAAGTAAAAAATTGAAAAAAGATGGTGAATTTTGTGGGGATTGATATTTAATTTGCTGTTCATATTCATTACTGGTTGATTTATGTTGGATACCATTGAAAACCAGGAAGCAATTAACAGATGTAACATTCTATTATAGGACTCCTCAGCACTGTCCATAGCCGAATCGGATTCAGGACTTTCAGGTTTCTCGGTGAATGTTTAACCATTAGCATCATTGGGTCGGTATTCAACGACAGAGTTTTCACTTGCACCAACGTGCAAAATAGTGCAACAATCATATACTGTCAATGAAGATAACTATATTAATCCCGACAAGTGGTCACAACAAGACTTGAAGATCCCGGGTTTAATTCCATGACGGAATTGTGGGTATGCCCTTCCAAAGATTCTCATACTAGAACGAAGCATTTGTCCAATTCACTGTGTTTTTCGATGGTACCTAACAGAAATCAATCTGTGATGAAGACGAACAAAAATTAAATCCCAGTCTCCACAAAATTCATCTCAAACCAGCTATAATAATCAGATTACTAATGACTAACTTCGAAATGTTCCTAAATATCAAATTAGAAGTTGTGACTGATGGAATTCAAACTTGTCGGAAGTGAAACAGTTATTTATCAGTGATAATAAACGACTTTTGCACTTTCCCATTAAAACAATGTTCATTTTAGTGAATTTGGCTGACGTTACCTGAAAGGATCTTTAATGTTTACTTATTTTCTCATTCACTGTATACTAGAGATTAATTGACATTGGAATTTTAATTTCAAGTCTTAATGTTTATTGCATTTATGTATCGTATTGAGAATGTCAAGTTGTGTTACAGTTGTATATTCATAACAAAAAATTATGAATAACTACAGATATTTCCCATGAATGTTTTACTGAAAGTCGCATTGTAACAACCAACAGGTACCTACTAACTCGATGAAAATGTGATCATAAGTGATAGATATACTGTAAATACTAAACATTAAATACATTGTAGGCAGATTTATGAAAGAAACATAAGTAAGATTTTGCCTAATTAAATATCAACTTACGATAAATTAATCTTCTATTTTTCCGAATAATAAATAAAATATGTCTAAGATTGTAACAGATTTGCTACTAAGATCATAATGTGATCATAGTAATTATGGTAATTTGAAAATTGGTATTGTGCTTTCATGAAACTGGTAGAACATTTAGTTTATGTTCAATAAGAATATTTTTAAGTGATGTACCATTTCTACATCGAGATGTGTGTGAGCTGACAACCAGATGGGATGTGTTTGTTATTCTTAGGCTCAGAATAGATTATATATATTCGGCTTACTTTCTAATCTTCACTATAGTTGTACAGTTATTGGAATCCTAAGTTTGACCATTTTTATTACAATTCGATATATTCACTCAGCAAATATTATAGTTGATAAAAACTCAATTAAAATTATTGGTTACTACTTAATTTAAGATGTATACTACTATTAAAGAAGAAAGATATTTTGTCTTAGTAAAAATTGCTTCAGATAATACAGTATGAGTTAAACTGGTTTCGTGTCAAATAATTTTTATCTTGTAATTGAGTGTTGTGGAGATTGTTCAATGTCAATTTCACAAACATATTACGAATTGATTGAATTAGAAATATCACTAGTAGGTAACTGACTCAGTGGTCTAATAGTAAAGCCAGAGGCTCCTGCGTCCGATCTATGACACTAATGTGGACATGCACTGCTGAAGAGCGCCACATCGGGACAAAACAGCCATTGACTGAGTTCGAATCCCACTGTGAACATCAACATTGGGATGCAAGTACATCCAGTCAATGAGTCCCAAATAGGGCGAAACGTGCGTCCTGGATTCCACTTACTAGTCATAATCCAACTTAAGTAAAATTCAATATTGTCCATTAAATCTCCTAATCTATCAAATTATTTCATTTGTACATAACTTACCATACCAACTTTATATATTCATCTATTTTATAAGTAGTCTATGAAACTTTTAATTTAACTTTCTTTATAACCAAGTGTATATAAATTTTCAATTGATTGGTAACAATGTTTTTTCTTTTGTTATTAAAAAGTCAAAATAAAAAAAAATGATTGAACAATTCGACATGTTTTAACTTCTTATGAACTTCTCTCTTTAAATTAAATAAAATAAAACTAGTTAACTACAAAATTGTTGTTAACCTACTTATCGCCATAGTGAATGAATTTTTCAATGAAATAAGTAAATATTTCGTTCTTGTAATTTGTTTACACATAAAATTAATGATCAGTAGGTCAGTAAGAAATTTCTAGAATTTTATTTTAGTAGACTATGAAACTGGATGAAGTGGGATTAAATCCATTTGGGGATGAGAGGTAGGGAGGGAAGTATAACTTCTCTTTGAAGACTACAAGTATGTCTTACTGATGAAACTTAGGTTCAGGGTATTGCACCCATCCTCTTTTATACAGCCTTTTATCAATTTTTCTTATTTTTGATGATTTAGAAAGATTTAAAGATGTTTACAATAACGAAAGTACTCTGTTTTGTTGTATTCACCAGGTCTCACTATATAAATCTAAATATATTACGGTTTGTTTTCACGTCTATCTCCGTTGGAGACAATTAATCTAAAAGAGGTAAAAGCTTTAAAAGCTATTTTACGAAGGCTCTATTTAAGTAAGCGGTTTGCATGACTATTTACTTTTCTGTTATTACTGTTATTGTATTTCCGTAGTTATCAGCTTTTATTCAAATCATAAATTGTTGTTATAGGATTTCTTATGGATAAATTAGAACCGGTTATTTGTAGACCATTTACTCCATTTTCATGTTCTAAATGTCATCGTTGTGTATTGATATTATTATTGTAATTGGTCTGTAATGTAGTGTGGTTATGCGCATATATATGGAGCTCCAGAAATACACTACAAATGCCTTTGGGCTGGTGAATCAAGATCTTGTGTTTTTATTCTTCTGCGTTCTGGCTAGCTGATATCGGGCTGTATGTATTAGGATAAGATAAAGGTCGAGTGGTAACGTTCGTGTTCATTGGCTTTAGTAAGAGTATTATTTTTCTTCAGTGAATCGTGATTTGTCGTGTTCTAGTATATAACATCTACCTTAAGGTATTAGGAATAGCTTGTATATTCCCGTTGATTTGTTATAGACTGAAGCTGGTCAGTCACTGTTGCTATACGTGCATCCTGAGCGGATTGCCTCGATATAGCGATTTTTTCACAAGTATTATATAATTTGGATTGTGACTGGCAAGTGGAATCCAGGAGGCGCGTTTTGTTTTATTTAGGACTCATCGGCTGGATGTACCTGCATCCGAATGTTGATGTTCACACTGGGATTCGAACTCAGTCCGTTTCGTGTCGATCGCTACCGCGTTCACCACTAGACTACTGAGTCCTACCTTAAGGCTTTTCATTGTTAGACGCAATACTTATATTTGATAAAGCTTGTTACTAAGATACACCAGCAACATACACTGACCAGTTGAAAATCTCAAATTATTGAAAGGGCATTACGAATCAAAATGGTCCGATCTCATTATGTAACAAGCCAAGTGCAACCGCGAAATAATGGCTTTAATCACAGTAAGTATGCACAAACAGATCCCTTTTTTCATTACTGGATGCGATTTGAATGTACTGTTGAATAATTACAACAGCATCTCTCTTACTATTAAGGTGATTTATCTAGTTACATGAAAATGAAACACGAAACACATGTGAGTATAATTCGACAGAAGTTATAGTAATATCATCAGTTTTTTATTCAGTATATTTCTAAATAGGACCTGTCATTTCACTAAATAATGTTGGTCTCTGGATATTCATCATTTTGCCAAATTACTTAAACATAGTGAGCATTAATTCATAATAGAACTCAAACACTCGCACCCGGGTGAATTTCAAATCCTATCACCATAATAGATAATCACAACCCGGTTGCTCCTTCATATGGTAAGTAGCTTATATGCTTGTTTCCCTATTTTCCGTATAGTATACCCTAGAGTATTATGTTAATGTGATCTACACACCTTTTGCCTGCTACTTACAAATTATGCTCATTCTTACATCGTAGACTTATTCAAACTTAAGACAATCATTTAGATATCAAGAATCAATCTGATTTAAACAACGATTGACCAACATAAAGCCTTGCAACTCTGAAGTAGCGAACATCCACGACCCCCTTTTTTATCAGGAATCGAACTCAAGGCCTTCGGGCTCAATATCAGCTCACTAGTGACGAACATTTTGAGTCGATTCCTTGAGTTTCATTGAGAAAACGTGGCCAGTGGAGTTCAACCATGTCTAGTGTGGCTCAGTTACTCACCGACGGCAATGGATGAAACAACTCAAATATATCACAAACTGACTGAGTTAGAAATATCATATTTTGTATGCAGACTGGCCCAGTTGTTTTATGGTAAAGCGTTCGTCGTTAAACCGAAAGATTTTGAATTCGATTCCTGATGGGTTCGTGGATGTGTACTGTTGATGAACCGCATACTTGTATGAAACATCTGTCCAATGCTTCCTACTGGTAAATGGTTATTTAATTCGGATCAATTCGTGATATATACTTAACATTCAATAATCTCCACAATACCGAATTACAATCAAGACAGTCATATTTAGATACAATGACATGTCGCTGGTTTATTTGTGGAATTAAGTGAATCATCACTACTACTAATCAAATATACTTTCTATATTACAGGTAATGCTCTTATTATATTGGTACCACTTATATTGTGGTATAGTATGAGCAGCAATTGTAACACTACTCCGTGTACCATAAACCACAACTTAGAAATTGATTATATTTTCATAGTTCAGAAAACAACTGGTTTAACAACATCAGACTATATCTGAATTCGTTATCATATATACACATTCAAGTAGTATTGTAATGAGTATCTATTAATTATACAGATAACGTTTACATAATAAAAGTACTACTGAACTATAACATTTATATCTTTTAAAGTTTTTAATATGAATCACAGAAAAAAAACGAAAACAATATTCATCAGTTTATTTGATATAAATGAATAAAACGTATACAAAAAAAAAGAAGGAAAACTGTACTTACGATAGATGACCTTTAAATGACTATATCATCAAACACAATATTTTTGGCAATGAATACACAAATCGGTACACAAATCACCAAGTGAATTAAAATTGCCACTACCATCAATCTTCTCTAGCCCTACCCAACCCCTCCTGTCTCCTCACAAGAAAATATTGTGTATCCAAATATTCATATTTATTCAATAGATAAATTTCTTTTTCATTGTTCAATGTCTAGACTTAATTCTGTCAATTTCTTTTAATAAAACTGTAAATGATTATTAGTGTTAGGTTACAATTTAGTTTACATTATGATGTCTAGTATACACATAAGTTATAATATTATCATTAGTTTTAGAAGATTTATTATTATTATTATTATTATTATTATTACTATTATTATTATGCATTTAAGACATCAGTTGATGCTTCGGATAAATAGCATGTTATATCATAATATTATCAATTGATATTAATAAATATTACTCGTTTGAATTATTAGTAGTCAATGAAGATCATTTAATAATATTCATTTACTTTTTTCTATATAATCCTTAATATAAGTTTATAATAATATTGTAGTAGAAGTAGAAGTTATCTATGACACGTATAGTTTAAAATTATATACTAAATAGATAAAATAGCTACTTACAATTTCATAGTAAGTAGTACTTTGTAGGAATGATCAAATTGTATTAGTAAATGATTGTTGATATGTATCACAAACTGTTGTATACTATTGAAAACTAAGAAGGACTAAACTGACTCCTTTTAAAATTCTAGTGAGAAGTAGTGAGTAGTGGATATTCGACTTGTCAGAAGTTAGTCAGTTTTAACTAGTGGTACCGATAAATCATCACAAAATAATAGAAATAAAAATTCCACCATTAACCGCAGGGTAAGTTGTGTATATGACTAATTATTTGCTGTATGTTCTCAAGATCGTGGGTTCAATTCCATAAAGAAATCAGAGTCCCATATTCAGGTTTAACAGCTGCCCAGTACTCTCTGGTTAGTAGTAGGATGAAACCGACCTACGATCGTCTAGGACTAAACCACTCTTGAGGAAAATGAAATTGACAGCATCATAAGAGATTTATAGGAAAAGATCAAAGTATGATCTTCACTAACAATTTAAGATTGCTACCAGATGTTGTCAAACAAAACCTTGAGACTACTAGATAATGCAAACTTTCAATATAATCTAACAACATAGCAAAACATAAAATTAATTTTGAAGGCTAGTAAATTAGATTAAAGCTATCATTCAATATGCTGAATCAAATTCAACTATGTTATATTTCAATTCGTATATTATCAAATTACTGTTACATGTAATTGGTCACGTCATAATAACAAATTCCATAAACCATTTGTAGCAAGCACTGAATAGAATATAGTTTGAGGGAGGATAGTCTGTAAGAACTCTGGACCTAGGTTTCATGCTGTTTGGCACTCGTCATTAAGGCTTTTATGACTGATTTGATAAAGAGTTACCCAGTTTTACAGTTTGTTACCTTCCTTACTGGACTATTCTGGCATCAAGTGATCGACTACAAGACTGTGATGTATACACCGGTTCATCACTGTGTAGTTACCAACTTGATGTTTGTCAATTCCTTCATATTACTGATCACATAATGCAGGTTTGCCATGTTGATAAGTGGCAAAAGTCATGGAACCAAAGTGCGAGATTTTTCACTGACTAAATCGCATAACAATTTTCCATCTCTAGATGAAAGTTATTCACGAATTTTTCCAATGGACAGCAGTAAAAACTGACGTTTGTAAATGAATTGGTAAGTAATAAACACTAATTTTATTACGTCAACAATTCTACAAAAAGGACCAACTGTTTAGTTACTTAAGAAATCATTGCATGCATACAAGTATACACTCATTAGATATCATGTATTCACCTGGATTAAACGATTATGGTAAACCGAAAAGCGTTAAACAGCAGCTTTTTGTCATGTGAGGTTTCTCGACAGTGAACACTAACGACACCGCCAAGAAATCCAGCCTATTTGACAGCATGTAATTATTAGAGTTCAATCATGTTCAGCGTAAGGCAGTTATCCATCACTCGTAATAAAAACATATGTCCAATAAATCGTTAATTTATTAAAGTTAAAAATTTCAGCCGTTGAATGCTAGCTTAGTGGTTAAAAGCTAAAACATTAAGCGGATAGCTTAGAACTCATGGTCTCGATTTCTTTATGATACATGGATGGTTGATATTGAAAAATCCCATACTGATACATGCTATGCCGGGCACCTAATGAAGATTGATTATCTTCGAGAACTGTGCTTTAGAACATTATTTCAATTATTATAACTGTGGACAGTGTTAACATTTCATTTGTATGACTATTACGTTACCCATGCCCGGTTCTCTCGTTTTGTATATTTACTCTTAGTATATTGTTTATTTACTATGAACTACGCCTACTTACTTGTATACAAGTTGTACCATTCACTGTCACTCTTCCCTTTGTTCTGTACAAATGTTAGATTCTTGATTGGTTCACTGTGTGGTCTGATTTTATGTGTATATAAAGGCATGATTAAAATATAATACGTTCTCGGTTCTTTCGGCTCTTTCTGTCTTCCAGTTCCTAATTCTGGTTGTTCTATTGTCGGCCTAGGGGGGGGAGTGGACTTAGGTCAGTTGTGTTTTATCAACTAAGCACATCTCATTAGTGTTCGCGTCCACCAACTAAATCATTCTCTCTCTCTTTCTTCGCACCATAACAGAAATACAATACGTTTTCGGTTCCCAATCCTGTTTCCGATTCTAGTTCTTCTATTTTCGGTTTACAGGTTAGTGAGCATACGTCAAACTCGCATTATCAACCAGGTATATCTCATCGTCGTTCATTATAACCAACCAAAATTTTTCGTTGCATCTCATACTAATTACAATACATTCATTCAATGCTAATTCCTAGTTTACAATTGTTGTCTAACTTAAATCACTTCATTGATATCAATTCCATATGTTTTGTATACATCGTTTATTGTTTAAAACAATTGAAAATAACCATTATTTACTTTGAATTCAATCGGATAATGACGTGTAATTTATTGTTAAATAATTTTATTAGACAGTAGAAAAGGCAAAAATGTAAACAAGAATGTTTTCAGCTTAACTGATAATGATTGTTATGAACATAAGAAAAAAATAAAAGACAAACTTAACAGTGATCATAAATGATCTTTCGTTTTTTCTTTCTAGTAAAAGAAACTAAAACGAATCATATCCGTCTCAAATTGTACAGTTTTAAGTCTTAAAGATGTGATAAATTGGATTATTGCGTTATTAAAATTATTTTGTTAAATTTTATTTTCCTGCATAACAATTACTCATATACTAGATTCTTTAAAGTACCGAAATAATGTAGCCTTTTTGTCATAGAGATTGTTAACTTATTTGAAACTAAACAATAGAGGGTACATGATTTTTCAATGTTTGTTAGATAATATCATTTCATGTTCACAATGATAACTAATCAATAAATGTCTATTACTCCCCGTGGAGGATAAGCTGCCAACAAGCTTTCCTCAATCAACTCTATCCTCAAATCTTTTTTTACAATTCTTCCCAAGTGGTATTCATTCTTTTCATCTTTGTCTGTAATTTGCGGCTCAATGCACTTTTTCGTCTTTTACTTTGGTCTTGAGGATTCCAAATTAGGTCTTGTTTTGTGACACAGTTTGGTGATTGTTGAAATGTGTCACCTATCCACCTCCAGCGTCTCTTCCTTGTTTTCTCCACTGATAGATATTAGTTGGTTTGTTCTCTACCACAGAAGAATTTTGTCTATGATAGCTGACCAATGGATTAGAGGTGTCTTGTGCAAACAGCTGTTCGTAAATACCTGTATCCTTCAAAATGTGCTTTTCGTAGATCTCTAAGTTTCAGTTCCACACAAAAGAACTATTGTCACGTTTTCATTAAAATTTCTGATCTTGATGTTGGCTGACAGCTGGTTTGATTTCCGCATGTCTTTCAATTGTAAAAATACTGCCTTGGCCTTTTCAATGAATCCCTTTACATCTGCATCAGATACTCGTTGTTTATTGATGATGCTACCCAGGTATGTAAAAGTTTCCGCATCTTTTAGAGTTTCTCCATCAAATGTATGAACTTAAATTATAACAGCCTTGTGATTTAGAACTTTGATATTTATCAGTCTGTTGAATGATACTCATTTCTCATTGTCCACTTAGTGATACGTGAATTATTCATTCGCTCTTGACCTTAGGGTTTCTCATTCTCGCTATGAACAATCAGCATACTGCATAAATGTATACTTTTGGGAAATTTCAGAGCTCGCTGATTATAATGGCTCTTCGAGTAAATTTATGGCATAAGCAAACCTAAAAGTAGTTAATTAAACATTAAGTTCGACCTCTGACATTAGTTATTTAAATGCATAAAATAAAAACTTTCAGTCATCTCTTTAACAAAGAAATGCCAATCAAATATGTTATGCAAATTAATTAGGAAATAACTAACGGCTAATGTGTAAACACAGTGATATACCAGTGATATAATTCTACTCTAATTTTTGTGATAATATACAAGTTCAACAATGTCCAAACATAAAAGTGAATGTGTTATTAAATGAACACATTCATATGCAACAGAGGATTCCTGAGAGTGTTACTGCGACAGGAGTCTTCTGTATACTGTATATATGTAAATAATCGACGATGGTGGTTGGAACTCGTGTTAGGTATGCCTAACTACTGCCTTCGTTGATGTATGTTGCTAGCTGATGTAAAAAAACCAGTGGCCCCTAAACTAAGGCTTGGAATAATTTCACGAAGTCGTCAACTGTTGCTAAGTCCTCATGATAATCATGTCCAATTACCAGAGACGTTTTGCGACATATATCACAATCGATCCAAGCGAAAAAAACATATTTACTCTTTACTTTCGCTTTGATCTTGTGTTTCACCATTAATGTACACATTTTCATTCCTTCACAACCACGTAAAAATTGAAAAATGAACATTAGTATACCCAATTAGTGTGGTCAGTAAAATAAAATTAGTTTCTATTACTGGTATCACTAGTAGTACTAGTAGTATTACTACTGAATACCTGTTAGCCATTTGATCAACAAAGCAAAATAAATGTTTCATCATATGTTTCATATAAAATCATATTGACTAACATTCCACTAAATATCATTAATTTTATGAAAAGGTATCTTTAGGTTAGAGCCTGGGAATGTATGTTAAACTCTATGTAATTTAATTGAAATGGTTTACAGTTTAAAGATACCCTGTCAACATCAATCTACGATGCATTCAATCAACTAAGTTTTATGTATCTAACGCTCTAATGATAAAGAAAACACATACAAAAAACAAATAATTGCTCTATTGAACTGTTAAGGTTACACAGTCACTAAGAAATTATTTAATTAATTCATTCTATGGAATGAATTCTGATTGATTGGAATTTTATTAAAACGTGGATTATTCACACAATCATAGTGTAAACTAGAACTAACTGAATGAATAGCACTATTAGCAACAGATCATTGAATTATTCAAAATACATTTGATTTAATTACCAGTTGTTAAGTAGCTATGTTATAATAAATACAATTAGTCACTTTTATTCAATTCTATGTATCAGTTAATTGAATGACATCAATCTGTTGATATCTCACACCATATAACTACAATGTAACTTAATTTACCGCCAGTAATAAAAGGTCACTGTGCAATGATTACTCTAAGTGATTTGATAAGTTTTGTTTATAACTAATGAAAAATTTACCATAATGGGTTACTAACATAAGACTACTGAATAGACTTAAACAAATTTTGACTGATGAATTGTTATTCAACTGATTGTAATTTACTGTTTTAAATAGGTACTCAATAAATTTTCTGTTACCAGGTTTTATTGTTACACATAAAATAAATAAAAGCATAAAAAGTATTTTAAAGAAACCTACAATTTACTAGTAATAATTCATTTCATTTTTTATCTCATGTTCACTCATCAAACTTATACACTCTAACAGACTACACTTTGTATCTGATTAAAGTAGGCATAAGTTATTCTATCTTGAAATGATATATCAATTGAAAAAGTGAATCTCTTGTTCGATTAATGTTTTTCAGTTTGTTAATTGAATCAAATCAAAATAAGGCATCCTATTACTGGGTTGGTTTAAGCAGTTATGGTTAATGTAAAATGATAATGGAACAACCGAATATAAACGTCATTTAGTAAAGAAGATATCATATGTCAATTAAATAGTACATATTTAACACTCATTATTGTTTGATGATTCACTATTTAAAGTTAAAAGAAAACATAGGTCCTTGATGTCTACGACATGAAAGCTAACTAGTGCACAAAGCTCTGAGTTGGTTGTATTACAGTAAGATTTCTTCAGATAAAATAAGTTCTACCAGTTTCGGTTTTTAAGAACAATTGTTGCGTAGATACTTAGTACAGTGTCTGAATAGCTCACTGGTAACTTATCAGAATACTAAATTCAATGACTATACTTCAAATTTTTTAAGGGATGAACATAATAGCCTTAACTAATCAATGCCAACTAGAATGTAGTTTAAATCAATCAAGATATTTCGGCAATCATTCTCAACTATCGTAAAATAGTAAAATTTATTTATAGTTGAAATTTATTTACTGATAAGCCAGGCGATTAAAGAAAAGTAACGAACTTTCAGAACTGTATTTTGGGGAACTATTCTCGTTATTTTATTCATGAGTGATGTAATCATTTTATTCCTATGACTGTTATGTTACCCTTGCCCTGTTCTCTCGTTTAGTGTATTGATTCTTTGTGTATTGTTTATTATTACAAACTACGTCTACTTTATTGTGTACAAGTTCTCCCCATTCACTACCACTATTTCTTTTGTTCTGTATCAATGTTAGGTTTATGATTGGTTTACTGTGTGGTCTGATTTCACATGTATATAAAGGCATGATTAAAATATAAAACGTTTTGAGTTCTCGCCCTCTCTGTCTTCCTGTTTTCAATTCTGGTTGTCCTATTGTCGGCCTGGGGGTGAGTGGGCTTAGGTCAATCGCACATTCTCAACTAGGCACGCATCTTATTGGTGTTCGCGTCCACCAACCAAATCAACCCCTCCTCCTTCCTTTCTTCACGTCATAACTCTTACAAACTTTGAAAATATCAAAATTCATTACAGATAAGCTAACTTTAAAACTTTTTATTTTGTTCTATTCATTGATTAATAAACAAATCTGTAATGTCATCAGTAAGAAAACCATTAAGTATCATACATGGTAACTATAAGCATTCATTTTCTTATTTGTGTATATTATTCAAAAGTAAATTATACCTTCTGTATATATTCAATTTCATAATGAAATTTTGTTAGATCTTCAATATTACTTAATTACTGAACATAATCGTTTTGTTATACTGTTGTTCATTAAAACGTCTAACATTGAAAACTTTCTCAAGTTTTTGATTGTTGTCTATAACTCAGTGATTTGACACAGAACATTAAATGATGTAATTATAAGGAAATTTTTACTGAAACAATGATTACATAATTGATTTGATTGGACATATCACAGATTGATGTTGGCAGGGTATCATTGAAAACCAGGGAGCACTGGACAGCTGTTTCGTTCTAGTGTGGAACTCCTCAGCAGTGCGCACCCCATATTCCGCACCATGGGCTTCAGGTTGACACGAACGCCTAACCATCTGCACCACTGGGACGGCATCCAATGGTAGAATTCCCACTTCCATCAATTTGTGATAAGTAAATGATATAAGTATAATGATAAGTAAATGTTATTATCATTCATCAATCAGTTTAACTAACTTTCTATTGGTGATTTAAATAGTTTGTTTATTTTTCTTGTTTCAAAAGTTTTACTATAAACTCTACTTACTACTTATAAAAGCTATTTATATTTATGAAATAAGTTTGTGTTCTGGATGGCTAGCAAAATTCAGCATACACATTCCATCTTATTCGTTATTCATCAGATGGATGCACAGGCATCCCAATATTAATATTCATATTCGGGCTCTAACTCAATTCGTTTCATGTCATAAACTATAATATTCACCACCACGAAACTGACGCCAGGCAACCACATAGTACCAAATCACAAATTGAATAAAACATTTATCATCGGTTTCACTTACCATTCACAATACAATCTAATTCACACTTATAAACTATCAATGTACTGAGACGATTGTCTCAGAATGCATATACAGTGACAGAGATTGTTCGACTTCACTTCATTACAAATCAATTGGGAGATGGAAATATCTTTAAATTACAATTGATTTGTGCAGTTTCTGGATACGAATACTATCTTCTTATTAAAATATATAGAATACCAAAGGTAAACATCATTTATAGTGCTTTATGCTTATTATATTATGTATAGACTATTTGAATGTATTTGACTGTGTGAAGACAATAATATATCTGAAAAAATACAGACATTTCCTTGAAAGGAACAAAAAAAACTGAAAACAAAAGCAATCTGTTGTCTAAACATGCTCGGTTACTATATAAATAATCACATCAACAGGCATTTTCCTAACTGTAAACAGTTTTTCACGAGAAAAAGTTGGATTATTCGCTTAGTGATATTCAATATTCTATCCATAAAATTATAATCAGTGTTGAATGTTCTTGTTGATAATATATACTTCCTTAGAGGATTGAAGCGAAATAACCCATAGTTATATCAACATATCTATCGGTAGAAGACCAGCTGTATGATCCAAACTGTTCATTACATCGTATTTGAGAATAGTAATGGTAATGTGTTTACCTTGTAATGTAGTTGTTAATAGCATGAATCATACTCGTCATCTTTCTCTTCAAATGTCACAGCGTTATACAGTAAGGGGTAGAGTTCAAATTACCACGAACATCTTCGGTTATCATGAAGGTATTAGTAAAAGTTTACAATTTCCGTAGTTGACATCTACTACTGCATCCAGTTAGTCTCTTTGTACATGGGTATTGTAGAAATTGTTGAATTTGAACTTGATATCATGAAGTGAAATAGGTTAGACAACCATTAAAATACAAGAAACACTGAATATTGATTTCATTTATTAGGGAGCTACTCAGCTGTTCGCGCCCACGACTTAACCAGGAAATTAAACTCTCAAATTACATGTATCCTAAGATTCGCTTAACTGTTAGACCGATGAACCAGTAACCCACTGTCCTGAGCTAGACTCTCTGGTGAAGTCACAGATGTGCATTACTGAAAAGTCTCATGCTAAAATAAAACAACTATTCAATTCATCCTGGTTTCTAGTTTTTGTGTAACCTAGGCTAATTCGTGATATAGAATTCGAAATCAGTCTCTGTTAGTATATGCTCATTCTGAGGGAAGTAAGATACTTAGAGAATAATACTGTGATGTTCGAATTGAAATAACTGGGTTCAAATTTCAATATGAACGTGAATGGCAAAATGTAGTAGGTACACCCAGGTTATCAGTCAATAGTAGGAAAGCGTAGCGTACGCGATAGACTTTGTTACTGACTATCAAATATGTCACATGACATTTTTCTTTTAAAATATTCTAGTGATTATCAGATTGAGAATTTTAACGGTAAGATGGAATAAGTTTTATCCTATTTGCGACTCGTCAGCTGTGCCAACATCCCAGTGTTGATGTTCACACTGGAACACGAGGTGATTTTGTTTGTCTCGAATGCCACATAATCTATTACTAAACTACCAACTTCAAACAGCCTGACTTGAAATATGATAGGTTAATATAAATCTTCTTGTTGACTCTATTTTAGAATAAAGTTGATTAGTCTCGATTTCCATAAGGGTACTCTGAGCAGATTGTCTCCATATAGCAATAGTTCATAAATATGATTATAAATGAATTATGGCAGATAGTTGGAATCTAGAGCGTACATTTTGTTTTATTCTGAATTAATCAAAAAGATTAACTGGATCCTAGTGTTGATGTTTACTTTAATCAAGTTTATGAACAACTGGTGTGTCAAGGTAGCTTCTGTAAAATACATTTATGACAAAAAATTGACCTATTTCAATCCAAGGCATCATCAAAGCGAAAAAACAAACACAATCAAATTGAACATCAAAATTTTTGGTCAATCATCAATTATATTTTCACTTCTCAACTACAAATTGTTTTAAAATCAAATAATTAACTCTACTATACACAAAATGATTAGATAAAACAAAAATGTATGAAAATCAGATTCTAAGTAAAGTGTGAACTAAGTTGTATTGTGGGGTGGCAAGTGAAATATAAGACGCAAGTTTTATTCAATTTGTGATTTGGCACTATGTGATTGACTGGCTTCAGTATCGTGGTGATGAATGTGATGGTGTATGACATGATACGAATTAAGTTCGAGAGCGAGTATGAATATTAAGATTGAGATGCATGTATATCCGTATGATGAGTGTCGAATGAGATGGAATGTGTATGCCTGCCATCCGTAATCTAACCGTTTTCATACAAAGTAATTATACTATAAATATTTTGCACCATTTGAAGTAGAGAAATAAGTGGCGAAAATATCCGAGAACACAACAAAGTGTAGATAATATCATAAACCGAATTCACGTTTATGAAGTGAGTTTATTCAACCACAACTCAACCATAATAGAAACATTTTGGCTGAGAACATATGTGAGATTATTCAGAACCTATAAGCATAATAAGCTTTATATTTAAATGAAATTCAGTGTCTAAAATCACCAGCGAATATGTCATCATGATGTTTGTATTATGCTTTTAAAATCCAAAGATACTTTAACCCACCTTCTTCTTTGAAGTGATGTTTTGGTTATCCTGGACTCTGTCCGACTACTTCTCTAACATACGTAAATGTATATTGTTTCTGACACCAATGGAATCGGTGATTACCTGTTATATGATGTTATCGTATCGAATTCATTAAGTTTATTATTTACCTCTCCAATTGAAGTAACATCACTGAAAACATACCACTCATAAAGAAAGCCTCAACCGCGTTCAATACAGACTTTTACTAGAGCTTGAACGATTAGCTAAAGTCATTTTTACGGAAACCTTTCTGAATTAAAATTGTATAATCTAAATAACCAATGAAATTCAGTTTTTTCACAAGTAAAATTGTTTGACAATTAGTTTGAGGGTTGCATAACGGAAGGTGTTTATTGTAATGTAAACCCGTATAAACTACTGTTGTTTAGTCATTTTCTATATACTCATTATGAGTTCCTATTTTACGTGCATGCAATAGGTACTTTAATCACATGATAAATCAAATACAAACTTTGTACATATAGTTAATCGAGAGCAGTTAAGATGTAATAAAACAGAAGTAAACTTATGATATCCTGTTGAGTAGAAAGCTGAATTTCAGACTTTAAGTTAGCTTAATTTACATTTAGTAATCAACTTAAAACAGCGTTTCCGATTACCTAACCTGTTTGAAATATTTGATGTGATGATCCGTTAATCAATCAACGCCTGGTACTTCTCGTGGAGCATGGGCCAGAGATCTTGATATGCCGACCACCTCTCTCTTTAGCACTCCAGTTCGTCCAGTCCTTCCCAAGTGCTATTCACTGTTTTCATTTCTTCCTCCAATCCCAGGATCATTGTGCTATTGGGTTTTTAACTCTTCTTGTGCCTTCAGGATTCTAAATTTATGGTCTGTCATACGATTCAGTGTGATGATTTTCTTCAATGTGTGTTCTACACACGTTCAGTTTGTTTCTTAATTTTCTCTTTATCTGGAAACTGGTACGATTTTTACCATAGATGGTTGTTCTGATGGTACCTGGTCAACTGGTCCAAAGTATCTTGCACAGACAGTTGCTTATAATTACTTGCATCTTTTGAATGATGCCTTTCGTAGATCTCTAAGCTTCAGCTTTATACAACAGAACTATTTTGTCGTTTGTATTGAAAACTTTGACTTTTATGTTAGCTGACAGATGGTTTGATTTCTAGATAGTTTTTAGTTGCTGCCATTGCCTTTCCAATGAGTATATGCATATCTAAATCAGATTCTGGTTACTTATCAACGATGCTCCTTAGGTATGCAGACTATATCACATTTTCCAGAGTTTCACTATGAAATGTGATAAGTTTTGGTGCTCGTTGTTTTGTATTGAATAATCTTGACTTACTTTATGTATATTGAGGCCCGTTGCTGGGGAGGCTGTTGTTACACTGTCCGTCTTTCATGTGATAAACACACTTATAAATCAGCTTAACTTACATTCATATTACATATTTAATAATTTTCATTCTACGTGAGGTCTTATGTGTGTTCTTCTGAAGAATCCTATATTATAACAAAAACGGCTGTCGAATGTTTCCTGGTTGTCAGTGGTTGTCTAATGCAGAACTATTCGTGATGACAAATTAAAGAATCACAATTATAATACACACAGAATCATTATTGATCTAAATGAAATTTATATGACCAGACCATTCTTTGTATTTGTTTGTGTATTAACAATATGATTCGTTCTCTTGAACCATTAAAACTTACTCTAGTTATTCAATTTTCTACTCATCGAAGTATAACAAATATACTATAATTTCATAGTTAACGGTCCATTTACTGAATAATTTTTTGAAGTTGTCATATCATTCCTTTAATGGTCAAGATAGTTATGTTTTAAATCAATTAGTGAAATGTTATTATACTACTAAACGGTTTTGTATTAGTAATAGTCATTACCATGTTATGTGGTTACATTAAAGTTTTCTGTCTACACAACATAATATTCTGACTTTAAATGGTTATGTACTATTCTATTTTGCATAGAATTTACTAATGTTGATAAAAAATGATCACAATACAAACTGACATAAATTTGTATCATACAGTGGACATTAGAACCCATTTTACTTAATATAAGTCTTATTGACTAATGTTGTTTATTGCATAATCTTGAAAATAGGCAACATTGTAATTAATTGATTCTTTAAATAACTCAATGAATTGATCTATTCACTATTCAATCTTGATGTCATTTTATCATATTGTATCAGGTTAGTTAATTTTAAACAAAACTAAGCATATTTCAGAATTTGAAATTCAACCCTCTCCCGCCATTAACTTATTTAAACTAGAAAACACAAAAAAAAAGAAAACAAAACTAAGTTTTAAAAATAAAATAAAAACTAATTAATTTATGAAATACTTAACTTTTAGTTTCTATTTGAATGTAAGTGATTTATTACGCAACAGTGGCAAAATATCAACAATAAATAACAATCCAGGAAGTATTAACCAAAATGAAAAAAATTCTTAGTTATAGTAAAAATTTTCGTTTAACAAAATAAAGTTATAAATCAAGTATCGACCATATTTAATCATGTCAAATGGTTATAAGTAATTAACAAGGAACCCTAGATTTAGGGTCTTTTTCCCAAGTTGAAACATATCGGAATTTAGTTGGAAATGATAGTAATTACAGTTTTGATATGCCGGGCACCTAATAAAGATTGACTATCTTCGGGAACTGAGCTTTAGAACATTATTTCAATTATTATAACTGTGGACAGTGTTAACATTTCATTTGTATGACTATTACGTTACCCATGCCCGGTTCTCTCGTTTTGTATATTTACTCTTAGTATATTGTTTATTTACTATGAACTACGCCTACTTAATTGTATACAAGTTCTCCCCATTCACTACCACTATTTCTTTTGTTCTGTATCAATGTTAGATTTAGGATTGGTTCACTGTGTGGTCTGATTTTATGTGTATATAAAAGCAGGATTAGAATATAATACGTTCTCAGTTCTCACTCTCTCAGTCTTCCTGTTTTCAATTCTATTTGTCCTATTGTCGGCCTGGGGGGTGAGTGGGCTTAGGTCAATTGCACATTCTCAACTAGGCACGAATCTTATTGGTGTTCGCCTCCACCAATCAAATTATCCCCTCCTCCTTACTTTCTTCGAGTCACAACAAGTTTACAAGCCTGTTTCTTTCAATTTCATTATCAAATACTTTATTATTAAGTTATTTGGACGATGAATAATATTTTTGAAGACTAAGACGATCAAATATATTGATCACAGATATCACGTTTGTTTAGTCTTATAGTGTTGACTGAGTTGGTTTTACTAAGTTACAATATGATCATTAGTTAAAGTAATTTGATATTAATAGAATTCTATGAACACTAATGATTACACAAACATAACGTATGCTACTAATGAGTAGTTAATCAATGATAAATTTAAATTAAATGTTATTTTCACTGTAAATCTTGTTTACTTTGATTTTGATAATTTGCAAGATGATGAAACTACTTTATCAAGTACATTATGATAATTTTTACTAAGTAAATTAAAGTAAACAACATCAAAAAAACTTTCATATACTCAAGAAGAATATAGAATCGTCAGAAAATTAATGATTATATGACTTATATAAAGTGTCATAGTTTTGTTATCGAATTACTCCTAAACAGTTATTGTTCAGTATCTTTCGAAGTTCTTATTAAGTGAACAATATTCATAACTTGACTGTAAACATCACAGCTTGTAGTCAGTTAGAATGTAAGATGTATTGGCTTTACAAAAAATACTTTTAATAGACAGTAAGTTTAAAGGCACCGTATTATAGTGTAGCAAGTTATGTTCAGGGATGGTGATGAAAATTTACTTCAGATAATGTTGTTTAGAATGATAGATGAAGGTCTCACGACTAAACCAGTTTACAAAACGCAACTTTGTAAATACAGTAGGTTGATTCATAATCACTTCAAAAAACTATTAAATCTTAAATAATAATGGGATTATAATTGACATTAGCAATCACCGTATGGTTAATTGTCAGTAAAACTTTTATGACAATCGGATAACAGATGATAAATTAGATACTCCCTTCTATAAGATGTTGTGGAAATAGTCGAACTTGGATCATATATTATGGTTTGATGGTAGTCACAACACACCAGAAACGAGCACAAGAGAGTCTTTTCTTCCTAATGTGCAATTCAGCAAGGTGTGTCGATGTACCTAGTGACGATTAGACCAAAGACTTTCTGGCGCTTAACATTTACAGCATAAACCCAACACCTAATACCGTGCATTTCTAATTTTAAACAATTCACGATATACATGTTGCTAAATGTTATGCATTAACTACTGTGCATGAAAGTCATGGATTAGGTCTTCGATAAGGACAAGGAAGAGCCTTGCTCTACGAATAATCATTATCATGGCTGTTCTCATGTATTACGTTTTTCAAGTGTCTATATGCTTTAGTAGTCAGGCATATATTTTAAGCAAAACTAGTACGAAGTTTAGTATTATTTACTAGAATATGAGTTGTGATAAGTAACAACACTGATCGTGTAACTCTATTCCACAAGTTCAGGTTATAAAAATAGTTACGCTCAGATGACTAAGTTATTTATGCTATCGTATCTCTAAGAACATCGGTACTGTTAAATGTGAGTTATTTGTAATATCTGTGTGAAATTTTTCTAAAAGTAACTTAGATTTCATATTAGCATTGAGCAATTTGTTCTCTACACTTCGCTTATCTTCGTCAACATAAAATATTTAAGCGTTGATTTTAATATCATCAGTGCTGTTATAACAGATAGACATAAACAACTGATGGTGTCCACCGTGACCTACATGTCTGAATAAACATTTCTCATACCCCTAAATCATTTCAGTGTTTTTATTCTAATCAATAGAGTTATATAACTTAAAAAGTGTTTGTATCCTCCTATTGATGTTTTTATAAACTGAGAATAATCAGTGCATTAATGTGAGGTACATTCATATAACGAAGCCCAAATAGAACGAAAGGTTCCTCCAGAAATCACTTGCCAATTAAAATTCAACTTAAAACAAACTAATAAGCTCATCTAAATAGACGTATCATCTAATGATTTACATAGTCACTATGTAAAATGAAGAAAGTTCATTAAAGAAATACTTATTCAATGATGTTCTATACTAAATCTGTAAAATTCTAATATCCATGTAAAGTAAATTTTACACTTAACAATCAACAATAAAATGCAAAATTTATTACATCACTAACAAAGTTATTATAGTTTCTATGTAGGAAATTTTCACTTGTCTAACAAAATTCATTTAATTGAAAAGTAATAAGAAAAACAGACAAAATGAAAATAAGAAGAATAAACATATCCAAGTTGTAAACGATAATTACCCATTTGATGGACATAAAAATAAAACAAAAAAAAATAAACAGAAATCAGCATATGTCAACAAAATCTTTCAGAATTACAATATTTCGAATAGTGGTGGTGGTGGTGATGGTGGTGGTGGTGGTGGTGATAAGGGATAGTAGACATATTATTTCTATGCATAAAGATCAATCTTAAATTGATCAACTGATACAGTCTTGAATAAACACGCATAATTCTCTTCATCAGAATAAATACATTGATCTATATTGTTTCTATTGAAGTCAATTCATATGATATTACAGTGATGCACATTATGCACATATTGGCAACAGAGAATGACCAGTTTCAGTCCATTACAAATCAACGGGAAAATACAATCTTATCCTAATTACATAATTTAAGCATCATTTTGGAAGTAATAAAATTCAAAACTGTTAAAGCTAAATATTGTCTAGAACAATTATAAACCCAAACTTTGTATAACTATGGCGAACAGTGGAGTATTGAACTAAGAATTTTACAGGTTATGCTTTGGACATTTGACCAGCACCGCTAATGATTTGTACAAGTATCTCTTTGAGTAATTGTGTACTTGGACAAAACGACTGCCAAATGCATTAGGATGAACTTGTATATTCCCACTGATTTGTTATAGACTTAAGCTGGTTATTCATTGTTGCTATATGTGCATCATGAGCGGATTGCCTCGATATATCGAATTATTCACAAATATTATTTAAGTTGGATTGTGATTGGCAAGTGGAATCCAGGATGCTCTTTTCGTCCGATTTTGGACTCATCGGCTGGATGTAACTGCATCCCAATATTGATGTTCACACTGGGATTCGAACTTAGTCCGTTACGTGTCGAACGCCACCGCGTTCACCACTTGACTACATATGCCAGTAATAAAGTACTACTATTAAATACACATACTGTATACTTTTATTTAACACCATAACATGATTAGGCATCGGATTGTTTTGACTCTTATCTAACTTTTGAAACTTTTGGTTTTAAGTACTTAGTTAAAGAAGCTTATAGTAGACTGCCAGATTTCAAAAGGTTATACACAAGTTATATACATTTATTATCTGTAATTTCCGTAATAAAGAAGCTGTTTACCTCCTTCAGCATTCATAAAGTACACTTTTGAGTTGGATTGCGCCTGGCAAGTAAAATCCAGGACCAGTGTATCGTCTCACTAGGGACTCATCAGTAGGATGTGCCTACATCCTAGTGTTGATTTCATACCGGGATTCATACGCACTCCGTTTCATGCCAAACGCCATTTTGCTCACCACTAGGCTACAGAAATTTAGACAGTCAAAAAACACTTGTGAACTATTGCTATAGAGGTAATCTGTTTAAGAAGCACATATGAAATGAGAGACTCAATAATTTCAGTTCATGACAAATCGGCGGAGAGATCTAAATACATCCCAATAATAAAAATTCATTTGGTTTATTGATATTTTTCAGTTATTTATTGTCTGTATTGATCATGTATTTGATAGAATTATAAACCTGAGAGTATTAGGATAGTGAACAACTGTTTCATATATTCAGTAATTAAATTGGAGTAACTAATGTAATAAGTTGATTATACTTCATGTAACACTATGCCTGTCAAGTCAACAAATAAGACTCAAATGTAAAGATGGAGAAAGATGTCGAGAACTTCGCATTACTTCTATGTTATAGTAATTGATATATATGTATATTCCTCATAAACCATAGATTTAATTAACTTTCAATTTACTTGTTCACTTCATGCATCATTTTGACTAGACTATTTTAGTGTTGAAAAAAAAAAACTAAAGAACAAACAGAGAATAAGTAAATGGTAATTTGCGTGGATTACAGTCGTCAATAAGTTGAATGACAAAAACAAACAAACAAACAAACCAAATATTTATTTCATTGACAATAATGCAATATTGTATTTCTCTATGAATATTATGCGATTTTCAAGTGATATTTATTCAATATTTCTTGTTTTCTTTATGTAGATAAAGTAAAAATTCAAAAGATGAAAGTATCTTTTCCACCCTGGAATGTGTATTATACTTTGGGATTATGTGTACGTTTATGTTTATGTTCTTGTGTGTGTTGTTTTTGTTTGATTTTATTAAGTATCAGTAGGTAGAGGAGAGAATACAGTGCAGAGATGGAGTAAAAGATAGAAAAGAATACAAAAATTCACTTTTATATATGAAGAAGTAACTTATCTTCTTTATCATAATATTGAATAGGTATATATCTGAGGTATATATGTGTATATACATAAGGGTTTTAATGGTAAAGTTCACTAGAGAAAATATAATGAATTATCGGCTAGTACATTGAATACCATATGATATATCGTATCTTTGCATTATACCTACATTGAAGTGTATTTCAATGGTTGATACAAAAGTCTCTATTTAGTCTGTTTGATTTATTTGTGGAAAGTGTAAGAAATCCACACAACTTACTCACTATTGTATTTCCTGAATAATATTCCTAGTGTTGTAACAAGGCAATGCAGTTATGTGATGAATTACATTAAATGATAACTAATTAATCCATCAAGTGATTGGAAAATAAGTAGCGGAACGACGACATAATCAGTAAAGTACATTACATACCTTCATTACATTATCTACTTATATTTGGGTAATTAGTTAGTCTTACAAACTCTTAGAATGTTTCATAGCGAAATGCACTTCATTATTACACTATATATTGTATAAACATAAACATTTGTTGATTGAATATACAACGTTGTCATTTATGTTGGGAATTTTCATTAGATGATAAACATAATTGCAATGAATGTAATGTCTTTGTAATTTCAATATACCCTCTTTTCATGTTCATCCGTCGTATGAGCTTTTGAACTTACATATAAACTGGCAGACATAATTCGACGCGAAAATTCATCCACATTCGTTTGTCACGAACGTCACTTCGTCTGACAAAGATAGATTGTCTTAGGTACCAGATACGTTCTCTTCAGTGTTACCTTTAATCAGAAATCAATAGTTTAACTTATTACATTTTACGTAAAGTCGAGTTTCATGATTATGTGCAAGCCGCAGCATACTCACTTTGTTTCATTTTAGTCTTCGCATACTTAATTATTAAAATTGGTAAGCCATACTCAAAGTTCAGTGATACATTCGCAATACCACTGTATCGAGACAATCCTCTATGTGTGCACATTTAGTAACGGAGATTGATAATTTTCAATCCATAATAATAACAACAGGAAGATATAGACATTTTTGAACTTCTGAGCAAATTATCAAATTATTTTTATTTTAAGTGTACGGTTATGAAGCAATATGCAGTAGTTATTGCTTTAAACTTTTATTTATTTGGCTGCTAGTTCGAGCATATTCATCTCCCCCAAAATAATACAGTAGTTTGTCATTACACACACTAAGCAGTAAAGTATATGACTATGAGTTATATTCTTCCACAGACTACCACTTCAGCACAGATTAGATTAGCATGGATCAGCAGAAAATTGAGAAGTGGGATCTCGCTTTTTTCAGAAAATCACTTGCAACTTTATCTACTTTTGAATAATTGAAGTGAGAGTCATTTTTATGAAAAACCTAATAAGTATTTACATTTACAGATGATATTTGTAAGTATTATGATAGCTGTCTAAAACACTACTGTCAACGAGATTTTTTTTTGATGTAGCTGTGTTCTCTGTGGTGATAGTTTGACATATTGTAGCACACCTACTACACCGAGAAATGAAGGAAAATGCTTAAAGATTGTCTTCAAAGAGAACAGCTAACTATGTAAATTCATCAAGAAGTGCATCTCAAGGATATAAACTCATAATCGAATATCGACTCCAACAGACAGATTATTTTACCATAAATGAAAGGCACCTGGAATCAGCACCAGACTACTGAGGCCATTAGGAATAGATGTTGCACACAACCCAACAGGTTTATTACAATTACATCTATGCAAACCAAAAAGATATGATAACAAAAGAAAACAAACTAAACAACATCCAAAATATAAGTTGCTTTAACTGTAATAAGCACTACATCAGACAAAGTGGCCGACCTCTCTATCACCACTTACATGAACATCAGTCAGTCATCAAGAGCCTCGGCGTATCATCTCTCATATCAATACGTATACACAGTTATAGGCACAAGTTTGGTTGCAAAAACGTAGTAATTTTAGACAGAGGAAACCCGAATAAAACCATGGAATTTTCACAAGCATGGTAGTCAATCAATCAGCAATCGGTAAACACATTAGGAAAGATGCCATTTATCAACCTATTAGTAAGCAAGTACAATACCATGGATTAGATCATGAGGGAAGGGAATCAAAATAAATATGCAAAATTGTCGGAATACGTGACAATAACAACCTTTTAAGTTCAAGTAGACAGAACACTGCTAGTCACCTGTGAAGGAAGTTACGTAACCTACTTTTCTCAGACCTTTAGGCTGATGAAGTCGGACAGAATAATGATTAAAGCTTCTCAATTAAACCATACAATTCAGAGAAGGCAATCACACTAAAACCATCTACATAATCTACACATATCAACAATCTTCACATGACGTATTATTTCATAAAATTGTATTTCAAAGAGAATTTGCCTTTTAGCATTAATCAATATCAAACATGTATGATTAGCATGAGTTCCAATATAAATAAAATTGAAGATTATTTCATCCTCTTTCTATATCTAATTTAAGTAAACACGTGTAATAAATAAACCGATTGTTGAGATAGAAGTGTATTGAGTAATCAATATAGATTACACTTTGTTAATCTTAATATTCTTACTACCTAATTAATGCTACTTATTAATTGTAGGTAGCGGAGCTTCGTGGCAAAATTGGAAAGAATCAGTAAACAGTATATAAGGCGAGATGCAAGCTGGTAAGGAGCAAAGCATGATTAAAATACATGGAAGAATCGAAGACAACCAAAGGAAGCAACCAAGCCTATAACCAATGCGGATCAGAGAACGTGAAGGATGTACAAATTGATGGTTCAAAGTAATGTATGTAAGATTTTATGACATTCTCTGTTTTCACCAAATGCACAATCTGCTTTAATAGTAATATTGTCAATACACTGCTATCAGAGTGATAGTTGAAACTATATTAGTTACTTTACTTACTGGGTCTATACATTTATACTCAAGCGTATATATAGAATATACCTTAGAAATATTAGACAGTAACTAAGGAAATTTTAATTGTTTTTTTTTACTTTAGTTGAGAAGATAAGCACGCAAGGAAAAGAACCCAACTACATTAGACTTATCGCAATAAATCAAACTATAAAACGTTGTTACCGTAATCCAGGTACTCTAAAGCAAGTTAATTGTATGAAAAGTGATGTAAGTTTATCTAAGAACATGAAACTGAATATCGGGTACGTAAAAGAAAACGAAATGATTAAGTGTTCCGCGCAAAATATTACAGTTAATCAATCACATATGTCCTATCTACCTTAAGATTGTAGTAAATTTCAACTAAAAATATATGCCATAGACAATGTATCAGAGTTAAGGTTAGTAATTAGACTAAAAATTGAAAATTTTTAGTTAAAGTTAGGCTTTTACTGTCAGGAATATGATTGTAAGTCAGACTTTAAGAGTTAGAAATAGGTTTTATAGTAAGAATAGGCGCTAACTAAGTGAAACAAATGGTTAACTATTATCCCGTTTCTAACTAGTACCATAGATTCGATTATCAATACTAATCCATCAGATAAATACTATTCGTAGTCCCAGCCGAATTTTCAAACTTAAGTTTAGCAGTGACATATAACTGAACAAGTTATAATGTAATTCTAAAATTACTATTTAGCTTTATGAATATGTTATAAGGTTAGGATTTGATGTTACATTTGGAGTTATTACTCGAGTTATGACATCAAAAATAGTGTATACGAGTAGGTGCGTTATTATTTGAAAATAGGTTTTTGCATTGTAACTGCAATAAAGCTTTGTATATAATAAGCCTTCTTCATAGAAATCTTAAGTAAAACAAGATTTGTATTAAAAATCACAAATAAACATTATCTATGGGTGGAACCAGTGTGTTGTACATTCATCTGTGGATAAATCTCTACCATTTAACAAAGATTTGTGTAGGGAGCTGAAGGAATATTGTAGTGAGTCTTCATTTGAAATTCATTTAAAAATTACTTAACAGCTTTTCAGTTACATAAATGAATTTCGTTATCTTTGTTTCTATGGGTCAACAGAGTCACCGCTACTATATACCATGATTATATCCCCTGTAATATACAGCTGTTTTTTATCAGTAAACTAGTTAGTGATAAATACAGTCTTTTTATTGGCTTAAAGCGGTTAATGAATCGGAATAATGAATGGCACATTTAAAAACCAAGTGTAGGCATTTCATGTATTGTGTTTGCTCGTTTCTATTCTGTACTCTATCGGTTGACGGTGTTATGGACTAAAATTGAGGGATCTTTGTTGTCATATGGTAGACTGAATTCAAGTCTTGATACTAACATCATCACCAGAACGCAGGTACGTTCAATTTGCAAGTCGAGAATGGAACGATACGCACGTTTTTGATTTGACTTGCTTGCCACAGTCTAAATTTAGCTTACAATCGTTTGTTTCAACTGAAAAAGCACAATTTATTCTGTGTTTGTCAATATATCTGATCATCCTATGTTAGCTTACGTAAGAAAAGATAGCAAATTCTATAATGAGGAACTGATTCTGTTGGTTAGAGGTGAACTCAACTGGTGCAGATACATTTTAGTGGAGGACAATTTTACGAAGATATCAGATAAACAAATTGCTGATTAATTTAAAAATGAAATAATAGTCATGACTCATCTAAAATAGTTTTCACTTACTATCAATCACTTGTCAGTAGTGAGGTAAACATTACAGAGCAAAGAGATAGAGACAGATTCATAAAGCCACAGATTTGAATCTCATTGGTTCACGTTTCCCAACTCTGATTAACTCACGATATTACACCTTTATCATCAATGTACTTCTACGACGATTCTGTCTCACCGTTAGAATGATGTTACTCATTCTGTTTTAAGGATAGTCACTACTGTTAAACATACCACTCGATTAGGAATAATTCACAACATAAATAACCTCACAAAATGCACTAAATCTAAAAAAGGTATATTATCACTGACAGTATACACATGAAAGTAACACATCGTACGTTGCAGATTCCGGAAAAACTGCATGTTGATCAAACTTAAAATGGACTGATAGGTAGTATTATTGCACTACTTATACCATTTGCGTACATTTAATTGTAAAGTCAAGAATAACGTTCATCGGTAATTCCTTGTATTTCCTCCTAATATAATATAGAGAAGTGAACATATAGTCAAGTAAACACATTATTATATGCCTAATGTAAATAATTATTTATTTTTGAGACATTTCATAGATTATAATTGGGTGTTGTAGAGATGGTTGTTTCGTCTTAGTATGGGACTCTTCAACAGTGCGCGTCTACGATCCCATCAGCGATCGAACCCACTAGCCTCTGTCTTCATGGCAAACGCTTTACAATTATACCGCTAGGAGCCGGCTAAGTGGTCTAATGGCAAGGCGTTCGCTTCGGAGTTAGAGGTTCTTGGTTTCGGTCCCTAAAGGGATCGTAAACGCGCACTGCTGAAGAGTCCCATACAAAGACGCGACAACTATCCGATGCATCCAAGTGAATAATGGTTATTTAATTCAGACCAATACATGATATTAAAATTGACAATTTCATAGATTGATAACTGAATCGCATCATGACGAAATAATTAGTTTTATCGTTTGGTGAATCATTCAAATAATATTTAAGTGTTTGACAGTTACACTTAATGTGAACTAATAATCAGTAGTTGAAGTCATATTTTATTTTTCTACGAAAATAGCCATATATAATACAGTCTTTTGAGTTACACCATTTACAGCTGAGGACCTAGTCCCCAATTAATTTAACTCCAAATGTATCTACTATCTAAAGCAGTTGTTAACAGACCAATCTGTAGATTACTTATCTATAAATAATCCTATTGACTTTAAAGACTATATTACATATTAATAAAAAACACAAATGTACTTTGAAATGAATATCTTGAACCGATTCGATAATCACATTCATTACATGAAATCCGAATGTTGTCTGCCTAAAACTATCTTACCCATTAAAGTTAAATCATTATATAACTAGGTTAAAATTATGTACAGACTCAAAATAGTCAAATTACCTATTAAATTCAATAAAGAGTTTATTCAGTAATTCAGTAGGTTATGTAGTAATTAAATTTACACTTACATTCAAACTTTTATGATGCATGTGATAAATCACATGAAACCAATTTACAGTAATGTGTATTTTAATCAGAATTCGAAGTATTATGAAGTAACTAGTAATCTATTAGTATTAATCAATCCCATACTATTAAACCAATGTTAAAGGTGAACATTAGGCATTCAACACATGAGAAAGGGCGTATAAGTAGTGCGAGCCCATTTGCAAGTCAACTAAAGTTCAAATGTCTTGTCAAATGACTGTTGCTTGTCTTCCTGAAGAAAGAAACCTTTTCAACTATTATGACTCTATAGTTTAGATAATGGTCTTGTTATATTCTACTTTAACATGAAGCAAATTGACTTTGTGAATATTTAATATAACCTAGTTACCTACCAGTAGCTATTGTTAAAATAACTGAATAACACAAATTAACCGTGTAGTTATTTGTAGAGTTTAAACATATCTAGGATGAAACAGTCATCATCAGTGAGACTGATTGGTAGGCGCGGTGTATCATAAATCGATAGAATTTGGAATTCTACCACTGGACTCCATTCAGCACAGTGGTGCAAATGTTTAGACGCTTGTTCTGAGACCTGAAGGGCTTAATTCGATTTCCTGACATAGTTGAAGGTTCACAAAGGTGATCAATTCCATACTAGAACAAAAGAGCTATCCAGGACTATGTAGTTTACAATAATCCCCATACAACACCAATCTGTCACAAGTATAATAAATGAATTCAATAGCTATGTCTACAAAACCACCACAATTCAGTAACTGTGCAATTATTAACCTAGATGTACCTTCAACTGCATTTAGCCGACTTAGTGTTTACCCAGTAATTTTATATTATCCTTATCGTTTCCACTATTTAAGAACGCATTCACGTTTGATGTATATACTGCATATTGCAATGCAACATCTTGTCGTAGTAATAGAGTTGATACCATAATGACTGTTGCAATCATGTTGAAATACATTGGCATTCTCCAGAACCTGAATCAGAATAACATAACAAAGTCAATAATTGAATAACTGCGTTGATATACAGTTGTATTTGATGCACTATTGGTATCTGATAATTTTGATTTATAATGAATAACTGAAGATCCGATTATCCAGGAAAATATCAGAAACGTTTTTCATTACTATGTTTTTGACAGATATACAAATGTACCTTTATTAATTTTTGGGGAGGTTTTCATTCCAGGTGAATGATATTGGTGTCGTTCAGTTTACTTTGCGTGTTTCATGTTTTATGATATAATAATGTTTTTCAGAACCATAATCAAGATCCTCAGTTAAATCCTTTAGTAGTGAAAATTATTCGAGCTGAATGTTATAGGGATTACTGAATATGAATTCAGTATCATAAAGTGGCCTGAAATATACAGCCACTGAAAACAACGAGCTGCAACAAGAGAACTGTATTTTTCTAGCCTGGTGCATACCTCCAACGCTGTTCAACCCAGAACCTTGAAGCATTTTCCAGCGTACACTTATTATTTAGATGATTGATCCGGGATTCAAAGGTTGATATTTCAATCAGTCTGTATTATATTTATGAGACCTTATATACTGGCATCTGCGAGTAATTGTTTCACAGCCGACATGGCTGAACAGAAATTAGTCAAGTATTTTCACTAGAACTCATGAATTAAGTTATTAGCATGTCAAATATGAGGCAATAACAATAGGTTCATCTACCTGTTGTGTTATATTCAATTCCGCACATATTCATTGGGAATATTAGGTCATTGTTCATAGTGACCATTTGTTTGATGAAATGACTTCATATCATTCAATATCAACTTCTAAATCCTTTACTAGTTTCATTCTTTATAAATACCTTATTGTAGTTCCATTAAATTTCTTTGGGATTACATTCTTGTCGTTGTATTTATTTGAGAACAGTCACGTAATATGTTTGTTTGTTTGTTTGTTTGTTTGATATATTTTTCAGTTAAATAATTAGGTTTAAGTATGTAACTCACTTGCTTCACTATGCCTTCATATGTACAATGATCTATTTCATTATCAACATAACATGAAGAAAATACTTGATCAAGTTGAAAAAGGAAAAGTATTGATACCTCACTATAAACTTACAAGTGAAATGCGTCTTTTAATGTAACTTACGTTTTACTTTGAAAGCTACATGTTACCAAACAACTCAAATGTGCTAGTCTATAAATTTTTTAAAATTTTTCATTGTAGTCTGGAGTAAACATTATGTTTGCACCGAATTCATTAATAAACTAAAGTTTGTTTAAAGTTAGCCAATAGAACTCTGGATACGTAATTCGTTAACAATTAGGATGTAAACCAACATTAAGATACCAGTGCATACTTCTTATGAGTCTTAAATAAGAAAATAAACATGTACTGTAATCCACATGTCAATCACAATCCAACTGTAATCATACTTATGATGTACAACTGTATTGAGACCATTTAGGATGCGTATTTAACAACGTAGACTTATTATTTTAGTCCATGACAACATCACTGTGGAGACACAAGCAATCCCAAACTCCCGAATAAATTGTCAAATATGGAAACAATATTACTAAATTAATTTATTAATAATTAATTAATTAATAATTTATTTATTTATTAATAATCGATCTGAATTAAACAACCGTTGAAAACCATGATACATTGGACGTGTGTTTTGTCCTAGTATGAAACACTTTATAAGTGAGCATCCAAAACCCTACAAGAGATCCACCCTAGGACCTTCAGGCCCGTCTGGGAAGATTTAACGATTGGACCACTGATCCGGCTCCCATAGGTTAACATTTTTAACTCAGTCAATTCTTGATATATCAGCTCACTAGTGACTAACCGCTGGAAGAAATTCTTGGAGTCCTAGTGAGATGTGGCTAGTGGATTTCATCCATGTCTGGAAGGAGATGGAATAGTTACGTTCGACAATTTCCATTAAGTGTTATATTGTACTAAAGTCTAATATTCTTATATTAAATGTAAGGTTATGGAACATTTTGTAGTAGTTAAGGAGTTGGACTTTCGTCTGTTTGGTCGCCAGTTTCCAATCCCCACCTTGATCAAGGTAAACAGTTTATGGCAATTACTCTACACAAAGTACAACTTAAAGATGGGTTTACAAATCTACTCCTTGTGCGTTAGCGTTACAGATATAACTTATCAAAATGTATATTTCGTTGCTATAGATATAGTTACTACGTTGTTTCTTACCTCAAATTGATAATCTCAAATTTCTATAATAAACATAAAAAAGTATTTGTTTACCAGACCAGTCTTAATTGTTTTAATATTTCATTTATCAATGAATGTGGAAATCTCTGACTTCATAAAACATATTTCAGTATGTTCATTTAGTTGACTTTAATAGAGCTTAATTCACCCGTTATTAAGTTATTAGACCTGTAAATAATTCAGTGATCTTAAGTTCACACAAATAACACCATTTATCAATATAATTCATATTCAAAAACCTTAGTTAAAAACAAAAAAACTATGGATGTCTGGATGAACATCTACTACAATTAACATTATCTACACGCATCCAGAATACAAAACTATACCACACTACATGTATAGCACGTGATAGCACTATTCATAAATACTGTGACTAGCTGTTTCCCAATCAAACCCAATTACAAACGTGCAACTCCCGAACAAAGCCAACACAGCTTAACTCGTCACCGGATACAGATTCACCTACGTGACTTCCAGTCACACTCTAATTATCATGACTGGTCACATTATTAGGTTACCGAAACCTGCACATTAGTGACCAAAGGGTTGGAATCGGCGACTCAATCACTAAAAGGTCAACAACTCAACTACTGAATCACTCATCTACGCACACAAACACAACGAATGCAACATTCGACTAATGGACACCATCGATGAAGAAATGGCGATGGAATACTCAATATTGCACTACCCAGTTTAGACAAAGATAAATTAATATCTCGACCTCCGGGGTGTGCCCCTCTTACAGCCAACAATCAATAACACACTCGAGCACACTCATATATATGTCACTCACCGTTCAATAACAAATACTCACACATCATAATTATCCAACCAAACACACAAATCACAACTAACGCTCACTTAAAATTTATCACTTCTCTTTAATAAACACCATAGTCAAAGAATTAATAGTGGAATAAACCTGAATTTTTATTGTGTTTTGGAATATATGAAAGATTAGACTAGTATGATGAAATATATAACCCCCTTGAAAAATATCTTACTTAAGAATATATAATAAGAAATTCGATAAGTCATATCTTGAGTGCATCAAAAGTTTGCTAATTTCAATGCTTGAGGGTTGAAAACTATTTGAGTTTGGAAAGACTGACGATTGCTCTCTGATTCGGTAATTCATGGATAGTGTAAATGCTTATAGAATCTAAATATACACGGTTTAACCTTACTATTAAGCTATATACAACATATATGCATATATAATAAAGCTAATGGACTTTTGTATTCAGTTATCTAACATCTATAAAGATCAGGTTGACTGAACGCTATAAACTAGGCAAAATAAAAAGTATACATAATATTGTTCATTATCACGGTATTTACTACTGATATTATGTACAGTTATGTATTAAGCTTAAGAACAAAACTTTCATACTAACAGCAACTAGTGTAACAACAATCACATCTCATCAGGTAGTAGCCATGATGATACGCTTATACAGTATGATAGGATGGAACAACCGACATTTTGAACAATTAATTCACTGGTAAGTAATTGATATCACTAAACTAATCCACATTTTTGCATTTTTACACTTCTGAAAATTCAAAGTAATTATTTCCCCACTTTGCATCAACCCTCTATTTTCCATTAAAAATCTAATTGATTTAATCGCATTTAAGTAATGGAAAAAACTTCGTCGAAATAAAATCAACAACAGGTAAATGTGGGATAAAATTTTCCATTTTTTTTTTAAATTTCAAACTAAAATCTTTTTGTAGGTATTTTCGTCCATCAAAGAACGAAAATATTTACAAAACTTGGGCTAAAATCTTTTTGATTGAATATGTCACAGATTGATGGTGGCAGGGTACCATTGAAAACCTGGGAGCACTGAACAGTTGTTTCTTTCTAGTGTGGAACTCCTCAGCAATGCGCATCAGGGGCTTCGGGTTGAAGGCGAACGCTTAACAATCTGCACCACTAGGTCGGCATCCAATGGTAGAATTCCCACTTCTATCAATTTGTGATATATAGCGTGACGATCATTCATTGTCATTGGTGATAACTGACTCACATCAGACAAGTCTGAACTCCACCAGACACGACTTCTGATTATAACTTCAGGAACATTCTGGAGTTAGTTGCTAGTGAGCTTATTATTGTAGTTAAAAATAACCATCGCAACTGAACTAAAATCTTTTTCTCAAAAGTAAATAATGTAAGTAATTTACTTCAACATTCATTTGATTCAACTGTGTAGTAATTAGATGATAATAATTGTGTAATTTTTCTAAACATAAAACATAATCACTATGAATGTAAACAAAAAGAATCTTAATGTGAAAAAAAACAAAAAAACAAAAAACCAAACTTAGTTACTGAATTACAAATTTTATAAAATCACTTTTCAACTAGTATGGTAAATGAAGTTTGTTAGTTTAGTTTTACATTAAATAAACTGAATGCATGAAGATATTGAAAGTGGAAAATTTAAATTAGGAATTGTTACAAGTTAAAGTTGTTAAAATACTCAACATTTTGTAAGTGCCCTTAGTTCTTTTTAGTATTTTACTGATGTGTGATTGAGAATAACTAATTTTAGACTGTTACTACTTGTCTCTATTAAAACAATTGACTTCCAATATCACCAGTATAACATATGTCAATTCAATCTAAAGTTCTTGGAACGGAATCTACGATGCATACTGCTGAGGAGTCCCATACTGAAACGAAACAGTTGTGTAGTGCTTCCAAGTTTTCAGTAATAATATACAAACCTCATATTGTGACACATTCAACCAATCAAATAATGACAGATATTGTTTTTAAGTTGATAAAATAATGTAGTAGATAGTTGTAATTAGTATTGTGAAAACTTAGTTTCTATGTAAACTCTTTATTGCAAAGAACGTAATAAAAACTTTTATTACAAAGTGATCTTGATAATTAGCATCACTGAATAAAAAAACATGCAAATCAACTCTGCACTCTTATTTACATGAAAGTTATAAAATGTTAGTACGATTATAAATAAACCACATGATCACATTTAGCAGTTTGTATTTGTCGTAAATTGTTCATGGTGGGTACTATTAAAAACAAGACCGCACTAGATAGCTGTTTTGTACAGGTATGCGATGCCTCAGCAATACGTACCCTTTGTTCCATCTTCGGATTTAACCCAGGGCTTTCATATCTCAAGATAAACACCTAGCCACTTACATTGTTGAAAGACAGTCTAATTGTAAAATTTCATTTAAAGTACTTGGTGAAGTTAATACAAGAAACCTGGTGATCAAACTATTGTGTAATAGTTAAGTGAATATCATTGTTATGGAAATACGATTGGCAAAAACTATGAATTTATGAAAAGAATCAAAATTGTAATTATAATAATAATAAGATTAGTGGTAAAAATAATGAAAGGAGTGAATGTAATGAGTCATTTGTAAATCGTTCAAGTACTCAATGATGTGATGACCTAAGCAAGGAAAGGAGCTGTGAATATGCTGTAAAAAATGCACACAGACCCAGTTAGAAAAGATGTATGCCAATGGCTTTGGCTATATGAAAAGGGTGTATATGATAACCATATAGTAAATAGAATGGGATTCGTTATATGATTTTAAAAGAGGTTTTCACATCCACATAACGCCTCTTTTGAATTAAGTGTGTAAGTTTAGAGTTGTTTGTTTATCTTAATTGTGGTTTACTTATCTGTGATTGGTGGTGTTATTGTTACTATTTGACGAATTTTGATTATCACTTACTCCATTTTGTAATCTCTTACCTATTCGGTTACATTTTAAATAGCATTCAGCCTTTGTCTAATCACATTTTGTCACTACCCCATCTCCTAGGTCACCCATATACAGAGACACCTATACATATATATTGGATTAATAAGCTTGTTGTTTATTTCAATTGTCGTTTACGTTTCACAAGTTACATGATAATGATGACTATTTCAACATTAACATTCGTATCTTACAAATAATCTGATGAGACAAAATTTGTATCCAAATTATTCTTTATATTTAAATGATGTTATACCCGCCTCAGAACTGGCTATTTTTGTCACTGATAATTGTGAACTAATAAATGTAGAACCTGATGAGCATTTATCGAAAAGAATATTCTTCGTTCAAACGTCTTTGGTTTTAATAATCATGGAAATTTTTAAACAATAAAATAATTTTATTTGATTGGATACATCACAGATTGATGTTGACAGGGTACCATTGAAAACCAGGGAGCACTGGAAAGCTGTTTCGTTCTAGTGTGGAACTCTTCAGCAGTGCGCACAAACGATTTCGCACCAGGGGCTTTAGGTTGACGCGGAATCGTGTGTGCGCACTGCTGAAGAGTTCCACACTAGAACGAAACAGCTGTCCAGTGCTCCCTGGTTTTCAATGGTACCCTGTCAACATCAATCTGTGATATATCCAATCAAATAAAATAACCAATCTCCACAAAAATAACCATTCCAATTGAATAAAATAATTGTAAATTTACTTACCAATTGTTGTAATAACAGTAATTGCATAAAGAACAGAACCAGCAAATGACCATTTTAAATCATCCATTGAATCATTACCATTCCAACCATCAGTTTCAATGAAATCAACAATACGTTTAGTAAACTCCATCAATGCTAATTGTATACGTCCACGTAATAATAAAATAAATTGTAATTTTAATGAATTCTCACTACGTATATTATCTAAATCGAATTCACTTAATGTATTTGTTTTATTTATTTGATATGCATCTATTGAATGTTTAATTGTAGTTAATGTATTTAATTTTGTTAAATATCTTGTCTTTATTGATGTACTATCGTTAATATTATTGTTAAATTTATTATATGTACTACTATTAGATAAATTAGTAGTATTTAATATTTCAGTAATATTATCATTTATTAATTTTGTATAATTTCTATGATCTATTCTATTTTCTATAAATAAAACATTTTTATTCGGTTTTTCATTTTCTAAAAAATCAATGAAAAATTGTAAAATTGCAATTGTCTCATTACATGTTTTTGATTGTTTTATTAAATAATGATGTAATTCATTAAATAAGATTTGTAAAAAATCATTTGATGCTTCAATTCTATATTCATATGCTAAAGTTTTAATTTCTTTCTCTTTACCACGTTCAATACCACCAAATAATAAACCACCAATAATTGTATAAGCAATAACTAAACCAGATAAACCAATATGTGAGAAAAGCATTGCAATAAATCGTTTAATACCAGATTTAATCTCTTGTAATTTACGTCGACGACGTTCTTGTTTACGTAAACGTAAACGTTCTTCACGAGATAGTATAGTAGTTGATTTAGGACTAAATGGTTGATGTGTACCAATTGGAATTGGTGAAAATATATGCTGTGTATTGAAATCTTGTTGAAAGATCATTTTGTTCTTTTTTGGTTTGTTTTAATGAATACTTAATAAAATGGTGATAATTTGAAAAACAAACAGGAAGTTGTGAATGATTAAAGTGATACAGATGTAATCAATTCTATGTTTCTATCACTATGATAATGAATATCATTAATTGTGCCCAGTAAATACTTTATATTCATCTATTATGAAATGATGACATTAGTAGATGTATATACACTCTACTGATGATCGTCTTCTTAAATGTTATTTACTACTTTAACGATTATTCAATGAAAAACAAACAAACAAACGAACGTGTAATACATTTGATATGATTAGGTAATAAATTTGCCTAAAAATTACATAATTACAATGATTATTCATTGTCTACCAATAAGAATTCAATTGGAAAGAATGAAATGACCAATTACAATTGGATATCATGTTAGTAATTATTTTTTCTTTAATTTAAGAATATCGTTGCTTTCTTTTCTTGTTTTCTTTCTAACTATGAATAATTCAATGGATGGTTTCAAGTTATACAAGACTTTAATCTAACTGTCCATCAACATTTTATTAATAGAGAACAATGAAATGTATTCAACTATAAAAATCAATTGTTGGTTTCTATTATTAATACCGGTTTCAGTCATTACAAGTTCAATTTAATATCACAAATTGATATGAATTGAACAACTACTGCTGAAAACCCTAAAGGCATTGAACAACTATTTTGTCTCTCTTCAGTAGTGCGTATTCGCGACACAACTTGGGAACGAACCTAGGAGGTTATAACTTTGCGGTGAACGCCTAACTAATAGACCACTGATCTGGCTCTAAATGGTTGATATTTCCAATTCAGTTAATTTATAATATGTTAGTGAGGCCTCACCTATTGCCAACAGTAGGTGACATGGTTAGACTCCAATAGTCACGTCTCACTCCGGGAATTACTGCGAGAAATTAGTATCCAGTGAGCTGTCCAGTGCATCATGATTTTCAGTGGTTGTATATTACAAAGCAACCTGTGATATCGAACTGACATTCAACAATCTCCATAACACCCAGTTAAAATTATTAGAAATCACTTTATGCGTCTGAATAAATTGACCGAAGTTAGACAGTTGCTAAACGTGTAAAACACTTCTGAAAGAAGTTTTTTTAACCTATACTTTGTATGTATAAACGGCTTGACTGGATTACAGTATACGAACCAGTAGACACGATACTTAAACGATCACTTATAATTCCCTAAATAACTAATGAAAAATGGAGCTGTTAGCTTGAACGTTGGCACAGACTTGAACATAAAATGAATAATGTTGACAAGATTTTTTGTCATTTGGAGGCAAACGGGATCCTACCATATCAACGGAGTATAGGATAGTTACATAGAACCCTGAAATGTGATTGTCATAGGTAATTGGAAATAGGAATGTATGAAAGGAGATTAGATAGTTTTAGATATCCCTATTACTGCAGTAATATATCTTTTAGAACACTAACTTCTTTGTGCTTCTAAGCTCACTCTACTACAAATGATACTTGTTGGGATGGCTTCTAGAAACCTCAATGAAGTCTCCAGAACCCTTGAAAGAGCCAGAGACAATCCGTCCAATCACCGATCGACAGAACCTTCCAGAATCTCGACGTGAAGCATTCTGATTGGGTAATAATTAAAAGTTCTTACTTCGGTTGGATGGATCGTAATGCTTATTTTGTTGTTTCAAAAAAACTATAAATATACGATTATTCTGTGCAGAACTGACTCTCTCAATTTTACTGGAATAAGGTTCTTGTCTACTTGCCCCCTGTGTTCTGAATTTAAGACTAGACGGCCCAAGGCGTTCGACTGCTAAAGTGATCTGCGGGTACTCAGACTATCAAGTAAGCGTTACAGCAATATTGCTACTGATGTACATGCTGTGAAGCTTTTATTATTCAGTTCATTTGATTTAATGGCCATTAGTAAAGTGGCTGAGTTGCAATGACATAGCTATTGTCTGACTATATACGCGAATATCTTGATTGATTTGGAACTGTCATTTGCAGAAGTTGGTAGCATTGTTAAAGTAAATAATCGTTTGATAAGAAGATGAAGAGGTAACATGAAAAGGAGTCTAGACGAAAAATGGGTATATATCAATATTTATTAAATCAGACCTTTACAAGTTTTCGGCACGTAGAACTAGACTGTCTATAGAGGCCTCACTCACAGGGTGAAGAAATAAATGAAGCGAACTCTGATAACAACAATAGGTAAATTAGTTCTACCAAGAATGTTAATATATACAGATTACTGAGGGAGAGGTATACAAGTGCTTTTCACATTTAGGTTACAAACATCATGTTACAGTACACAACAAGCACTTTGTGGATAATTTGACAAGCATTCATTATTAATAACAATGAGTCTTTTTGGGAACTCTTAAAAAAGTATTTGCATTCATACAAGGGTTCCAGAAGTTGGGAATTATCAAGTAATATGGATGGATTTCTAAATCGTAGCTTCATTGGTTTAAAATCAGTAACATTAATCTAAAACTACGAATTATTTATCAACTATGGAAAATATTTGTATCTTTTGTAAAATGTTTATATACCCCGTATAATACATGCTTCTTTATTAATATACCGCTAAGTCATAAATGCTGCCATCTCATTAGCTTAAATTAGCTAATGAACTAAAACAATAACTGCCTCCATCACAAACAATGCTCGGACATTTTCAGCATAGTACCAGTACATTCCTACACTGAACTCTAGCCATCATGTTTAAAAGGAAAGTAGTTTTAACCTTAAGCGATGCAAATGTGTGAATCTAAACTATAATTATACTTTAAAAGAAGTACCACCTGTCTTCAGATGTTGAAGAACTCATAAAATCGTTACTATGGTAGCATCTTAATGTGTATTGAATAATAATGTTGTTATTCATGAGCTGCTTATCCATTATACGGTTGACTCTAATTTCCGGCTCTAAAACTTAGGGTTCTGATTGTTCGCGTAATATGCGAATCGCCGATCTAAACAGTTTAATTTCAGAGCCTTCATTGTCTTTTTGGACGACTCCATCAGAGTCTCCTTCAAGTGGAAGCGAGATATAAACATGTTTGCAGTAATTGGTATTCCTAGTTTTTACTCCACCTATAGTTTTCATTACTTTCGTTCGTCTTTCTCTTCTTATTAACCTTTTCATCCTGTCAACAGATGATAAATTACATCTCATCCATCAACTACATGATCAAAAGCCAAACAAACACAAAGCTCGGTGAGAACAAATATAACTTTTAAATAATACTGAGACAATTAGAGCTACGAAGATAAGTACTTTAGAGTAAGAAGATTTAAATCAATACTCTCGGAATAGAATAAATATCGACTTATGGTTGTTTGTGGTTGTTTGTAATCAATGGTAGACCGAAAAATAAAATTCTGGGGTTTTTGTCAAAAACATACTTTTAATGGCACTAGAAACATTCTATTCAGGATGTTATCCAATGTACCACTTTCAAAGTCGACATTTAAGTGAAGTCCTTTCTTTGCTATAGTAATTGTCGATTCTTTCAGAGGTTTAATTTTTATACTTTTCCTTCGATAAGTTTTGGTTGAAAGCATTTGCTATCAATATCTTGATTTGTAGAATGAAGCATAGTGATTTCTTTAAATTCTTAATGCAAATGACATAATCATATTTTACTTCCTATCAATAGTAATTCAGCTTTATAATTTTAATACAGAATCAACTTATTCACATACTACTTAAAATTATCACTAACCTAACATATTTTGTAAAGTTGTTAGTAATTTTGTTACAGTTACTATGTTTGTCTAAAGTTGTGTACTTTTTCTACCGCTTAAAGTAATTAAGAAAGAAATATATAAATGTATATTTACAAAAATTATTATAAAACAAAATATTCTATTGTAGAATGAAGTAAATTTCAGAGATGAACAGAGCATAGTAAGAAGTTATGTAACATATGTAATCATATGAAATGTATTCAATGTATTCAATCAACAGAATGTTTACATTCATAGAATCATCTAATTTTCTTTTGTTATAATGAAATTATGTTGTATTTATTGAATGCATAATATGCACATACAATTCATGAATAATGTTATCATCATCTTAGTAATACAATTTAGTTTCTATATGCTGTGCATAATAATAAAATAAAACACATAGACTATGATCACCTGGTGTGAATGGAAAGGTCAAATAGCATATTTCAACTATTATGTAAAAGCATGTAACATTGAAGTAATGAAACTATTTTTCATTGTGACAATCAATGAAGTAACTATTTAAATAATGAACAATAATTGACGCAGAAAATTATGAATTCATTACTACAGAATGCGTGATTTTCATATGTTTAACACTACTACAAAATACTAGATTCACTACAACTATCACAATATCAACTTCATACAGTTACCTCTACAAATCCACTTGAATAAAGCAAGAATAACAAATGACACAGAATATTATGAATTCATTTTTGTTTGATTGATTCTCATCAGCTACATCACAGTTGCAACATTTTGTCGAATCATAACATCTAAATGTTTAATCATAAGGATTGGTAATGTAAAACAAGGGGATTGAAGTGACAGAATATCTGTTCAATGTATACATGTGAATGTAAGTGTATAAGGTGTAAGGTTGTTTAAGTGATCGACATTGAAATGGTGAGATGGTGGTGACAGTGTAATTAATTATAGTTTGAAAATTGATAATGTGAGATATATAATATCCAAAGTACATTAGATGAATGGTCACATAAACGTGAGCTAGTTTATATCATGAATGATTAGTGGAATGATTATTACGTGGATAAACATTGATAAGCAAATATGTGGAAACAAATTGCAAACAATCAAACAACTAAAATGATCACCTTAATAACTGACTTAATAACAATATGATTCAATCAAATTTACCAGAATGACGATGAAATATCGATAGTCTCTTTTCAATTTTATAGATTTGTATGGTGAATTCATCACAGGGTGATGCTGATAAGGTACTATTGGAAACCAGAAAGTACTAGACAGTTTCTTGTCATAATGTGGGACTCCTTATTTGTGGACACCTCAGGTTATACCCCAGAGGCTTCAGGTTGGTGGACGACAAAGTTTCTGTACTAGTGAGTCGGTATCCAACGGCATAATTCCCACTTACATTAATTCGTGATATAGCGCGACGAACTTGTATTCGATTCAATGAGCACCATGTTTCATCTAATATTGGAAAACTTTACGTGTAAGTACACTTAATTGTTGAAGTCATGTGAACGAAGCAATGTGATTGAATTCTACATTTCAATCACCTTTGAAGGCAACAAATGTGAAATAAAATTTCTTCTCATTCATATCATACGTGAAATGTTCATTTGTTAGTTCCCACTACTTATTAATACACTGTTTTGGGTACCCATCGTTAAATAGACACTTTCTTATGGTACTTTTCACCTTTAATTTCTTAAACGACCTTACACCTTATATATATATATATATGTATATATATATATATATATATATATATATATATATATAATGAACGGATGTTCTGCGTCACTTCAATCCCCTTGTTTTACATTACCAATCCTTATGATTACCTATTTTGATGCTACGATTCGACAAGAAGTCATAACTAAGATGTAGCGGATGAAAATCAATGAAACAAAAATGAATTTATAATATTCTCTGTCGTTTGTTATTCTTGCTTTATTCAAGTGGATATGTGGAGGTAATTGTATGAAGTTGATATTGTGATAATTGTAATGAATCTAGTAATTCATAGAAGTGTTAAACATATGAAAATTACACATTTAATAGTAACTAATATCATGTTAATTGGATACTATCTATTGAACAAATTATATTTCGAAGTAAATTAGATATATTTGATTTTATTTTGTGCTGAAGATTACACTTGGTGACAAAAGTTTAATTTTCAAAAAGGAACCAAATTAAATAAAACATATGAATAGAATGTATTTGTAAATAATCTCAGCGGATGAAATTAAAGAAAAATTCCAACGTTTCGCTCGGCAATCTGGTCCGAGCTTCTTCAGGGAAATAACCAAGATCAAAGTTACCGAATATAAATGTAAATAAGAGGTCAAATTTGAATCATGAATATCCAATCGTATACAGGGTATGAACATGTTATATAAGACATTGTAAGTGAAATAATGTTAAAATTGTTGTGGATGAAGGGAGGTGTGCACTTTGTGTGCATTTTCCATGGTTCAATCATATGCACACATATACTGCTATGAGTTATGTTCACGGAGAGGGGTAGACAATCTGAAGTAAGGCTTCCTATTAAATCATGATAGAAGTAAATCAATGTAATGATAATTATGAGACAAAGGTTGAGTGTATATTCGCAAATTGGTAACACGATGAAACTCAGGAGTAAACAATCCTAAAATAAATCAATCAACAAAAATGAATTGCGTTGGAAGTAGGAGTAGTAGATGTTTGAATTCATTTTTTAATCATTAGGCGCCATGGTGCAGCTAACAGTACTCCATCTCGTCGGTTTATATTATTCGGATTTGCCCATATGTGTAGGGCCTCAGATGTTAACCTTTCTTTGTAGGAATTAAAAGCTTTTTGAAGGATTTTAATCCCATCAAAGTTGATACTGTGTCCTGATTCTATTGAATGTAATGCTATTGCTGACTTATTCTCAAGTTTTCTTATATCGTGAGAGGACTTGGGAATATGCCTCGAACAAATTATATGTTCCTTCACCCTTACATTCAATTGTCTTGATGTTTCTCCTACGTACATAGCATTGCATTCATTACATTTAATCTCATAGACACAGTTCGTCTGTTCCTCTTTTGGTAATCTATCCTTGATATTTACAAGTGCAGAGCCCAGTGTATTGTTTGTTCGAAAGAAAACACGTATGCCATGTTTATTTAAAATTCTTCTAATCTCTTCAGATGTTCCATTTCTGTATGACACAACCACAGTGTCAATCCATTCTTTCGGTTGGACATTCGGTTTGTCTTTTTCATTACGTTTCTCTTTAAGTATTTTCTTGACAAAGCTCTTGGGGTAGTTGTTCATCATTAGTGTAGACAATACTAAGTTAAATTCAGTTTCTTGGTCTTTATTATCTGTGACTAGTTGATGGATTCTGTTTATCAGGTTCCCAAAAACTGTCACTTTCGTTGATTTAGCATGAGCTGATTTATAGTCTAGGTATTTTCCAAAATATGTTGGTTTTCGAAAAATGTTAATCTTAAGACGGTTATCCTGTTTCCTTTCGACTAGACAGTCGAGGAAGGATAATTTATGATCGATAGTCTCGATTTCCCTGGTGAATTTGATGTTGTTGGAAATACTGTTAGGCTTTTCAAAAAGTTCATTTAATGCGTCTCGTTTCGTAATAATGAAAGTGTCGTCTACGTATCTTAGCCAAAGTTTCGGCGGATAGACACATTTTCAGAGTGCACTTGTTTCCAGTGAATGCATAAATAAATTAGCACCTATTGACGACACAGGAGATCCCATCGCTACACCTTCTGTTTGTTTATAGAGGTCTCCTCTAAACTTAAACAATGCAGAATTTAAGCATAAATTCAAGCATTCAATAATTTCATGAGGATTAAAAGAACAACGTAGACTTAAGTCAATGTCTGTAAGTAAGTATTCATTTATAATGTCTAACGAATTGTTAATGGGGACATTAGTGAATAAAGAGCAAGCATCAAAACTTGCCATTCCTTCATCTTCTTCTAAATGTATGTTTGTAGTCTTGTTTTTAAAATCAAATGCGTTTTTTAATTCCATATTTTGCCTCTTTATCATATGGTTTAAGTACACCTGCCAGATATTTTGATAGATTATATGTTGGAGAGTTTGTGTAGTCTACCACTGGTCTTAATGGGACATTCATCTTGTGGATTTTCGGTAGTCCGTAGAATCTACAAGGGCTGCAACTTTTTGGAGCAAGAGAGAACCATAATGAATGTCCTAGTTTCGACATAATAGATCGTAATACTTTACTTATCTCAACCTTCAGGTTGTTAAGGGTGTCACGGCATTTTGTTGTCTTTGTTGTCAAATTAAATAAACTTTTAAATTGCACTCAGTTACTGATTTTTTTTGATTGATTATGTGATATATGATGTTTGTATTATAGACTTCTGTTAATAAATTTAAATATACTTAATATACATTGTTATGATGAGAAAATGCATTATTGTTATACAACTATTGAAATTATCATATAAATTGTTATCTCTTATAGACTACTACTTATTTACAGTTTTTAAGTAGACTTAATTAAGATTAATGCAAAAGAGTGATGGTATTTATAACCTGTATAAAATGAAATATAATTGAAAGTTAATTATCTATATCTTATTACTATATATTAAATTGATCTACATAAGCTAATAACTTTATTCATTTCTATCAAAGCAATTTTAATGTTAAACAACTAAAATGAATTCAATCAAATGAAGAAAAAAATTAATGAAAACTGTTTATTCTTCTAAAAAATAAAAAAAATGTATTCAATATTTTCAGTTAAACAAAATTGACTAGACAATTCATAAAAAGAAAAGAAAAGAAAAAATTAAACTGAATGACGAAAAGTAATTTACATAACATTTTTTTTTGAATTAATTGTAAAAAAAAAAAAGTCAACAATGTTTAAATGGAAATATGATGTTTAAGCTAATTGATGAGAAACCCCCCAAAAAAAATGAAATTACAAGAAAACAATGTTAATTTTTGTGTATGACAATTAAAGTACATTGATTAATTGTATGTTTTGATGCATAGATATACAAAAGTACATATTCAAAGTTTATTCCAAGGGTGATGGTAGTAATGATGTTGGGATACATAGGGGCAGGGATGGTGACATAATGAAAGATAAACACATTCTATCAATTAGAAACAGTCACAGATAATTAAGTAAAAATAGAAAAACAAAAAAAATTTTTATTTGTTAAAAATATTTCTACTTGATAGTTGATGATACACAATTTTATAGTTCCTATTTTATTTTCTATTCAGGAAATAATGAACTTATTAGGATGAACTTGTATCTTTTCGTTGATTTTTTGTGGACTAAAGCTGGTCAGTCTTTGTTGCTATATGTGCATCATGAGCGGATTACCTCGATATAGCGAATATTTCACAAGTGATTATTTAAGCTGGATTGTGACTAGCAAGTGGAATCCAGAACATTAACATTGAAATGCAGGTATATCCATTCGACGAGTCTCAAATATGTTAAAGCGCGCATCCTGGATTTCACTTGCCAGTCACAATCCAACTTAAATAAACAATGAACTTACTTTAATAAATCATTTTTTATGAATTAAAGGTTCGAAACTATATGTAAACAAAATATGGTCTACATAATCATATTAATATGATAATAATCGGTGTTGTTGAATTATGTCTTGGATATTTTAATATTGTCTTAAGAAAGTTATATGAATGATAAATTCGAATATTTACATTTTATGAAATAAGGTTGCTGACCTCTTTTGACTATTGTCAACCTAACTATATACTTAAGAGAGACTTTCGTGTATTTGATTATACTGTGTTCTGCATGTTGGATAGTTCTGATAATATCGGCCAAAACTTTTGACTTCAACCAGACTTCAACGAAAACTTTTTAATCAAACTATCCAGATAAAACAATGCAAGATAACTGTAACATCGAATAAAAAAAATAAGATATTGAGTGATGAGAATACAACTGGAAAATATCCCAAATTAAGTCTAATCAAACTGAAATCAAGGTTTTTGCTGGTTAATATTTTCTTAGCAACACACAACATCAAATGCAGATGAAGACTAACAATATAGCAGCAGCCTCATCAGCAGTAGGCCTCAACATACACGAAGGGAAAAACAATATCCTCCGATACAAAACAACAAACACTAACCCAATTACACTTGACAGAGAAATTCTGAAAGACATTGAAACCTTTACATATTTGGGCAGCATAATCGACAAACAAGGAGAGTCTGACTCGGATGTGAAGGCGCAGATCGGTAAGGCAAGAGTAGTATTTCTACGACTGAAAAACATCTGAAACTCAAACCAATTTTCAGTGAATATTAAAGTCAAAATTTTCAATACAAATGTAAAGACAGTTCTGTTGTATGGAGCTGAAACTTGGAGAACTACGAAAAGTATCCATCAGAAGATACAAGTATTTATAAACAACGGTCTGCGCAAGATTCTTCGGATTTGTTGGCCAGATGCCATCAACAACAATCTTCTGTGGCAGAGAACGAACCAACTTCCAGCCGAGAAAGAAATTAGAAAAAGACGCTGAAGGTTGATTGGACACACACTGAGGAAACCATCAAACTGTGTCACAGGACAAGCAGTAACTTGGAATCCAAAGGCCAAAGAAACAGAGGAAGACTCAAGAGCACATTTCGTCGGAAATTGGAAACAGACATGAAGAAAATGAACAGCACCTGGGAAGAGCTAGAAAGGAAAGCCCAGGACAGAGTTGGTTGGAGAATGTTGTTAGGCGGTCTATGCTACATTTGGGGTAACAGGCATTGATTGGTTGATTAAAGCTGAAATCAAAAGAGTATCAAGCTCAAATAATGTATTTATTGACCTATTAATTAATTAATATTCTATACAATAAGTTATAAATATACTGTTACGAACTTTAAATGTTATAGGCATCAAATCTATAACAAACTGTCAAAATAATTGAAAACGATGGTGCAAGTAAAATGGTTGAATAGAAGATAAGCAAATTAAATACAAAATCAAATAAAACAAATAGGTCAATGAAGTTAAAAAAAATAGTTTTAGAGGAACGATCTACAAAATATATATGCCCATTACGTTTACCACGACGATAAACCAACACCGTCCTCCTACGTCAAATTTTCTCTACTTTTATGAATATCAATGACTAAATAATCATGGCAAATCACTACAATATATCTTGCTTGAAAGATATTGTATCAGGTAGCCGCCTTCTCAATTGAGCTGTTAAGCTTCCGATAAAAAGATATGTTGATTATATTTGTTATTAGTGGGACTAATTTCACTACTGACTAGTGTGTCCTTTGTGTGTTCTTGAGTTACAGAGTATGACAAAAGAATTATCAAATTCATTCTGATTTTTAAAGATTTTCTAATTATTTGTAGATCATCTACTAGGCATTTTAACAGTTAGTTGTGAGTAACATTTGAGAATCAACGTTCAAATAAAAGAATAGTAGACAACTAGAAAAGTAACTTTCGTATTATTTTGTAGAGTTTGCACTAGATGTTCTAGATGATGTTTATCATCTCACTGTTCAGTCTGAAGAGATTTGAAATGTAACTATCGAAGAAAGTCACCTCAACGCAACAAATTAGTATGTTAAATATTACTACTCACAGATTTGACATTAGACACATTCTTGATTTACGTTGACGTCTTTTATTACGTAGTCAGTACACATAACTTTTGAAAACCCTTCTGAGTAGAAAATCAGTAAGTTATGTAGTGGATATTGATGGATTTTTTATTAATCATATTGTTTGGACGGCTTTCAGTAACCACAGCGAATCTTTTAGAACACTTCAAAGAGCCAGCGACATTCCATTCAGCCTGAGTGCTGAAGTTTGTCCGTGGTTAGTTAGGCTGTCAAGCACGGGTTATGACAGATATGAACAATACCTTGACTCTTCAAACGATTATTGTTCATATATTATAAAGTTCGTAGACAATAACTTTTCATATAAAAACTTACGTTGAAAACAGGCCGTAATCAAAGTATAACAGAAAGCCATCCACAAAACAAACAGCCCATTAGCGATATCTCTTATTAAGTAGTTCGTCATAACCGTCATCAAGATTGAAAATGTTCCCTGCTGAGTGGTACTAACTAGACTAAACCTAGGTTTATGGATGTTCATCGGTCGTCATTAAACAAACAATATTCAAAACGACAATATATTTAAGTGGAATCCAACAAGCTGCATGATATACTCAATTAGCAGGTATCAAAATATAGATTAATCAATAGTTGAAACCAATAAGTGTCGTTGTTGTTCCTTTGAGTTTAGCCAACTCCCCAATAACCAACGTAAGAACTGCCTTAATAATTGACCGGATAGTGTGCAACCTGGTATACTCAATCTATTTTCAGTCTGATTCAATACTTAGCTCCAAATGAGATAAAGAAAGATATGAATTATATATCAAACGGTTCAGCAATACAAAACATGGTCATGTGTCACTATGTATTTATATATCAATTCATTAAAGTGATTATTAGTTTAAGTAAATCATCAACTGAATAAAGATCACAAACGATATTTACATGAATAGTTATTACATTGAATAAATGGTAGGTTGGGCTCTAAAAATAGACTGATTATCTCCTAGAATTGTTATCCCAAAGATTTTTCCAATTACTTTAGTTGTATGTAAGGTAAATACTTTGTTTTATTAACATGTTTCACTTACCCTACTCTCTTAGTTGACTAGTTAATAGTTAATATGTCAATTTTCACTTATAAACTACAGTTAATTAATTGTGTATGCGTTACCTCCATGTTCTCCATCACTGTCTCTCTTAATTTTTTATTGATGTCACTTACTTAATTGGCTGAGTGTGTAATCAGGTTTTGTGTATATATATAAAGGAATGCTTGAAATATAATCGGATTTGTCTGGCTGATCCATCGGTCTTTTGCCCTTATTATTTTGACCTGGGACTAAGTAGACACTGAGGTAGACGTTAGGCATCGACTAGACACTCGTACTTGTTACTGATAAGTTTAATTGGTGCTCACAACGTTATATGAAGTAAATAATTTTACCAATCTATCACAACAATAAATTAATATAATTAAATGTTAAACCATTTACTGGAAAGTATCACTCAAATCTGCTGTCAGCCAACATCAAAGTCAGAATTTTTAACACAAACGTTGAGACAGTTATATTTTTTGAAGCTGAAACTTGAAGAACCTCGGAAAGCATCATTCAAAGGATACAGATGTTTATAAAAATTTGTTTAAGTAATATACTCCAGATTTCTTAGTCAGATACCAGCAGCAACCTGCTGTGGTAGAATGCAAACCAACTTCCAGCCAAGGAAGAAATCAGGAGAAAGGAAGTTAGGACGATCAAAGAGTGTGTTGCGCCGGGAATCGGAGTCAAATGTCAAAATAATAAATAGAGCCTGGGGGAGAATTGGAAAGTCGAGTCAAGGGGATAGTTGGTTGAAGAATGATGATTGGTGTATTATGCTCAACGAAGGGTGATTGAGCGATTGATTGACAACTGACATTACATTAATTCATTATGATTAGTGTTTTACAACAATCACACTTTTGAAATCAATAACAGGTTGTATGCTTGATTTTCTAAAATGTATTATTTTATGGAATCTAATATCTCCAACAGTTGTATTGTGATATAAGTTTAAGAAAAATAGTTCAATATGTTTTGTGAATGTTAACGTAATCAAAAAACCCACCAACTTAATTTCAGCATCAATTAAATACTTACTTGATGAATTAATCACTCATATTACTAGTATTCTCTTGCAAGAAAGAGGACAAAAATGGAATCATCAATAGACGTAAGCATCAATATAAATGAATCTCCTCAGAGAGCACAATAAAAGTTTTTTGTTGTTTTGTGTGAATAGTGTGCCAATAATCTGTTCAAGTTTTTCCTTCATAACGAGTTTCCTGTAGACTGCTAACATACTTATACTTCCATTACCCACGCAATGGATGGTTTATTTCAACAATTAGTTTGAATTATAACTCCTTTCTACTTTGTTCTCTTTTCACAGATTCGACAGTTACTCAATTAGACTAGTGAACACAGTTACAAAAAGTTATATCAATGCAAAGATAGTAATTCTATCTGATGATATTCTGTAACAGTGATTCATTTTATAGCCGTTTAGTATAATACTTTAAGTTTTATATGACAGTAGTCTTATACAAAGGTTTATTTGAAAAAGGGTAGTGAGTGAATTTCGATGGATACTCCTTTTGGTACTGGTTCTTGTTTATTATACTTAGTATTTAGTTAGTTTGGGGCTTGCTGGTTTTATTTGCTGATTCGGATCATTTTGAATCTTTTCTTGTAGAATAATGCCATTAAATAGTCAATCATTTTTGCGTGCAATGAAAGGAGTACCCTGAAATCTCATAGTGTATAATGATGACAGTAAATATGTTGTGTGACGTCGTGAATATGAACAACTTACACAAAATCGACTAACAAATTTCATGTAAAATTAAAATATAACATGAATAACATTCACTCTCAGTGACTTCTAAGCGTACACCATCCTATTTAGCATATACACTGCATACTGTATTTATCTCTTGCATTATTCGATTCGGAGACTAGAATACACTAATAATTAGTAACAGCCTAATTATGAGTAGCCAATGAATTCAAATAACTCGACATCATGTTATACATAATTCAGAAGGGTACGTGGCTGAGACGAATTGTTCGATTTGTCGATTCTGTTATTAAACAAAAAAGAGTTCATTTGACCACTTGTTCACTAGACGTTTATTTAGTTAAAAACCTACATAAGGTTCGATATTTTTCATAAATTATGATAAATAATCTATTTGTACAATCCTAATAATAATAATAATAGTAGCTTTATTCAATAGTATGCTTAGTACGAAATGAATTTACAGCAGACAGTGTCTCTGTTAGTTACTTCTCTTCCCTATGCACACATCTGAAAAGGATACATTTATGCATATGAATACAATAATGTCAACAAAAATAAGATAAAAGCAATATGTGTTTATGTGTAAAATGTAGATGACGATTACACAAGAAACAGGAATCTTTACTTTGTATTATTATTATTATCTGTATTCTAAGAGCGTAGATTTCTTATTAGATTGGCATTTACAGCTTTTTCATAGAACACATGGAATATATGCTAAATACGGAATAGTGAAGCTTATCCATATGTACATAAATTCTGATGTAGTGTTCTGCTGGAAGATATACAGAATGAAAGATGTGAATGAAGAAGGTGGTTTACATCTGTCAAGATAGTACAAAATAGTTATTCTCAGGATTTTAAATGTCTGTCTACAATCATGTTCATAATAACGTCGAAGTTAGTCCTATACACTTCATTAATAGCTTTCAATACTCTAAGCAACATCACGTAGCTTTTCTCAAAGTCCAGACAAAATTAATAGATGATATGTAAAAACTGACAAATTGTAATAATGTGTTAGACAATGTTCAAACTGCCTAATCACTTCACATAATATATATTAAACGAGAAACACTCTATGACGTTAACAGAACATACGAAAACAGAGATAGATCAGCAGTAAAGGCTACACCAAGATAAGTAACATTTGACGTATTCCTATCTATCTGATCTTCAATTTTACAGACATCGTTTAGATTCACAAGAGAATTTGAGTATACTCATATCTTAGACTGAAATCAACTGTTTGACATTTGGATGGATTAAGTTGAAGACCACTCAAACTAAACCATCGTTCAACATTCACTAATTAATCATTCATTTCAGAACAATTTAAAGAAGAAACTTGCATACAAATAGTAAGATCATCTGCATACTTAATAAAGGAAGAGGAAAATTCATGCTAAAAGAATGAGAAAAGAAAAGAGGGGGGACAGCACTTTCAGTTATACCAACTTCTGTTAATATATGAGTGGAGCAATTTCTTTCGTACACAGTATATTTTGCTCTTTTAGAGAAATAGGAATGCATCAAGTTCATCGTCCAGCTTACTATGTTAATATCTTCAAGTTTTATCAGTAATATAGGACTAGGAACAAAATCACGGGCAGAAGTATAATCGAGAAACATACTTTGCATATACATTTTTACCATTTTCCAAGCTAATGCAGGGTCACTGCTGAATCCAACGCATCTCTGTTGCATGTATAGGCATATTAATATGCGTCAATATACTGTTACAATGCAGGCTGCAGCATATGTAGTAAACGTTTTTCTATAGTTATGAGAATGAGAGAAATTATACCCACGTGTCTAAACTTCGTATTCTCATCGGTGGACGCACATTCTGAATAGGTGCTATTTTTATTTTCTTGCTAGCTTCTGGTCTAACATTTGTAGAGTAAGATTCGTTAAAGAAGCTAGTCAGTAGCTGTTACGAAACTTCTTCACATCAATTTTGATCCTTAACATAAAAATGACTCATTTAATGAGCAGACATTTAAATGTGTATCCTCTTTAATCTGTTTAGCGTCAGTATGCACTTTAAATGGTTTCCATACATTCGAAGAATTTTTACAGGATAAAAGCTTTTCAACATACATTAACTTTAAGCTTTTAATTTCCTAACAAATGAGGCCAAATGAAGCCATTTAACTTCGATATAATCAATGTTCTTTCAGTGACTTCCTTTTTCTCGCCTCAGTTATTCAGGAGTGTGAGGTTATCAGCGGGTCGAATTTGATGAAAATAGTTTAATTGGGTTAAAAAACATCAAAACAGAACTTAAGAGAAGACAATATGACATGATTCAATTGATAATCTGTAAGTTGATGTAGTGCTAATGCTATACAATGGTGTGACTAATTAGGATTTACATTGAATTCTCAAACTACATAATATAAGAGCTTTCAGAAAAACGGTGAGCATTGTTCGAAGTGGATTAGTTCGAGTTAAATAAACGATTCCCATCAATTCCACACAAATTCGTGTCTGAAGATTAATGTGTGTCAACAGTGATACTTTGTATATTGGAAATTCATTTCGAGAAAATTCATCTGGATTCAAACAGTATCTATGTTACACAAAAACACTATAAAACACTATTATTCATTATAAGCAATTCAAACTAATTATCAATTAATTTCAAATTGCCAAGTCGACACTTGATAATGATATTTATCAATATAAAGTGTTGTAACTAGAATTCAAATATGTTGTTCCATGTTAAACAACTTCTGCCAATGTTGTGAGAGCTGATGTGCCGTGCTGGATTCGTACTGGTTTCACTCAGACTTACAGTCTACAACCATTACTACTCAGCTCTTCAGAGCCGGCTCGATTTTCTGTAAGAATGCAATATGTATATTGAAAAATCACTAAGAAGTGACTATTATCATCTTTGCCTAATGGTAGTAAAGCTCTCAGATCTTTGAAGAAAGGTTCAATATTCTCAAGATAATAGGTTCGGCTCGCTGACAAGTATTAACCAGTCTGACACCTAGTCCCAAGATTTCCTATTGATTACTTACAACCCGGATATTGCATCGAAATATTGATTACTCACTAGGATTAGAGGTCATTAAACAACTTAATTATTAGGATACGATTCTCGATAATGAAACAGTAGACAGAGTTAATATTAGATACCATTCACTAATCACTTAATAATAAATTGATTAACTAGTACATTTTTCAACAGTTATAATCAGTCGTTGTTAATTTCTAATTAAATCAACATGTAATTAACTAACTGTTTTATTGTGACAATAAGATCTATGCTGAAATCTATGGTTTATTTTGGTTTCGTAATAATTTGTATCCTTCACTTATTATCATTAATCAGAATCATTCAGTCAATGTATGAATATTAGTTAGTAGTATGATATGCATTATAACAACTGAATAGATAGTAATCTTGGCAAATTCTTACTGAGTTTCTCCTTTTTATTATGATCATCGTGAAAAATGATAATTATATTCAAGGTTTACAGATTAGTTTTCCTCTGGCATTTTGACTTAGCAACCATTAATTTTCGTCCCCCACCTCTCTTAAAAAAACGTAATTTATATAGTCGATTCTATAACTGATATGATAGTATTTTTAGAATTTTTATTGCTTAAGTTAGATTTATTATTAAAATTTTTTATCAGTTTGGAGTGTAAATAGTCAATAATCTGCTTAGTTGATCTGTTGATCAAGAGCAAATAACTTGGTTGACATATTTAACGTTTCAACCACGAATCCAATTTCTGTTTCCACTAGTATTGTACATAAGAGACTGAAGGTAAAAGTAGATGTAAATTTGATATTACAAACTAACCTGGGTTAGATTAATTCTTCGATATCTCATATTAGGACGAATCAGCTGTTAATGCCTTCACGTCCTCAATGACCGTCTAACTCAGCTTGATTCTTGATATTAAATCCAAACAATAAATTATTGAGTGTTGTGCAGATTGTCAAATTTTGTAACCTTACATCACAGACTGTTATGTGGGACGAAATCAGGAATGTTCGTATGCACGCTGTTCATCAATCCCACAAATCAACAATCACAAAAAAGTAAACAGAAAAAGATCCTTACTGTAGATAAAAGCCTATCATTCAGATGTAATGTATTTAACGAAACGTTAATGCTAAGGTTATGTAGTCATCTAAAAACACATTCAATCCAAAAGAATTGCTTCTAATGTTTTCTCCCAACATGTAGTGGAACTGAAGACGAAGGACAAATTATCTAAGCTTTCCATCTCTTTTTGTATCTGTCTGCTCAGCCGTTCATGTGAAGAAAATTTCTTCGTCAGATGCCTTAGGAATTTACTCTTTCGTGCCGGTGAGCATATCTCAGCATAAGTAACTGAAGGTTTGGTATTAGCCAACTTATCCCAATCTCGTCATTTGGCAAGCATTAATCAATTATTTACTATAATCTGCAGTGTTAATAGTTATCTGTTAAGGCCAGTCAGATCTAAGGTTTATTTAACGACAGAAGTGATAACCAAACGATTTAAGAGACCAGTTATGTATACAAAAGAAATACGTCCAACTTATACTTTTTGCAATTAGGGGGTTTGTGGAGATAGTTAATTGTCAATTTTGATATCACAAGTTGATCTGAATCAGACAACCACTAATCATCTGGAAGCACTGGACAGCTGTTCCGCCCTAGTATGGGGCTCCTTAGCAGTTCTCACCCACGACCCCATCGGAGCTCGAACCCAGGACCCTCTGACTCCGAGGCGAACGCTTTACTATTGGACTACTGAGTCGGATCCTAACGGTTGATATTTCCAATTCAGTCTTTTTGCACTACATCTTTTTGCACTGGTCAACACTAAATACAATTAGTTAATTTTCACCTTATTTATATGATGACATAATTGGAGTAATGTACATATAGTCTTTGCTTTATGAGTAGTTCCATAGCTTAGGTTTTTTTTACCCAAAATATGATTTTCTTTGTTCTGATAATTCACAAATCTCTATATTATTATTACTATTATAATTATAATGGTTATTATTATCCATCATGGATATGCATATGAATATCACCCAGTTCACCTCATTCGTATCATGATGTAACTGTTAAGCAAAATACTTGATTTGATTATAATTCTTTCTTTTATTATAATCAGATTTGCACAAATACAGTGATTTTTAATTAGGACATCAACATTGGGATGCAGGTACATCCAGCCGATGAGTTCCAAATAGAACGAAATGCGCGTCCTGGATTCCACTTGCCAGTTACAGTCCAACTTAAATATAAAAAAGTGATTTTTAATTATTACTCATTTCATTTTACAAATTCTTACTTAGTTGATATCATTTTAAGTACAATTCAGACTGATTAATTACTTGACCTGATTAATTATTTGTGTTCGTTCAGACTGCTGCTAGTTGGGTACCAATGATAATCAAGAAGCGCTGAACATCTGTTTACTGCTAGTATTGGACTCATTTGGTAGTATACATCATTGATTGCGTTAGGGAAGAGAAGCAATGTACTTTAAGTCTTATCTCGAGAGCTTAACCGTCTGCACCTCTAGGTTGACTTGACTTGGTTGTAGTCTTATCACCCTTTCTCAACTCTATATATACTTTTGAACAATATTCTTTTAATTTCAGTTGTAGTGTAAACCTATACAGGTTAAGCAAGTTATAACACAATCTGAAATTTACATGACATAAACCTCTCATGCCTAAATGATGTAATTGACTTTAAAATTAGGTATTTTTGGTTTATAATTATTTACTTTTAACTTACAGTTGTAGAACCTGATGAGAATTTACCAGTAAGAACACACTTGACAGAATGTACATTTGGCAGACAAGTCATCGATTCATAATGCATTAATAGCTATATTCAATATGTACAAGAATGTTTGTTTATAATGATGATGTTTTACATCAAGTCTATTAATCGTTTATACTACTAAGATTCTGGTTTCCAGTTACACTTCAAGTAGGAGAGCTGGTAATACTATTCAGGTGGTAGATCAAGGCGAACTTAGTAGGATGTGAATTTACAATTTAGTTGTTTGAAGTAGAGCACAATAACAACTTATTGGCCCCACCTCCAATCATCAGTCAAGTGAAGAATGTCATCTTCTACGAAACCATCGTTAAAGTTTTACTGTGAACTAGTATCAAGTTCCTTTAGTGAATAAAAACACTGAGTCTAGTAGATTGTGGAGTCATATAATAAGATGTAAGAGACATTTATTAAAGCTATTTATAATATATAAAGCTAACCGATACGAAGCCTGTTAGTTATTATCTTACTTATGTCAAGAGGAAAATTATATTTTGGAATGGACTATTCTCTAGTTTGTCAGAAAAATGTCATTCTTGTCTCCAACAGATATACATCTTCATTCTGACATTCACTTGTTAGATACATTTGATTGTCAAATATTAGGAAATATACTCCAATAAATGTTTTTCGTTATATGTTAATCATTAATATGTGTTAGTTATGTAGAGTAAAAGCAAAACAAAATGTATTGTTAATAAGACTCATTGTATAATGCACATTTAGTATATTTCTCTCTGTAAACAACCTCGTAGAATCAATATTTAGTGATGGTGGTGGTGGCGAAGAAGGGCATATGTATGCGATGGCATTCATAACAAGTTAATAAGTACGTAATTCAAAATTATGGAGTTATGCAATAATTACACATGCCCATCTAATCATAAAATAAACTTATTCAGCGAAGAATTTCTTCTCAATGAATTCATTTTTATAGCTGTACAAGCGTATCTGCATAGATACATGTGTCTGATAAACCATAGGTCAATTAGAAATAATTGTATGCTTACTAAAATACTGATTAGTTGTAGTGTAAAATTCAACTACATTAGTCATAAAATATACACGCATTTAGTAATAGAATGGAATGGCTGATGGATATATGGTGAACTGGGTAATTGTGTGTATCATTAAGTTGGCCTATATATGCAGTTGATCGAGGCTACAGTCCGCTGCATTCCAGAGTACTTACCAGCATGACATAGTAAGCGATAATAAAGATCACGTCAAATAATCTATTCTACAACATGTAATGGGGTCATTTACAAAATTCAGCCAAATAAATCAAGAGGCGTTTGCTTAACGTTTTATTGCGGAATCGTCAGCTATCTATAATTCAAAATCTCCGCTATGTGCGCAAAACACAACGTTAAGTCCCTTTCTTCGCTATGACCATAGATAAATTTTTTTCTTATTTTGACTTATTATTATTATCCTTACTGCTTCAAACGTTGTTTGTTCCTAGAATCGTTGATTATTATTTACACTTCCCTTTCATTTCGACTGAGTGGCACTCATAGTCATTGAGTTCGCCCTAGTGATCATACATCTACCATACATTCCATATTATAACTAGCAGAGTTGAATTTCGCACTAAAACTAATCAACAATTTTAATTACTTGTATTCGTTATGGATTAAATTTGGTTGAGTACTACAGAAATTCAGGGATTATTAGGGAACTTTTTATCTCAATATGTGACTCTTTAGCGTTGTGTACCCTAGATTTCATTGGCGAATAAAATCAAGATCCGTCTGGTCTCAACTCGGTAGCTTATTTCTTTGCATCATAGTTGTTGGGAGTTCAACAGTTATCACCATTGACAGTGGATAATCGTCGTACTATTGCACAATTGAATGAAAGTGTAAATTCCACGATTAAACACATGCCGGCCCAGTAGTGCAAATGGTTAAGACTTTTGCTGTGAAATCTGACGCCTCTTGGTTGGACTTACCAATGAAATTGAGGATGTGAGCTGCCGAAGAATTTCATACCAGTAGAAAGCAACTATCCAGTGTTCCCTGATTTTCACTTGTACCTAACCAAGGTCATTGTATTCACGGCAATCTCGTAAGGTTGCACATAGAGAAAAAGACTGAACAGTTGCATTTCTGAGCAATAACCATGGGAATATACAAAACTATGCAGATTAAAGGTATAGTTTATTTACGTGTCCTCCAATGGCTATTGTTGTACGCAAAAGACACATTCTAAAAACATTAAATGAAATGTACTCTCGTGATTGCCTTGGAATATTAACTTGATATCAATTTGTCGACCACTATCGACTAAATGTGAGAGGATACAACTTGTTAATATTAATCCTCTCTTATTCTTTTATCAATCATAAGAGATGGTGAACGCTGTGGCGTTTGTCACGAAGCTGATTGAGTTAGAATCTCAGTGTGAACATCAAAATTGGGATGCAGGTACATCAAGCCGATGAGTCCCAAACAGGATGAAACGCTCGTCTTGAATTCCTCGTGCCAGTCACAACCCAACTAAAATATTACATGAAAGATGGTGTTCACTAATACAGTAATATATTTGCCTAACAGTACACTAATTATGATTAAACAAACAAGGTCATTTGGACCTGGATCCAGTTGCAGTGTTCCTACTACCTGGTGCACACATCATTGTGTTCCTGAACATCACTCATCATGGCAAAGTGGCCATTAGAAATATTCATGGGATAATAACGTAATAAAGTTGTTGGTTAACTATTTGGCACTTAAGTGGACAGCAATGAAGTGTTTATTCTTACTTAGTCTCTCGAAGATCCTAAGAATTTTTATCCTTGGTATTGATAGTGTGTATTTTACCAGCAGTAATGAATCTCCACATTTTGTAGACTTATTTATAGATGACGTTTTGGAAAATTCCAAGTGAAAGCAAAATGGTGCTTGCTTTTGATTGTTAGTGGGCCAAAACTACGATCTTGTAAAAGCTGATGCATATTTTTGCATTCAAAACGCTCCTTAATTCATTGATGAATAGCAAGTAGCAAACTAATTTCATTGTTTTCTACATACTACTACTAGCCAGCAGATATTAAAGAACAGTACACTGGATATCATAGTACATAGATAAATAGAAATCAAATGAACTAGATACATGATATCAGTAAGTAGACAATTGTTTTTGTACATGACTTTATATAATTAGATAAGGTGTTAATGAAATAGTGTTGGATCAATTTTGAATAGGACTTTAACATCATAAGAACCCTAAGTTGCAATATTTACTGTGCGACATATATATTTCAGTTGAGCGGATTCATTACACCCACGTTGGAAGGGTACCACTTGAAACTTTGGAGCACTGAAAAGCTGTTTCGTCCTAGTACGGGACTCCTCAGCATTTCCCATCTTAGATTCCGCCTCCTTCCTAAGTTCTAAATGGTAACCTACCAACATCAATCTATAACGAATTCAATCAACTAAAAGTTTAAGCCAATTTTTACAGACTACCTCATTTTATATACAACAAATGTATCATATATAATGAATAAATAAGCGCATAGAATTCTGAAGAGGTATAATGAAGATCACCATGTAAATATTATTTCAAAATAAAATATGCAGACATACTATAAAAAGCTCATTAATGATGTCTGAGAATTGAATTGATGATTATTATTTCCCTTGTAGTCAAACTGTCTACACGAAAACGTCTATATCCGTTTATTAAAAGAGTATAAAATTTGTTTTCTAACACTGAATAATCATAAACAACAATCTTTACAATACAATACTTTAATAGAATGATTTGTTTTTGAATTTTAGAATTCTCGACAGTTTCTCTATGATTAACTTCATGGAAGTTTTTAGTATACACTACAATTATTTCTAGTGAAAGAAACATTACAACAAAATTTACAAATCTTATTGTTCTGTTATTTGTAAGTTACAATCAAAAACGGAAGTTGTCACAAATTTTATTGATTCGCTTATGCATTCATTTATGCATTCTAGCAGATACTATTCATTTTTTTCTAAAAGAGGTTTGGTTAGAATGTTGTACTTGTGAGTAACAAGACTATGTTCTAAAGATTTATTGGATAATGAAGTGAAAATTGTTCGTAAAACTTTAGTTGGTGATGGTTATGCTGTAAAATCTATGCAAAAGCATTTCAAATTGACAATTGCATTTTCATAATGAATGGCAGTCCTTAAGAAGAATGTGTTCACTATTCTTCTATTCAAGCGGATTATCCCAACATGCAGAGTTATCTCTGATTACGGCCCACCATAGCAATTATTTACTACTTGTTTCTCAAAAAGTCGTTCAGAGTATCAAACTTAGATAATAAACCACCTATAGTTACATCTAGTTACATTTACAACTTTACATGTACCTGTGATAGCAGGTACGTTAGTAGAACGAATAGGGTATTGCGTAGAAGAATCTCGAAACATATAATAAGAAATCTAGTATTAAACAGGTTCCAGATTACCTAGTAGTGTTATAGAAAGACATATCATGGATATACGACAATCAGTGAATTCTGATGTTACCATTCGAGTAATAAGCAGGCATGATGATGTCAGACATTTACGTTGTGCAGAAGAAGCTGCCATTCGTTGAATAAACTAAAATTTATCCACACCAAATGAAATCGTGGTTTACATGGCATTTTATGGTGAGTGGTTTCTTGCTAATCTCTCGAATTCCTTCCCATTTTTCTTGTCCGCGTTTTTCTCTTCTAACTGTATGTAACAAAAACCTTAGCTATTTCGTTGTGTTCACTGTGCACCACATATTTGCAGACATTTTTTATCTTTCATTACTATTCTTATGCATTCATCATAAAACCTTCAATATATTTTCTTAATCTTATTATTTTCTTACATTACTCAATAAAACATCTAACCTTCTATAGATCTTTCTTTTTCACACAACCTTAAACTGTTATTATCATCAGAAAGACAGACAGATACAACGTAGAACTTGGTACATGCGTACGTCAGTTCAAGTTGCCATGCCTCAATTAGCAGATAGAGATGAAATTGTCGAATCAAATCCCAGAGTAGGGGAGGTAGTAACAGAGTTAGTATTAATGGAAGGGAATAAAGATCGGAGATAAGATTTAAGAAAATACGATTCAGTAAAGAGAAAATTATGATAAGTTCAGAAACTTAGAATTTGGAGGAAGACAAGGAGTGGATGCACCTGCGCGATTGCCAACGATTTTGAGCCATATCACCCAAGGTCTCTAGCCATTTATTACCAACCAGGTAGTCTACACCTATTAACATGGCTCAACCAACTGGTTATTATCATCACCATTGTCATGATTTGTAATTTTGGTAATTGGTAACGATTTTTGTTACTGTTTACTTTCTACGTAGCAACTAGTAAATGCTTTTCATATTCGAATAAGTTATGACCCCCCCCTTGTCTCAATCATCCCATTCATCTTAAAAATTGAATTTATCATTACGTTTGTTATTCACTTTGAAACCAAGTGACAGTTATATGCATGTTATATTCAGCATTACACTTGTGAAATATTTTACCTATTTTTAAGATTTTGTGCATATATAGAAGAATTAGAGCATATGAAATCAAGTAAATTCACTTTATCCCACCCACAGTGTTTATTGTTCTTGGTCTGTCAAAATAGTGAACTTACCTTTTGATCAAAGTGTTTATATGATATTTTCGTATTAACGTATCTTAAATTTGCTAATAAATGTATAATGGGCAATGATTAGTTCAGTTAGGCATGTCTGATGACCTCTGTGAAGTAAATAAAGTGTATGGTTTACAGTAAGCTTTTTTGACTTATCTACAGACACAGTCAAAATTCAGTCATATATTCATAATGATGACAATTGTGTTGGTTTAAGGCTAGGGTTATCTTCAACATTTTCATTGTTCACCGTAAACATAGAGTCCAATATTTTCCGTCATTTTTCCATACTGTATATTATAGCAAAATATTCCAAAGAATTAGGATACTAAGTGTAGTGACCTGTGTTAATCCATGTAATGCTTTTGTTTCCAATGTAGATCCAGCTTCTTTCTAAGAATGTTTACCGATGAAACTGATACTACCTATTGACGTATTGCGTACCAGTAGTTAATCATCCGACGTAAAATCGGATTCTTTCTCTGAGTTTGTTCGATTACGGATTTAAAACCTCTTTGAGATAGCCTCCTAAATGATTTTCTCTTGCTGGAATAGAAAGATATACTAACGCCTAAATAGTTACCTGCATACAGAGTGCAATCAGCTACACATAACTCCAAATGCATAAAACTCCACTGTTATATGTAATGCACAATCAATAAATGAACCCAAACACAATCAAACATGCTGGACATATTACACACACAGAACAATCAAGATGTGCCATAGAGGAATATTTTACTTAAACAGTAAATTATCCTTAAATCTTCAACACACCTTTTATATAAAAAGTAATGTGATATAACAATAAATTAAATAAACAATGCCTGTTACTCCTTATGAAGTATAAGCTGCCGATTAGCATTCTACAAACAACTTTATCCTTAAATCTCCTTCACAATTCTTTCCAAGTGATATTCATCCTGCTATAAATGTCTACATCTTATTCCCAGATTAACGTGTTCTTCGCTTTTCCTCTTTTCATTTAGCTTCCAGGACTCCAGTTTTATGCTCGCCACGTAAAGCAGTTTAATGATTTCCTCAATCTGTATACTATCCACCTCCAGCATCTCCTCCTAATTACTTCCTCTGCTGCATATTGCTTGGTTCGTTAACTACCACAGAAGGTTGTTACTGATGGTGTCTGATCAACGGATCTGAAGTTTATTGCACAGACATCTGTTTATAAGTAGTCGTATCATTTCAAGGATGATTTTCTTAGTTCTCCATGCGAGTTTGATCTCTATAGAATAGAACTGTCTTCACATTTATATTGAAAATTGTGACTATGATGCCAGATGACAACTGGTTTGAGTTCCAGATGTCCTTTTTTAATTGTAGAAATGCTGTTTTTGTTGTCTTTCCAATCCATACCTTTACATCTGCATCAGATTCTCGTTGTTTGTCGATGCTGCTGAGGTATGTAAATGTTTTCATATTTTCCAGTTTCTCCGTCAAATGTAATTGGGTTGATGCTGGTTGTTTTATATCTGAACATTCTACTTTTCTCTATTTGGAAATTTACTTTTATGTCTAACTAAATATTCAAAGTGATCCTCATTCTGTAGACAAATTGATTTGTGCTCCAAAAGTGTTACGAACATATGAGTTATTAGTATAGTCATTAAACACTAAATAATTTGTTGTGCAATTAATTCATCTTTATAGTTTGGAGGTATTTGTATTATCTCACTGATTTGTTATGAATTGAAGTTAACCAATTTTGGTTACCATTTATGCGTCCTGACTGGTTTATCTCGATATGGCTGTATTTCAAGAGTATGAATTAAATAAGATTGTTTGTGACAAGTGAAATCCAGAACTCAGTAGTTCAATATATCTGCATCCCAATGCCGACGTTCATAATCAAAGTAGATATGGATTCGTTACATTTTAAACTCTACAGCATTCTCTACTAGGTTAGATTATTTATATGCACCCAATAAAAACAAATGATTATCTGTACTCAGAAGCCTATTGGTGAACTGGGTGGCATTTAACACGAAACGAACTCAGTTCGAGTCCCACTCTGAATACCAGTACTGGGATGCAGATTTATTTAACTTACCAGTCCTAAATAAAACAAACTCGTTTCTTAGGTTTCGCTTGCCATCCACAATCCAAGCTAATCCACAACTCATCATTAGTTAATTAGGTTGAATTTCTTTTCATACGTGTACATAACATCATATCCAGAAAGGAATACTACTTTATGACAAATAATGATAAATTATAAAAATGTACTGTCAACTACATTTTTTTAAATGGCATAATTTCAATCGAAATTTTTCTTAAATTGTTACGTTTTATTGTTACCTATTTGATTTCAACGTACACCGACGAGGATAGTATCTATTTCTTTTATTTTAAGGTTTATTAATGTGCTTATGAAGCATATACATATACTTGCATAATTTAGATAGATGACTACTGAAAACATAATTTTATATCATCATTCATTTTCAATCGAGTAACTCTAAGAGGAAACTCCTAGACATCTAGTGAGTAGCAATAACAAATAAAGTTTAATGTATTAAAATGTCAGAAAAATATAATCAGTAGTAACAGGTATGTTATTATGCCATTGATAAAAAAATTTATATTAATGATTAACTGTGATTCTCTGAGCTGTGGTTAGATCAGTCGTGAGACTCTCGCAGTTACTGTAGATGACATCATCGGCACAAATATCCAATAGCCTGTTTTTAACAGAAGTTTGTGCTGACAACGTTATCTACGTTGATTATGAAAGCATCATGAGTAGACTAATCAGCTAAAAGAATGTAAACTCGTCAAAGTAATCTACCTACATTACCAGTATCTACCGTCCTAACAATGTTCTTCACATGTTCAATAAATGTGAATACGCGAAAATAATAATTTCACTTCACAACAGTTTGCATGGCAACTTCTGAAAACAACAAGCTTAAAGAATTGCTTGATAAAATGATATATTACGCGAAGTACGCTAACGATACTCAACGTATTTAAGAATTAACGACATACAAACCACCTGGTGAAGGCTTTCAATATAGCTTATAAAAATATCCAGTTTTCTATAGCACGTTAAAGCGATGATAGTATCAACATTTTTGATGTTACATCAAAGAGAGCATGGGATGATACAGTTTTCAGTTCACCAAAAATATACATGAAATACATCTTGATTAAGTTTTAGTAGCTTTTGTCCATCAACTTGTTGGGGCGCAAAGAGAGAGAGGGTTTTTGGTTGGTAGCGGCGAACGCCAATGGAGTGTGCCTAGTTGATTATGCGCGACCGACCTAAGCCCATCCACCCCAAGGCCGACAATAGCAGAACCAGAATGGAGAACCGGAAGACGGAGAGAGCGAGATCGAGATCGTATTATATTTTAATCATGCCTTTATAAATACGTAAAATCAAACCACACAGTAGACCAATCAAGAATCAAATAGTGATACAGAACAAGGGGAATAGTGGAAGTGGATGTACACAACTGAGTAACTATAGCTCGTAGTAATAAACAGTATACTAACAGCAAATACACTAAACGCAAGGAGCGGGCAAGGGGAACATAACAGTCATAGAAATGAAATGTTTACACCGTCCACAGTTTTAATAATTGAAATAATGTTGTAAAACACAGTTCCGGCAGATAGTTAATCTTTATTAGGTGCCCGGAATATCACAACTGCAACAAGACATTAGTCAAAATACTAATCAGCAGAACGGCAATGACTTGAAATAGAGCTAATACTAGTCAAAAATGCTAAAAGGTAGTGGGAAAGTGAAGGACAGAAAAACAAAAGAACCTACAGTTAACAAAAAAGCTATTCTCTTACAACTTAGATTTAAAGGTGACGACACTGTGTGATATTCAATCGTAAACTAAAACCCACACTAGGCAGTGCATGTCCTAAAGGCAAGCTAGTCGTCATACACAAAACAATATGTTCTAATGCGTCCTTGGATTTTAGTGGTATCCAACTAGCATCATTCTGTGACAAATATAAACAATTAAACGTTATGCCTGTCGCCACGAAACCACTTCAATTAAACTTCAAGTACGTACGTTACATGGAAAATAAGTCATATGTTTCTTGTCAATCCTGGCTCTGTATTAAGTGGTACTAAACGACAACATAAATTGTAGTTATTTGGTTAGCATTAATTTGTGAATTAAGTAATCAATTTTGTTGTCATTGGAAAGTTTCTTCTTTGGACAATAAGTTGTTAAGTAACCAAAAAAAGCCAAAATCAGTAAATCCGATTTGTTTGACTTTTAAAAATGATGAATTAATCACATTCTAAGAGTTCATTGAACAGGTCACTTAAGCTTCTAGTAACTGATCATGTTTTAATTTGACCATTAGACGAACTTGGGAGAACATGCTTTCCACCTAGTAAAGACGCTGTAAAATGTATTTCATTATGTGATATTTAATACAAGAAAGAAAAGTATGAACACGTTGAATAGAAACTTATATTGACTAAATGTCAATTACATTACAGCTAATAAATAATATATAGCAGACAAATCATCACAGACTCGTTTGAAGATATGTATATCTTCACAACATTGTGTTTGTCTAAGACCATTAAGGTAGATGCAAGTTATTAGGGAAAGATTACAAATGAAGAGGTTGTAAATCTTCATCTGTTGAGGTGGTTGGGAAATATATTACGTAAATATATTACCATTTGAATCAGCAAGTGACGTTAACTGGAGGTGGATAGGAATAATAAAGCCAGTGGTGGTAAAAGTTAAAATGTGGCACCAGACTATGATGTCCTGCACTGTTGGTATGAACCATACTGGTAGATGTAGACTACTTGGTTGGAGACCGTACAAATGTCATAACTGACAGTTTTAAGCTTTTGGGTGATATCATGTCTCAAAACTGCCACACTGCCTCAGATATGTTCAGTCTTTGTATTCCTCTACATTAGGTGCCTAAAATTCTTATTTATCTTCCTTCTATCAACCTTTTTTTTCCTTCATAATCAAACTCAGAAACTAATGAAAAAGAGATTTAATTCTTTAAGTAGTGAGAACAGCAACGATCACTAGGCTAGATTTACATTAGACTGATAACTTTCATAACAGTAGCAAATGTGTGTTTTAAATTTTATTTTTAATTACTATCAACAAAACATTCAAAGTTTAGGATATTTTGCACTGTTTTAACATTTAGCAGAAAAATGTTTAGTAACATCATTCTCATTTAAGATTAATCCTTGCTGCTTCTAAATAACATGATTACATTCTCGAACTGATATGCTGGGTACCTAAAGTAGATTCATTATTTTCAAGAGCTATTTATCCATAAACTATTTCAGTAATTTTGTTTATATTCAAGGTGAATAATTTATTTCTATTATCATTCAGTCCCCCCTGCCCTATCTTTCCATTTGACACATTAACTGTTAGTATATCATTTCTTATTGATGAACTATGGTTAATCATTTGTGTATACGTACTTCGGTTTACATTCACTATTGCTCCTATTTTGTGTTAATGTTAGTTTCCTAATTCGTTAACGGTGTGGTCTGGTTTTGTATATATATGAAGGCATGTTTGGAAATATAATACGATTCTAATTTTTTCTGGTTGGTCTGTTGTCTTGTTCTCCTATCTCTGGCTTGGGACCGAGTGGGTATAAAGGACACCCGTAGTCATCGACTAGACACACACAATTGGCGTTTTCGCCCAACTGATCAATTTTCTTCACGTCATAATACTAACATTGAATTTAAAAATGTGATGAGTTTTTAATAGTGTTTTCAGCAATTAACAAAATGAGAGGAAGGAGATCTGGCTGATAGAATCGATTGCATAAATCATAGTATTTATAGAATAACTAGACTAGTGTTCTGGAATGAGAACAGGAAGCGAGAATATAGATAGCTATTATTCGATTAAAGTAGTGAATTCATACCATAAATGACAATTAACTGACTGGTAGGATGAAAAATTATTACTTGTGATAAATTGAATGATGAAGGCGAAATTTTAGTATTATGTAATCATACAATATATTAAAAAAATAATGATACTACGACGGAATGAGTAAAATCATCTTATGCTACTAAACGTATAGGTAATGTTCATACGTTGTAGTGTATCATGTATTTATTAATCAATCTACTTGTCTATTTATCTATGTAAGTATTGGTTAGTTTTATTGATGCTCCTATGGATTTCTAATCGTTCCAACATCTAAATCTGTAATTTACATGCTACAATAGACATCGTCTTAGTGATTTTGAAGTGTTTTAACATTCTACTTGCTATAAACTTTAGTAGGTCATTTGATCCACTGTTATTTCATCCATTTAGGAGTTAGTTTAACGGTTAAGAAAGTTTCCTGTGTACACATTATACTCTGTTTGTTCTTACTAATTTCATCTTATCCAATAAACTTTATAGGAATTCTAACCATCAGTTAGTTCTTCGTAACATTAGCCATATAATCATAACTTGAAAGTATTTTACACAACTTTATCTTATTACTTATTAGGTGTAAATATAAAGTTCATCTTATATTACCATCCAATTATGTCATCCTCACTGTTGTACACAATTATATAATTGTTGTTATCATCATCATCATCATCATCATTATCATCGTCGTCACCATCATCATCATCTAGCAGCCATAAGAAAACTTTGTCTATTCCATGTAAACTTAATAAAGTTTAAGACTTATTCGTCTGTATTAATTCAATATTCCATTGAACTGTAAAACTGATTATGCTACTAACAAAATGGTATAAATAGCACTTATAAATAAAAAACCATACGATTCATAGATACCTAAGCAGTGCTATAATTGATATTTGATGCTAATGTCATTAGAGATAGTTAAGGTATTTTTTTTTGGTAATTTACCATACATTTATTAAATATTTTGAAAATGGGATGAAGAGAACCTATTTTATATAGTCAATAAGTACACTTTAAAAGATGTGAGCACTTGGTAACAATAATACTATTAAACAATCTATTCATGAATTCATTGATAATTTTATTCATGTAAGTAATTCAATTTTCAATTTTAATGTTCATCAGTATAATAGAAAGTAGTTAGGTTGATGTATTACAATCCAAAAGGGAAAATTATTCGAAAAATTGTTTACTATGAAACATTAAACTGTTTAGTCTAGAAATAAGTAGGTTTAATTTTACTTAACTTCAATCAAACATTATTGTGAATAGTTATTTTTTAAACTATAGAACTGGATTTCATGCTTGTTGACATACACCAACAAGGTGATGGAAGATCTAAATCTCATAATGAAGCATTCTCAAACATTACAGCTGTGGTAGTTGGAGAGCGATTGATCTCCTGTAGGACTATGATATTTACATCATTTGATCACTAAGTAACGATCAATGTGATGTTTGTCTCATCATTAGTACTGCTAGAATGTCATCAGTCATGTTGTTGGTGTGTGTTAACTTGTTGGGGATGTCAGATTCCCAGAATTCTCTTGGTAAACCTGTTATTTATGTGATTTATATGTGTAAATTTAAATTTCTCGTTTTCGAACCAAAAAGTTCCTTTTTTACCTTTAGTTTGTGTTACTCACTTAGTAAGACGCTAAATCCTATTGGTTCGTTGTTTATTTTAGTACGCTGTTTGTGACATTCCAAAGACGCTCTCTTTTTCTGTATATATATGCATGAGATGTATGGTTGATATCCCAGCTGCCAGGCTGCTTCTTCTGACATTGGACTTCTCCCTATATTTAGCTGGGCTGAGGAGCTGTGAATAGCTTAGCTTACCTGTTGTTGTGTTGCTGGCCATACGTTCGCTACCAGGTATCGAGGTGTTTCCCTTAATTCGCGAAATCCCTAGTATTACTACACAATATGAAGGTCTAGGGTTTTCTACCAGTGAACTCATAATACAAAAAAGCATAATGGATACGATATCGAATCAACAAATGCATAATGCAACATGATCTATTTCTCTTGTTTATATTTTTAAAATTCTGTTGTTTGAAATATGGAGTAACTGCCACTTGTACTGATTGCAATCAGTTTCAGTATTCATAATGGATGACAGTTTCTATTGGATAATAATACTTATATTAGGTGTTTACGTTAGTGATTTGTATTTCCTACTCAATAATATATCAAATACAGAATCAAAATATATTCATGATGGTATTGATGTAGGTAAACCTGTCCATTTAGAATACATATGTTATGCATTACAAGCCGTTGTGATCGTAATCTATCAGAATAACAAATACAGGAATTATAATTTTATAACAGTTTCATTTATCTGATGAAGTGATAATAAGCTGATGAAGTATCGTTACCTGTGAAATCGTTACTTAGGTTTAAATGACTTGCATTTCACTGTTAAATAAATCATAAATTTAAATAAAATATATTCAATTGGTAACTGAAACGCAACTGAAACTTTGGTTCTAAACACTAGACACTATAACTATTAAAATTCTAGGCTGAAGTGATCATTTAATTAGGCATTCTAAAGCAAAAGAAATTACTTTAGTGACTTGGTGAGTACAGTTTATTTATGGCGTTAACCTCTGACTACGATACTAGGTATTATATATTCAATCAGCCAATCAATTAATCATTCAATCAATCATTCACTCAGTTAACCTGCTCACAGTAACATATTGCGTCGTCAATAATATCCAAATAAGGAGAGGGTTGTGCAGGTTTTAGTTAAATAATCTTTGAAAACTAGTAAGCATAAAATAACTATTTCATTTTGTTAATAACTGATTCTGTAACCAGTAGGATTGAATATGACACAGTTAACTGTCATTTAGTATTGTACAGTGGACGCACAATAATGTGATGTGATTAATAAGTAAGAAGTCATTAGTTAAATGTTAACAAAATATTATGCACTAGTTGCGAAGTTTGAAGTTTCTAGTGTTGACATACAATGGGGTCATAATTTCATGATTCTAAAACATTCTATATTTGGTTAAAGCAGATGTTATACAACGATTAATGGCTTTCATTAACTAGCCAATTAATGTCATTTATTAATGGTAAGTACAAAACTAGGCTTTACAGTTTATTAGAGTTTCAGTACATTTGTTTTCACCTTTGTAGTTAACTGGTTTTAAATAGGGGATATATATTCACATTTTATTTTTTGAAGGATGTAAATTTTAGCCTTAAAAGCTAAATCATAAAGCCTAGTTGTATACAATATACAAAAACTCAAGTCTTTATTGATTTTAAGAATGAATGATCCATAAAAGTGGATGCCTACAATCGCTCATGACATTTAATTATATGTCAAACAAGTAAATCAGATGCTGTTACCCTTTGTGGAACATACGCTACTGACTAGAATTCTACAAACAACTTTATCCTTAAATCTCCTTCACAATTCTTTCCAAGTGATATTCATCTTGCTATTCATGTCTAAACCCCGATTCCAAGCTCAATGTGTTCTTACCTATTCCTCGCTTCCTTTGGCCTTCAGGATTCCATCTTTATGCTCACCACGTAAAGCAGTTTGATGATTTCCTCAATCTGTATACTATCCACCTCCAGCATCTCCTCCTGATTACTTCCTCTGCTGCATATTGCTTGGTTCGTTAACTACCACAGAAGGTTGTTGCTGATGGTGTCTGATCAACGAATCTGAAGTTTATTGCACAGACATCTGTTTATAAATACTTGTATCTTTTGAAATATGCTTTCTTTAGTTCGTCATGCCTGTTTCAGCTCCATACAATAGAACTGTCTTCACATTTCCATCGAAAATTGTGACGATGATGTCAGATGACAACTGGTTTGAGTTCCAGATGTTCATCTTTAATTGTAGGAATGCCGCTCTTGTTTTGTCTTGCTAAAACTCGTTTTCGCATCTACATTAGACTCTTGTTGTTTATCTATAAATCCTACCAGATATGTAAAAGTTTCCACATTTTCCATAGTTTCTCCATCAGGTCAACTGTAATTGTGTTGGTACTCGTTGTTTTGTTCCCTTTGTATATTTTGCGGTCCACTGTTGGCTGCAAAGTTTGATGCTATACTGTCCATATTCACATGTATTTGTTGTTGTGTGTGGTATCATGTATTGCAAACGTGTAGGTATTCACTACTTCTAACTTATAATCTTGTTATTTAATTTTAATTTACTTGAGAGACTGAATAAATAATTGTATCACATTAATGTATTTAAGTTGGATTGTGACTGGCAAGCGGAATCGAGGACGCGCGTTTCGTCCTATTTGGATCTCATCTGCTGGATGTACCTGCATCCCAATGTTGATATTCACACTGAGATTCGAACTCACTCCGCTTCGTGCTAAACTCCACCTCGTTCACCACTAAGCTACTGTGTCCAGACAGTCATACTTGTGCAACGGGCATATATGTAATTAGGATAAGCTTGTATTTTCCCGTTGACTTTGTAATTGACTAAAACTGGTCAGTCTCTGCTGCCATATGTGCAATCGAGGAGATCAGCTCAGGATGCACATATGGCAACAAAGACTGACTAGTTTTGGTCCATTACAAAATCAATGGGAAAATACAAGCTTATCCTAATTATCCCATTAATAGTTTTCACTTGGTCATCACGTATCACTGAACTTTCATCTATTGATTTACATTGGGGTTCTTTCATTTATTCAACTTATTAAAGTTTTAATATGTAAAACATTATGTCACTTAACGCGTTTACGGATCAATGATTATTAAAATTATAATAACTTGGTAAACTTGATCGATATACTTTAATGTTACGTGAAAAGTGAGAAAATTGCTTAAAACCAACTGAATACTACTACTTATGTAACTGTTTCATAAGGAAGATTATTAAAAACTTTTGTAACAAATGACGATATCATTTTAGTGGGGCATTGTTTTTAACAACCAATTGATGCACTAGTTTGAAGTAGTCACATGAAGGCTATTTATCAAAGTAAGAAAGAGTTGATCAACATATATTATTATACATTTAAATACGGTATATTTAAATAATGCAATGAGCATTGTGGTATATTTACCCAATAAAGTAGTGTTCAACAACGTCTGCTGTAAAGCAGTTGCTGATTAATAAAAATGGAAACGGTGTAAATGTACTACAAACTGGCCAAGTTAGTAATATCAACCGTCAGATAGTAGCCGGTTAAATGGTCACCGCAAAACATGAATGTCCTATGCAAGATTTACTCGTGGTATGGTGGGTATATACTGTTAACTAGTCTATCAATATCTGTCTAATTAAAACTAATTTGTGATATCAACTTGACGTTTCGAGCATTTTCATTGCATATAAACTTATATATGAGGAATATAGTTCAAACTAGACGGAGTAGAGGATAAAAAAGAAAAGGAATATGAAAACATCAATATTACCAAAGTAAGTTTACTGAAAGTACAAAACAAATTTCGAACATACAAGCACGGTTTGAATTCTTGCAAAGATATGGCTACAATAAACCTAAAGTACACGTATGCATCACAATAACTTATTTGATATCAGTTTTAGGGCATATCTCAATTAACTGTTTATCAAATAGGGAGAATGGTTGTTTTTCACGTGATCCTATAGTGATATATGAATTCATACGTTTTCGCAGCCATTTTGGTATGTATTCAGCCACCTTTATGGTTCCGCTTATGTATATATTTACACAAACGCACACACACTGATAGCAGAATGAGATATGAACAAACTGTTCGAAGTGCATTGAGCAAATGTATCACATAGCTTCTGTAAATTATGTGATCTAATCACATTATCCGCAATTGTCAAGAGGACTGATTGTTTCAAAGTATATTTGTGTTATTGATTGATGTGTTTTTGTAGAGATTGTTATTAAGTTTAAATTAATGGATTCGTCATAGATTAATGTTGGTAGGCAATGTAGCACAGGTTAATTCTATTTACATACTATACATGATCATCAACAACTAGAGAACGTAACGACAGTGTAGGCATTTTGGGCTACGAGAAGCTGATAGCTTTAACCTTGTTTAGTAATAATCTTGTGGAAAATATTTTTTGAATAAAGACTCCAAACAAATATTTATTTTTAGAATGAAACGAGATATTATGAATATCAACAAATCATCTGCTGTGATAATGTAGACCGCTGGATAATGACTACTTAACCCAAAAACTGTCAGGTATGCTTCATGATCTCAGTGTAGTGAATTGATGATTGTATAAAGCTGTTTGAATTCACAAAATGCTGTGTCCAAGTTTTTCATCCAAATTAAGAGTCGTAAATCTGAGATATCTGTGACACAAAATAATAACCAAGAAAAACAAGATCGATACCAACAGCCAACCAATTTTCACTCTGCATATTTGGAAGCAAGAGAAGCCAGGGAGTTGATGCTTGGGAAGATTCATTTCTATTTCTCGCCACCTCTGTATATACAGTTACATCAAAATAACAACCCTATCGCGTACAAAAGATTGGCAAATTGAAATTCAAATAAAAAATCAATGCCTGTTACTCCAAGTGGAGCATAGACCGCCCACCAGCATTCTCCAGCCAACTCTGTCCTGGGCTTTCCGTTCTAGCTCTTCCCAAGTGCTGTTCATTCTCTTCATGTCTGTTTCCAATTCCCGACGCAATGTGTTCTTGGATCTTCCTCTGTTTCTGTGGCCTTTAGGATTCCAAGTCAGTGCTTGTCTTGTGACACAGTTTGATGGTTTCCTCAGTGTGTGTCCAATCCATCTCCAGCGTCTTTTCCTAATTTCTTCCTCAGCTGGAAGTTGATCAGTTCTCTGCCACAACAGGTTGTTGTTGATGGCATCTGGCCAACAAATCCGAAGAATCTTGCGCAGACCGTTGTTTATAAATACTTGTATCTTCTGATGGATACTTTTCGTAGTTCTCCAAGTTTCAGCTCCATACAACAGAACTGTCTTTACATTTGTATTGAAAATTTTGACTTTAATATTCACTGAAAATTGGTTTGAGTTTCAGATGTTTTTCAGTCGTAGAAATACTACTCTTGCCTTACCGATCTGCGCCTTCACATCCGAGTCAGACCCTCCTTGTTTGTCGATTATGCTGCCCAAATATGTAAAGGTTTCAATGTCTTTCAGAATTTCTCTGTCAAGTGTAATTGGGTTAGTGTTTGTTGTTTTGTATCGGAGGATATTGATTTTCCCTTCGTGTATGTTGAGGCCTACTGCTGCTGAGGCTGCTGCTATATTGTTGGTCTTCCTCTGCATTTGGTGATGTTTGTGAGAAAGAAGAGCTAGGTCATCTGCAAAGTCCAAGTCATCTAGTTTCGTCGATGTTGTCCATTGTATTCCGAGAGTGCCTTCACATGTTGCAGTCTTCATGATCCAATCGATGACCAGTAGGAAGGGGAAGGGCGAGAGTAAGCAGCCTTGTCTGACACCGGTCTTCACTTCGAATGAATCTGTGAGCTGACCTCCATGTACGATTTTACAATGTAGTCCGTCGTAAGAATTCCGTATGATGTTGACTATCATTTCGGGTACGCCGTAATGTCGTAGAAGGCTCCATAATATTCTCCTATCCACGCTGTCGAATGCTTTTTCATAGTCGATGAAGTTGATGTAAAGTGGTGAATTCCATTCAATTGATTGTTCAACAATGAACCGTAGAGTAGCGATTTGATCGGTACATGATCGATCTTTACGGAATCCGGCCTGTTGATCTCGGAGTTGGCCGTCGACTGGGTCCTTTAATCTGTTCAATAACACTCTGTTGAAGACCTTTCCTGGTACTGAAAGTAGAGTAATGCCTCTGTAGTTCTCACAATTGCTTAGATCGCCTTTCTTTGGTATTTTGATGAGGTATCCTTCTTTTCAGTCTGCTGGAACTTGTTCTTCTTCCCAAATCTTCCCGAAGAGAATGTGGAGTATCTTTGAAATTGCTTCTATATCTGTCTTCAGTGCCTCCGCTGGTATGTTGTCTGGTCCTGCTGACTTGCCACTCTTGAGCTGTCTGATGGCCATTTTGATTTCTTCGACTGTTGGTGGGTCTGTGCTTATAGGGAGATCCGCGGCTGCTGCTTCGATGACTGGTGGGTTCAGTGGGGCTGGTCTATTCAAGAGTTCTTAAAAGTGCTCTACCCACCTGTTCCGTTGTTCATGCACTTCAGTGATTGGTTTGCCAGCCTTGTTCTTGATTGGCCGTTCTGGCTTGTTGAATTTCCCAGCTAACTTCTTCGTTGTATCATATAAGAACCTCATATTTCCTTCTCTTGCAGCTTTTTCCGCTGTCATTGCTAGGTCCTCAACAAATTTTCGTTTATCCAACCTGATGCTCCTCTTCACTTGCTTGTTGACTTCGGTGTATTCGGCCTGTGCCTTGGCTTTCTCGGCTCTTGTCCGACTGTTATTGATCGCTATCTTCCTGTTCCTCCTTTCTTGGATCTTGTCCAGAGTACTAACAGAAATCCACTCTTTTTGGTGTTGTTTCTTGAGACCCAAAACCTCCTGACATGTTGAGGTTATTGTTCACTTAATCTTTTTCCAGTTGTCTTCCATATTAGTTCCACCTTCTTCTAGTAGATCATGAAATGTCTGGAACTTGTTGCTGAGAATTAATTTGAATTCGTTGCGTTTGTTAGTATCTCGGAGAAGGGCTGTATTAAACTTGTGTAATACTGCTGCTCCAGTTGTCCAGTGCTTCCTCAGCTTCAGTTTCATTTTAGTTACCACCAAATGGTGATCTGAAGCTATGTCGGCTCCTCTTCTTGCTCTTACGTCTTCCATGGTCCTTCTAAACTTCTTATTGATGCAGATGTGGTCGATTTGGTTCTCCGTAATGTGGTCCGGTGAAACCCATGTAGTTTTGTGTATACTTTTGTGGGAGAAAATGGTGCCACCTATAATCATTTTGTTGAAGGCACATAAGTTCACAAACCTCTCACCGTTATCATTCCTTTCTCCCAATCCATGTTGTCCCATGATGTCTTCGTACCCGGTGTTATCCACTCCGACCTTGGCGTTGAAGTCGCCCATTAGAATGGTCAGGTCCTTGGCTGAACATTTCTCGATGATTGACTGCAGCCTCGCATAGAACTGGTCTTTGTCGTCTTCGTGGCTGTCATTGGTGGGTACGTAGCACTGGATGACATTCATTTCAATCCCTTCCTTCTTCGTCTTGAAAGATGCTGTGATGATCCTAGGTCCATGAGGTTCCCATCTTATAAGAGACTTCCATGCATCTTGGGATAGCACCAGTGCTACTCCTTGTGTGTGGGGGGCGTTTTCTTCTTCGTGGCCGGAGTATAAAAGCATATTTCCCGAGGATAACCGTTGCTGTCCAGCTTGCACCCAATGCGTTTCGCTTATTCCAAGTATCTTCAGGTTGTATCTTTTCATTTCTTCAGCTATTCGCATGGTCCCCCCTGTTTCCCACAGCGTGCGGACATTCCACGTACCTATATTAATTGTTGCTCTGGTTGTCAGAAGAGACATCGGCCTCGTGGCTTCCGAAGAAACTCGGCTTTCATCATGAGGCGTCATAACATACCTTCCAACTCCCAGGGCAGAGTAAAAATGGTTATAAAGGTTTTTACTGGTTAGCGTTTTTTTTAGCACGTTTGTTGTTTTACGGGATGGGGTTGCTAGCCCCATGCCCAACCCTCCTCCTTTATCCGGGCTTGGGACCGGCAGCAACCCTAGGGGCTACTGGCGGAGTTAAATTGAAATTAACAGCACCTAATCATGAAACAACATGGTCAGTACGGAAAATATAAAGAGCGGTATTGTTATCGCCAGTATTGCAGTTAATATAAAAATAATAAAAGATGAGATAATCTACAAGGAAATGTAGTTAGTTGTCATTCTTCTTAGCTCAATAGACAATTTACAAACGGTATCAAAACAGGTTGATGTAGGCTAATTAAGACGACAGAAGCTCATACATCTAAATTCATACCTAATGGATAAGTGAGTGATTGGGTAGTTGAATGAATGGACTAACTTTCAGTACCGGTGTAAATATAAACGCCAGACTGTAAACAAATTCATTCGAGTAATCTTAGACAGAATTAAGTATGTATCCTTAATTCCACTGACAACTACAACTTGACTAAAGCATGTTGATTCACTCTAACCGGATGCATAATAACAAAGACTGATCAGTTGAGGTTAATAATCAAATAAGAGAAACCCCTAAAATGGAACGATAAAATATTTTAATGCTTTCTATTTTCCAATGATTGTTCATGTACTACAAGTTATAAACACAAATCCGTTTACGTAGATCATTCATAAAATTTCATTCATGTAAAGAGCACATCAATAACAAGTTGTCACTAACTAGCAACAAGTATATACAAGTGTGTTGTATTCAGTATTTCCAATCAATTTATTTGTCATCCAATAGATGGGTACTTCATACAACAGTGCGATTTTTACTACGAATTCCATTTGTAGTCCCTATTCATACAATATTTTGTGTTTATCATCCCGCTTGTTGAATTGCATTACCTTGATTTGTGTATACCAGATAGTTTTGAATGATCCCAGTTGCTTGAAAATTATTGATGACGCTGGATAAAACACATTTGCCATTAAACATTAGAAACATTATACCTAACATTAGTCAACTGTATAAAATTGCTTAAATCTTACTTGAGAACCATCACTATATAGAGGTAATCCACTTAGGATGCACACATGGCAACAATGACTAATTATAATTGAAGTTGTGAAGATTGTTGATTGTTAAACTGATATTACTAAGTGATCTGAATTAGATGACGAATGACCACCAGAAAACACATGGCCGCTGTTTTGTCCTGGGTCTTTGTCCTGGGTTTGACCCCAAGTAAGGTCATTGATACGCACTGCTGAATAATCGCATATCAGAACGAAACAGCTGTTCATTGCTTCCTGGTGATCATTGGTTATTTAATCCAAACCAGTTTCGTGGTCTTATATTAAAAGGTTGGTTAACTTCAGTCCATATCAAATCAATGGGAAAATTCAAACACATCCAAAAAATACTAATATTTGTAAATTTGCATTGAGTTGCATAAAATGTTAGTTAAGTAAATGTTTCACTGTGAATCATCTTTGGTATTTACCGAATAGTCAATTGATTACAAGTTGAAGTTAATAATTTCAAAGGTCGAATTATTTTACACGTATCCATGAAAAACTTTAATTTACTGCCAAAGAAGAAATCAATTAACCGAATATTTTCCCAGAAACATCAAATTATTCATTCGAATCGATAGTTACAAAACTTTTATTTGCTTACTTTTTATAGAAAGGGGAGGGTATATATTCTACATCATAGACTGATTCGCCGTCAATCTACTAAGAATTTGCATTAAGTTGTCTTAAAATCATTAAGATATTGTTATTACTTAAAGGATACAAGTAACCCACTCCAAAATTTGTATAAGTAAAATAGTTAATCATGAATTATAAAAATAAACGACGATCACATTAGAATGAATTTGAATCTTCCCGTTGAATTTTCATGAACTGAAAGTGATCAATCTCTATTGCTATATGTGCATTTTATGTAGATCGTCTTGATATATCTATGATTTACAAGTATTTTTCGAGTTGATACATCCACCTGATGAGTTCCAAATAGGATAAAACGCGAGTCCTTGAATCCGCCTAGCAACCACAATCCAACTCAGGCTACCATCTTTTGCGAAAGAACGATATATTATATAGTACATGTATACACGTATGGTAATAAGTGACTCTGAAAAATGATTATAGGAAGTATATAGGTATACAGGCATGATTGATTCGATATAGATTAAAGATAATATTCCAAACAGTGAGATACATTGAAATGAGGTGGTTTTGTGGAGTTCAAGCATTTCGAGTGTAAGGCACTTCTCACTAATGTAAATGATTAATCATCGTGCCGTATCACATATTGATGAAGGTGGGAATCTTATGACTAGTAGTTGGATGGTTCGGTCGTACAGATATCTAAGTGTTCGCTTTAAGACCTTGGGTTTGATATCCTATCGAAAACAAGTGTATACAATGCTGAAAAGTTCTATATTAGTAGGAACCAGTTGTTCACTTCTCCCTGGTTTTAGATGGCACTCAGCAGACATAAACAACTAAACACTGATACATTATTTAGATTACAAATATGATATTTTGACTGAATATCACTAATTGAGCTGTTAATGAGAACAAAGCATATGGTATGTGGAAAATACATAATCGACGGTGACATAATTTTATGATACTTTAATAACACAGCTAGATATAATGAATAGTATATGTAAAACATCATGACCCTACATTTACCATTTTGGTATTCACTAGAAATGATGTTTTTTTAATGTTCTGTTTAACTTCAAGTGAATTAACTTAACTTTTCGTGACTTACTACTTAATATCAAAAGAAAATACAACAGAATGAAGTCTATCCTCTTAAAGTATCTTGTATATTCATTGATTGTAACTAATAATACATTTGATTATCACGTAGTATCTTATATGAAGTGATAAAAACAATTGATCATTTGCATAGTGTACAGCTAAATAGTCATTAGTTATAATCTGTGATTTGTATGTGTGGTTTTTGTTTTAACTGCTTATCTTTTATCTTCATGTATTCATAAATCACTTAATGGAGATTTTATCCGTATATCTTGCTTATTTGAAGGCAGTCAGTATTAGTATTAATGAAGAAAATATAAGGTGAATGTATTCATTCTGAGCTAACTATGACTGATACATTTTAATTGAATGACTTAAGTAATTTACACAATAGTGATCAATAATAAATTTATGTAATTAATTATGGGAATGGGTTTGTGGAGATTATTATTTTCAGTTGATAGAATTCGTCACGGATTGATGTTGGTAGAGTAAAAATTTAAGATCACTGGACAACTGTTTCGTCCTAGTACAGAACTACTCAGAAATCTGCACCATACATTTCGATCCAGGGGCTTCAGGTTGGTGGAAGTTAGAATTCTACCATTGGATGCCGGTCGGATCAGCGGTGTAGAGGGTTAGATGTTTGACAACGTGAAGCGTATAGGGCCGAATCTGGGGTGTGCATTGATAAGGAGTTCCACACTAGAACGAAACGGCTGTTTAGTGTTCACTGCTTTTCATTGTTGACCTACTGACATTAATCTGTGACGAATCTAGTCAACCAATTAAGAATAGATTATATTTGTAGATTACTACAAGACAATAGAAACGATAGATGTGTAAAATGTCCATTAGGTAGAGTCGTCGTAATTTTTCACTCTGTTGTTTATATTCATCACTGTAATTAATCATTCAGTATTTATACATGTATGTACATTTTGAATGGGCATGTCGATTTAGTATTTTATTTCGTTGTTCTTAGCATATTTGTTTTTATAAATGCGGTTTCAATAAGAGATTTAAATTGAATTATTTGTTGGAGAGTGAACACTTAATCATGACAAATACACATGTATTAGACCACTAGATTAAAATACACTACTTAATACCTCTCATCATAAGACATTACATGGAACGTTGAGACAACCATTCATTGTAATTAGTGAGTCACATTTTCGATTCTAAGAGCACTTAATATCCATGTAAATTTAGTAGTCGATCTACTTCAAAGGAAGCCAATTGTAGTTTTACAGTTATTATTTAGGTGCACGATTTAATGAATTAATCCCATTCAATGATTGATTACGTCAATATATCAAATTTATTTAAGGTCTTAATTGTGCCAACCAACATTCTTTAAATAACTCAGTCTTCAAATCTACTTCACGATTCTTCCCAATTGATGTTAATCCTGCTACAAATGTCTACATCCAATTCCCAGATCAACGTGTTCTTAGCTATTCCGCTTGTCATTTAGATTACAGGGTCCAATGTTACTGCTCGTTACAAGAGTCAATTTAATGACATCCTCCACTTCCAGCATCATCTACAAATTTCTTCCTCTGCTGCATATTGCTTAGTTCGTTAACTTCCACAGAAGGTTGTTACTGATGGTGTCTGATCAACGGATCTGAAGTTTATTGCACAGACATCTGTTTATAAATAGTCGTATCATTTCAAGGATGATTTTCTTAGTTCTCCATGCGAGTTTGAGCTCTATACAATAGAACTGTCTTCACATTTATATTGAAAATTGTGACTATGATGTCAGATGACAACTGGTTTGAGTTCCAGATGTTCATCTTTAATTGTAGGAATGCTGCTCTTGTTTTGTCTTGCTAAAACTCGTTTTCGCATCTACATTAGACTCTTGTTGTTTATCTATAAATCCGCCCAGATATGTAAAAGTTTCAACATTTTCTATAGTTTCTCCATCAGGTCAACTGTAATTGTGTTGGTACTCGTTATTTCGTCCCTTTGTATATTTTGAGGCCTACCGTTAGCTGCAGAGGCTGTTGCTACGTCTCCTGCCTTTATCTGCATTTGTTTCTATTTGTGCGATAAAATATCTCTGTCGACTGCAAAGTCCAAGTCGCCTAGTTGCACACATGTTGTCCACTGTATTCCAAGATTGCCTTGGGGATGTTGCAGTTTTCATGATCCAGTCAACCACTATCAGAAAGACGAATGGCGAGAGTAAGCAGCCATGCTTGACACAGGTCCTTACTTAGAATGAATCCAAGTACTACACGTAATGCACAATCTTACGATGTAGTTCATCTTAAGAAATCTGTATTATAGTAACTATCTTCCTAGTTACTCCATAATGTTTCCCTGTCCACGCTGTCAAATACCTTCTGGTAATCAGGGAAACTGATGTAAAGTGGTAAGTTCTATTCAAATGTTTATTCAACAATGATCCATAGAGTCGCTATTTGGTCGGTACAATTCATAAAACCTACGAGGAATTTGTATCATAGGGGTTTTCTCAGAAACGGAATGTATTTAAACGGATCTATAATGTACAATCACTAACTATGTATAATTTCAACACATCAATTGCCTCATTTAAAAAAATGTGTTTTTTCTGTACATGGTCATTGTAATATTATAATTAAAACTTAGTACTTAATATATTAAACTAGGTTCACGAAGTAAGGCATTAAGAACTCATTTTTGGCATTAGTAGTATTGTATTACAGTCTTTGACACATGAAACACAATAAAACCAGAAAGCAGTCCAATCGGGTATATTTAACAGATCATATCGAAATACCAATATATTAAACACAACAACCAATGACCTATGTGAATATCAGGCTGGTATACCACATCAAAACAGTGCAATTAAGCAAATGAGTAGACAGGCACACAACAGTCACATATATGGAGGGATATACGAATTATAAGATAATATAATCTTTATGAAAAACGCCAAGGCTTATAGTATACATACATTCAATAATTGTTTAAGTTTGGTCTACCGGAGATCACCACAGAAATGTTTTGACTAGTAATCATTGAATATTTCATTAGTTCTAGTTTTGGGTAGGTGGCAGAATAACTAGTTAATACAAGTGATGTTTTGTAAATATGGCGAAATATATTATTCCAGAGATTGTATAGACGATTATTGTTGACATTAATAACAACGTCGAAAAGATGGTTCAGTGCGACGGTCGATTTACAGAAAAACGACGTGGAATGGATTGTTCTTGAATTTCAATAGCTTCTGTCCAATCCATTACAAAATAGCATTAGTGAAAACATTGGTTCTCAGAGCCAAAAGGATATGTACCTCAGATACGATAGATTCAGAGCTTTCCAACATCAAACATTATCTAAAAATCAATGGCTACCCAGAAAAATTCATTGACAAATACAGTGAACAAAAACTTGATAAACCAAATGAAATCACAGTCCATAAGAAGCCTGTCTTCATTAAACTCAATTTTAAAGGTGATGAGATTGCGGAAAAAATCAGAAGAAGACTTGACTCAGCTTTAAAGAGAATTTATTATGCTGCAAAACTGGTTTTATCGTACATAACAACATGTTCACTGAAACAATCAAAAGTCGACAGGTATCCTTCTCATGTTACCGCCAACTGTCTGTATAAATTTACGTGTACCTGCAGTAGCAGTTACATTGGCCGAACAGAAAGAAGGGCCTACCTACGTTTTAATGAACATGTCCCTAAAAATCTACGACTTACAGGAATGAAAACACTTAACAGTGCAATCGCTAAACATTTGATTGACACAGGACACCAGATTGATATCAATAAATCATTCAAAGTATTCAATAGACAAAAAACTTCAAATCTCCTAAAATATGCTGAAGCGATTGCCATTAAACGGATGAAACCAAACTTATGTGTCCAAAAAGAAACTGTTATTAGCCTTTCTTTACCCTGGTAACTTGACTTATGTGTCGTCATATTCATTGCCTATTTCAATTATTACTTCTTTATTGGATCATATTTCTTGTTACATCACCATTTTTAGTTCAACTTTGTGTTTAATTAGGTCATTCTAAGTTTAACAACTGAACTTAATTTAATTCACATGATTATCATATATTTCCAACCACCTCTTATTATGTAATCATTTGAACTTTGATCTCTATTTTGCCTTCTGGTACCTTCCTTTGTATTCGATATATATTTACAGCATATTCTTCAATTTTTAGTCATGTTCACATGTCTAACACGTTTGATTTCAACCAAGTTCAAACACTCTCATGAGTACGTTAAACTTTGTATTAAATATTAATTCTGTAAAATATTATCCTAGGTTGTATGCAGCTGATGAGAAACCAACGAAATAAAATGAATTCATCTTATTCTGCACAAATATTTGTTCTTGCTCTTTTGAAACCACACAGTCATTTATTAGAAATCAATCATATATTCTGATAACATCATCTCTCAATAACGATGTTATCCATTATTCTTAGTCTTAATGAACGTTGGCAATGATAACTATGACTATGAATATAATAGACGGAGTGGTTATACAGAAGTATCAAGATTTAAAAGTAAGTTACTACTGAAAAGTATTTATCATGGTATAAATAATTTCAAAACACGATCTATAAATTCTTCCCAACACAGTGGTTACTAAATAAATGAACATTCATTAATATTGAATAGTAAGTTAGGCGCTTAAACGTTTCCATTAAGTTGTCACAATTAAACATAGTTTGCTGATCAGTATAAAGTGACATATTGAAGTGATTTTATAATGTCGATGATAAGGTGTTTGAAAAAACAAGAACCACGATCATAGAAGAATACAATGAATTCACATATCTTGCTGTTACACATCAGCTTCTTTAGAACCTACAATCAATTGCAATAATTAATTCAATAAAACACCAGGTTAGATACATACCATCATAGTAGATGTGTTCTCGTAAATGAAGTTTAAGAAGAAGAGTAGTAAACACAGAATGATCAGGTTCATATAGTTGAATATTTGTATGTTGAATAATGTGAATATAAAATAAGAAAATAATGTTTCTGCAACATATGGAAATATGGTTAAAATATATTTGGATCTTCTCGTTGACCTAACATGGACTGAAATTGATCAGTCTCAGTTGCTGTATGTGCACCCTTAGCAGATTGCCTTGATTTAGCGTTAGTTCACAAGTATTGTTTGATTTGGACTATGGCTGCCAATCGAAATCCAGGACTAGTGTTTCGTCCTATTTGGAACTCATTACCTAGATGTACCTGCATCCCAAATTTGATGTTCACCCCGGGGCTCGAACTCAGTTTGTTTTGTGCAAAATGCCACCGCGTTTACCACCAGACTACTACGTGAAAACGAGGAAGAAAAATGACGCCGAAAGAAACTGCAATATGCACAAATTCACACTATTCTGTTATGTTTATGGCTCTTGATTTTTTAATACACCTTATTATCTGCTGTATAAAATCACTTCCGTTGTTATGTAATCGCTTCAATTTGTTAACTTATACTGATCAGGAAACTGCTTTCAAGGGTAACAATTTGAAAAAGACATCTAAACAGTTAGCTCAGTATTTCCTTCTGTATTCAACATTTAGTCATATAATTATATTTCTCATTACCTTGTGGATACTCGACATAAATATTTAGTGTAGTGAAAGTATATAATGTTTCATCAATACATTTGAATTGTAAATAACTGGAAGCCTTCATTCCAAAACTTGTAGGAGAACATTGTATGGACACCTTGTTAGCCTTAATCAACTGAAGTGTTTGGGGCGTACCTTGTCACATCATATTGTAGGATGAAATAAAACTTAGAGCGGCCAACCAAGATGTAGCATTAGTTCTTCAAGTCGTTGATTATTGGTTTAAGTCATGTTAATAAGTAAGGGGCTTTCCTAATACTTGCGGCCAGTGGTTTAAGACACTGATTGACATTACTGAGGATAAGTCATAGTGGATCAGGTACAGTCACTCTTCATTTTCTTCTAAATCTTAAGTTCCACTATTCTTACACACACACACACACTCTTGTTTCACTTTTTAATGTTGGATTATGTGGTAGTACTAATCGTGTTAATTTGATCTCATCAACTAGAACTAGTGTGCACATGTGATAAGTTCTAAGTTATACATGACTGACTGATTGGCGCTTCTTGAGTTCTTCACTTATAGGATAAGTTGCAAAATATTTTATGGGCGTGTAGTTATTACATAACGTTTATTGATCGAAACAAAACTAGAACACAAGAATTGATGCTTACAAATAATCATTTTTTTAAATGATGATTTAGAACATTAAACAAGCTTCCATTTAACCTTTCCTTCATCATATATTTTAAACTCATACGAAAATAAATGTATCCATTCTTCTAATTAAAATTCCTAAAATAAAAACCTCTAGGATTGCTGACTAGCAAACTAACTTACTACTTTAATTGGGATTATTATGTACATTACAGATAATCAGTTGCAAGTCATTGGGCTTTCATCAACTACTTATTGTGTCATTCAAATTCAGCCTAGCTCAATTAATAGATTTCAGTCTATAATTAAAACAAACAATCAATAAAATTCCAGGCTATTTAGGTAAGTCAATCGAACTAAATGACGTTGATACAATTATATTTTCCTAATGTAACTAAATATGTTTTCTTTCTTTTTTGGATTACAACATCAAAGAAAGATAGCAACAACGGTATGTATACAGCAGGATTATTACGACACAAAACCAAGAACAAAACTATTTATGTAAATACATTGAATGTTCAAGTTACCAATAATTATATGAGGATATTATTATTAACGAACTGAATAGATTGTTTTAATTAATAGAAGATTTAAAAAGACATCCAAGTGAAAACCTTCAATGCAAATTAAAGTCAATCAATTTCTTTTGTTTTGAGTCCTATCATTATAGTTTAAGTAGCTTTAGCAAGACGAGTGTTGGGTATGCTCAGAAAAGCCCTCGCAACAAGCTCAATCTGGCATAGTTACGTTCTGTTGTAGTTAAAGACCTAGCTGCATGGGAAATTGCTTTCTCTGATCCATCAGGCATGATGTGAGAAATAATTGGTCCAATTCCGTAGTTGGAAGCGTCTGACGCTACTACAATAGGTAAGGATGGGTCGTAATGGGTCAGCAACAAATCCGAGACTAGTAGTTACTTGATCTTCTCAAAAGCAGTTTGACAACTTTCAGACCATTCCCACTTTATATTCTTCGCCAGCAGGTTATTCAATGGGGCACGTAGGCGGTGAAGGTCAGGGATAAAAGCTGCATAATGACTAAGCAGACCCAAAAAGAATCGTAATGTGGGAACATCTGTCGGTCTCGGCATAGCTTTCACTGCTTGGATGTTCTCTGGATCTGGTCTTCTCCCGTCTTTATCAATTATAAACCCAAGGTAGCGTACACTCTGCATACAAAAGTTGCATTTTTCAGCACGGAGCAGGAATCCATATTCAGCTATTCGCGATAGCACCTGATCTGTTTTCTTTTCTAAGTCCATTCTATCTACGCCCATAATTATTATATCATCCATGTAAACTGCAGCACCAGGAAGATCTTGTAGCATGGTATCCATCACTTGTTGAAATATAGATGGGGCCGTCTTGACTCCGAAAGGTAGTCGGTTGTATCGGTATAGGCCCTTGTGAGTGTTTATGGTAAGCAGATCTCTACATTCATCAGCAAAAGGGATCTGTAAATATGCATCAGATAAATCCAGCTTGGCAAACAGCTTACCTCCATTCAGCTTAGCAAAAAGACCTTCAGGTAAAGGTAATGGATACTGATGGGTTTCTAGGGCTTCATTTAACCCAGTTGAGTAATCGGCGCATAGACGGACGTTGCCATTTGTCTTCTTCACTACTACTATGGGTGCAGCCCATTCTGAAAAGTTCACCGACTCAATAACACCAAGTTTTTGGAGTCGTTCAAGTTCATGCTCAACAACTGGAATAGCGGCATATGGTACAGGTCTTTTAGGACGAAACACTGGCTTTAATCCTTGTCGAAGGGTGAGAGTAGCTTGAAATCTTGTGCATTCTCCTAGTCCATCACTAAATACCATTTTATGTCGTTCCATTAATTCCTCACCTATGCTTTTTTCTTCTATATTCATTGTACTGACATTATTACAAATCATGCTTATGGGACGGTCTATTAACTTCAGCTTCTCCAACCAATCAAGTCCCAATAAGTCGAGTGATGGACGTTCTGTCACGAATATAACTCCTTCCTGAGTCACTTCCTTGACTGTGACTGGACAGTATATCTCACCGGCAATGTTTAGCATACCCCCAGATGCACTGCGTGCTGTTTTGCTGCGTGGGGTATATTCTTGGTCTGCCAATCTTGTCCCAAGTTCTTCTGCTAATAAGAGTTATATCGGAAGCTGTGTCTAACTGTAGACAAGCACCATAGCCATTTATCTTGACGGACACATATTTTCTGCGATTATGCGAGGCGGTTCTGTTAAGAGCGATTGTTACTTTGGCTGTTCTTGGCTTGAATCTTCTAGAGTAAACCTTTGGTTGGCGGCGTTTTCGTGTTCTACAACAGCTTTCTTTATGTCCCTTTCTCAGACATGTAGCACATCGATGATTTTTTAATGGATAGAACCTTTTGAAGTTCCAATCACCGCACAACCAGCATAGGGATGGGGGCTTACCGCTGCCATTGCGATAATTCCGTGCACGGGAACCTTGCGAGTCTGTTCTCTCTAATGCGTTAACATGAAGAAATCGGCTGCCACTTTCTATCAAGGAAGTATCATGTTTCAAATTTACTAACCTTTGACATTCGGTGGTTACTTCCTGTAGGGTCATGCTGGGACAATGTTCAAGTTTACTCAGGATTATTGTTCGAATGTCAGCGTCTTCAGGCGAATGTAAGCTACAGACAAATATGAGGTATTTAAACTGATCTTCTGTCATAGAAGATAACTTGAACCTCTCACATTCTCGATTCACGATACCAGTGTGTTTTACCCAGTCATCTCCTGGTTTTTTCATAATCTTCAGGAAGTGACAGCGGATATTAAATAAGGATGACTGTTCACCAAAGATATGAGACAGGGTTTGAACTGTTTCACCAAAACTAAAGTCTCGTGGGTTCTTTGGGAGGATAAGTTACTGTAGCATTTGTGTTCCATTGTCCCCAGTTTTCTTAGGAGTACTCTGACTTTTGAAGCGTCTTCCATTCTACAGAGGTCGATGCATAACAGATCTTCGTATTTCTTGAACCACGAATCAAAAGTGACGCCAGATGCACCATCAAAATGAAATTCATGAATGGCACCTATGACTGATTCGTTAAGTGACACCTGACGTTCACTGGAGGGGCTTTGTTGGTTCAGGAGCATTTTCTGCATCAAGGTTTTCATAATTCTTATTTGAGATTGCTCGAACCTCTTTTCTTGCCGCTCCATATAAGCTTCTAATTGTTCAAATGTAATATTCATGGTAGTTCTTTTTCTAATTTTCCGAAATTCCCGTCGACAGTTTGTTGTGACGCGTGGTTTAGATCTTTTGTCGACCGCAAAGATCTCCGTCGTAAATTGTTATCTGTCTAGGTTGACCGAACGCTTCGACTCCTAAGCTATGACTCGACCCCCAGGCTAAAACTACTAGTCAACCGGAACACAAGAGAGAAGACAGGAAATACTGCAAAATAACACTTTACTGCATGAGTTCGATTATGTACAGAAAATTAGGATATATATATTATCATAAGTGTCCTTCAGACTTCTAGAGAATTCCGTAACCTTCTAAACACAGTAGTGCTAAGACAATTGACCAATCACAGACGTAGCACGTGACTTCTCTCTGTCTAGAAGTTTCGGATAAAAAGCTATCTGCGCTCTGATTGGACACAATATATCCTATTGATTTCTATGCCAGATTGAGCTTGTTTCGAGGGCTTTTCTGAGCATACCCAACAATTTACGACGATCTTTGCGGTCAACAAAAGATCTAAACCACGCGTCACAACAATGAGCTATAAGACGACTTTCAAGAAGGATTTTCTGTTACAAGAAAAGACATTGGCATTATTGTATGTTACAATAAATGTAGTATTGTGCAAGACAAAATAATTGAAAAATAGGTTCAGATTTCAAGAAGTTTCGACATCATAGGCGAACCTAATAAATCAGTTCACAAAAGGTTATTTTAATAACAGTTGTCATAATGATTCTAAAGGGATGCAAAAACATGTATTTCCGTGAATTGTAACATTTTCTTACTTAGTATTCATTCATCATACGTTGTGGAAATGAATAAATTTGGATTGAATGTCACTAATTGACTTGGGTTCGAAAATCAATGCAAACAAAGAAGCCTCAAACCTATGTTTTGTTCTATTGCGGAACTCTCGGATAGTGTGAGTTCATATCACCAGCAGGACCACCATTCTCAGCAGCCACTGCTCAATTCTTAGATCAGTGGGCCATCATCCAGTAGTTTAATTTTTTATTCTTAGTCAATTCATGATCTTGTGTGGCTTTATCTGTTGTATTAGGTTGATAACTCGACATAGTTTAATAAACCACTCGCCATTGTGAGGTCATGAATGCGCACTTCTTCGGAGTTTCATGCTAAGACACAACAGTTAGTTCCAATTCTTGGTTTGAATGGTTGCCTAAGTAAGGTGAGCTTGTGATACCACGAAAGTCAAACGGTTCATTCCAGTGACGGCCTTCACAAGTTGAGAAGTAAAGGTTGTACTGATTGTCAATAATTTTACAGAAGTGTAATAAAACACTGTGTTGGCAACTATCATCTACCTGAACAAAATTCCTTGTTTACACATGACAAAAGTGAACGTGTTGTATTATTAAGGTAAATAGTGGAGTCATATTCTTTAATTTTAATCAGACTTCAGAATTCTAGTTTCTAGAGTAAAATTAAGACTGTAATCCATCCAATGTATTTTAGTCGAAATAAAAAAGAACTTCTAGAACTTCATTACTAATATGATTTAAGATACAGTCAACCACGATGTACAAATAACACTAACCTTGCTGAGGATTAATATTTCGATCCAAATACAAAAGACTATTTGTTCTATACCCACAATTCTTATTTATGACTGCTAGTTTTGCTAGGAAGAGACAGGACTAGTTATTTTTCATGTAATTATTCTTATTTTGCTATTTTTTTATTAATTGTAAAATGTGCGATATTCGGTACTGTCGTTATATTCTCCGTTTTGACCTTATATCTTGTGATTGGTTGTAGTGCTTTTTTAGTGTGCTAATTATTCTAATTGTTACAAGGTCATTGTTGTGACTATATATACAGAGTTGGAACAGAATAGAATCGAATCTTCTCAGTGCTGTGTTGTCTTCTTGATTTTGGCTTTGGGCGAGTAATCGGTTGTCGAGTTGTTGGTGAAAGGATGCGAGTATCTGTTCGCGTAGTAAATACAGCTAGTTGAAGTTGCGGTTAGTGCTGCCGAGGTATAAGGTTGGCGCTGTTATATTAGTAGGCGACATATCAAGTTTCCAATCCTGACTGAAGAACATAAGATAATGTAGCCATCAACCACAAAGAGACTATTTATGTTTTATGCATTCACCTATATACAGTCAAAACCTAACCACACCGACAACTAATAGGAAAAATAACAATAACACAAAACAAAGACAATAATAACTAGAAACTAGATGAACAATTTCATAGTTCATTTATTATAGTTCATAAATGGAAAATAATATAATAACAATTCATAGATCCAAATGGTAGGTTTATGCAAAGAGAACGTAGCAAATTAAACGATTTCACATGTACTTTTAAAGAAGACAATTCTGTAAGTTAATTACTCTTCTTGTATCATCCAAGTTAACAATAATCATAACATATAATCAATCACATGAGAGAGAGAGAGAGAGTGAGGGAGAGTGGGGTGGGAAAAAGGGAGATATTTCTATGGGAAAGTGGGGTGGGGAATATTTCTATCATGACAACATAGTTTTTATTTTCATTAGAATATTTAAACAAACTAAAAATAAATAAAAGCAAACAAAGATCTACAATAAAAATAATAATGTTATGCTCTGAATAATGACAACTATATATATATATATATATATATATATATATATATATATATATATATATATATGCCTATTCTAACCTATTCCCATTTAATTTATATACTACTTATAAATAAACAACTAATTTCATATGTTATTTTATTGGCATACATTTATTTACTATTTAACTGAAAAATATATTAATGAAAGAGATTTCATTTAAAAAGATATTTAATAGGTTTATTGTTTATTTGTTTTATTCATTTGTCAATTTTATCTTTTCTTTTCTTTTCTTTTGTTGTTGTTGTTTTTGTTTTTGTTTCAGATATTTTCTTAGTCAGTTATGTTATATGCTGTACGTATACACTAGATGAATAGATTAAAAGAGAAAAAAAAGAAGATAAATTGAAAGAAAATGAATATGATGGAAATCTTTTGGTTACTGATTAATTAGATTCATCATCTTACAGGTTTGTAGTTCATTCTAAGTCTTTGATTAAGAATAACATTACAACATTTTACTATGAAGTAATGATTACATCAAATACTTCGATTCCATATTACTAATAAAATAATATTAGTATATTGTTTTTAAAAGATAATAGATACTAATGTGTAACTGAGTGAGTCAGGAGGGGAGTATAAGTTCTATCAAAGATTATACATACGTCTGGATGATGAGTACTAATTGGACAATAACTAGGTTTAGGGTTTTTTAATCGACTAACCTTGTTATGACGTCAGTACAACTGTTATGATGGAAAATACGACTACTTAATTTGTACGACTTCGTGTACAGAAAGTTGCAATAATAAAAGCCAACGAGAATGCTTAGATGGTCCCTGTATGTCTATCCAAATGCCAACTTAATCTAAGGCAGCAATATGAAGAACACAAGACACAGAATCATATTATACTTCAAGTTTTCCACTATATATGCATAAACCAGACCAATCAGTGAGCCGATTAGGGAATTTACATTAATGCAAAACAAGGGACACCGTAGTGACAAATAGAAGAACTGTGTACACAATCAATTAACTGTAGTTCATGAATAAGAGATGATATACTGACAGTAAATATCTTGAATGAAAGGATAAGTCAAGGGAAACTTAACAAAGATAGAAATACATTATTTAAACTACATACAACTAAAGGCATTAAAATAGTTTTCTAAAACATAAATATGAAGGTTATTCCTTTTGAGTCGCCCAACATAACATACTACATCTCCCTCGATCCACCAAACCACCTTCCACTGATGGGAACTATTCGATAAACATATAAAAGTGACATTGCTATCAGTTAGCCTAAAGGCAATAAATATTGTTCTATAAAGCTGATTTCTAATTAATATATTTTATTGGATACAGGTATCCGAAGTTCAAATGGCCTAACACTAATTTACCTACGATTAAGCTTAGGACAGGGCACCGAACAGAGCTGCTTAATCTAGTCCTTTTTCCTTCTGCTTGTGGTTAATTAAAATATAAACTACAGCATCTCAAGACAGTCTTGGATTACAATGGACAATATGGATAAAACTAGATGACTTGGACCTCACAGATGACCTAGCTCTTCTATCTCACACACAGCAACAAATGAGAGTGAAAACGGGAAGTGTAGCAACAACCTCTGCAACTGTAAGCTACAACATACACAAAGGAAAAGGCCAAATTCTTAGTAACAAAACAATGAGCACCAACCCAATTACACTTGACCTAACGAAGAGACTCTGGGAGATGTGGAAACTTTTACATATCTGGCCAGTAGTATCATCAGTAAACAAGGAGAGTCTGATGCAGATGTGTAGACAAGGATTGTCAAGGCAATAAACAGCATTTCAAAACAAAAAATATCATTTAAAAGATACAAGTATATATAAACGACTATGTGATCAGGATACTTCGGATTGGTTGACCACATACCAACAACAACCTTCTGTAATAAAGAACAAACCAATCGGTTCTTAGCAGAGGAAGAAATTATGTAAAGATACTGGAGGTAGATAGTACACAGATGGAGGAAATCATGAAGCGGCTTCACAAGACAAGTACTAACATGGAATTCTGAAGGTCAAGTGAAAAGAGAAATATCTAAAAACACATTGAGCTGGGAATTGGATGCAGACATTTATAGCAGGATGAACAGCACTTGGGAAGAATTGGAAAGGTGATTTGAGGACAGAGATGGTTGTAGAATGTTGATCGGCGGCCTATTCTCCACATGGGGTAACAGCCATTGACTGGTAAATTGTTACTTACTGTTGTAAAAGTTATTGAGTATGGCATCACAAATCGGTCTAAGTTAGATAACCATCTAAAACCAATTAGTACTTGAAAGCTCTTTTACCCTAGTATAAAGTTCTTTATTAATACATATCTACAGTCTCCTTACAGGCAAATCGAGCTAATTGCTTTCAGATTTTATGGTAAACGCTTAATTTTTAGATCATCGAGTAGGCATCAAACAGTTGATACTTCTAAACTCTGTCATTTCAGGATGTATTTGTAACATCTTATTCATTGCTATAAGTACGTAATTGCCTCACACTCGACATAATTAATTAGATGCTTTTCACTGAAGCGTTTGGTACTAGTACAATATATCTGTCTAGTGTCAGTTTCTGTCAATCAATGATAGTCGAACCGTGGTCATTTCATCATGTCAAATTTAAATTTACAAACCTACCTAGCAGTTACACTTTGAATAGCAAATACATAACGAAATTTTAGTGTACAGTCGTTTTCACACTATAAATCAACGTATGTTTAGGTATATGGTGTTATTTCAATGCATTTTCTAAGACATACATATATCGCGGTATATTAATTAATGTTCCAACGAATTTGCTCTGGGATACTAAACTACTCGTAGTTTCATATAATTTTCCTCGTCTATAAAGTTAGAATAGTGGTCACATTTTATAGAGGAATTATATTACATCGATTGAGGCGGTTCATTTGCTCGTCGTCTTCTTGACTGTAGACACAAAGTCAATATTCAAGAATATTTCAAACTATTCAGCATACAACTAATTTCTTATTTTCTCACATTTTCTTAACGTTATCATTGTTGTAAACTTGAAACGAAACTTATTCATTGTAAAGTGGTCAATCTTATATTGTTATGGTGACTTCAGATTTAAACACTTAATTGTTTAGTACTTCCTTACATGAATTAGATAATAAAGTTCTATAAATTATTCTTGTTTGTTTTTGATGATTACTCTGTCTCTGAAAGTGTGTCGTCTAGAATTTCAGTATTAGTTGACATAAAAACATTTAGCTGATTTAATTCTTCGCAGACTAATGTTGATAGAGTACTATTGGAAAAATCCAGGAAACATGTTTCACCCTAGTACGAGACTCCTCAACAGTGTACTCCGGTTTTCAGTTATGTCCTGCCAATATCAAACTGTGATGAATTCAATCAACTAAAACACAATACCAATCTCCACAAATCACCTCAAAATAAGCATTCGGTCGTCACTGTGACTTCTACAATTCTTCTTTAAGTACTACCATTCTTTTGGTTCTTTATTGATGTAATGTGAACTATGTAAACTGATTTTACACAATTCATTTTTTCGTTCCTAATTTTTATATAGTAGCTGCCGAATAACAGAGAAATGAGTAAATTCAAATTGTTCTACTACGATTATTGTTTTTACTGTATATAACTAACTGATTTTACCACTGTTCTACAATTATTTCGATAGTGACGTTATCTGTTGGAAGAACATCAGTAGGGAAGCCTTACTGGTGTTCTTTATTCCAAAGATGAACAAAATAGGATGTTAGAGAAATTATAACACAAGATTTTTGCCACAATTAGTAGCTCAGTATAATCATATATCTGTATAGTTTACGTAGTGACGTAATTCTGAACAGCAGTTACATATTCGTCATATTTATGCTGACCTAATACTTGGATAGTATTATATACGAAGTTGTAAATATTATATTGGATGTCATAACTGCTGAATTTGAAGTTCCACCATGTGAACTGACATTGTTTAAACAGCCACTGAAAACTAGAATGTACTAAATAACAAACGCTCTATCATAGCGTGTGACACCTCAGAAGCGCCAATCCATGACCTTGTCAAAAGATTAATCCATAAATGCAAGGCATAAATCTTTTAGGTTTGATCTCTGGTGGGGTCATCGCTGTGCATCACTGGGGAATCGCACATTAAGATGAAATTACGGTTCAGTCCATCCTGGTTTTCATTGTTTGTCTAACTAATCATATTAGACATCCAAAAACTTATATCCTTTTTATTTCGACGTATAGTTCTATCTATTAATATCCATTTAGATATTGTTATACGCTTATTACAACTTGATGGTCATTATCATTCATGAAACTGTCGACTTTTCTTCATAATTGTGATTATTATGTGAATACTATATCTCGTTAATTATAAACGTCTGGTTGTAAAACCGTAATTTTAAGCAGCCTTTACAAAGATATATAGTTATAAAGTGAAATATTTACATCTTACTATACTGTACAAACCTAGTAGTTCAACATAATACAAACAGACAAATTGCATTGAACAACATGCTATGTTAACAGATACCTCTGTTCATTATGTGTCATATATCGAATTAAGACGTAGGAATGACGAACGACATAGTCTAATCTGTGACTGCAAAGAATATAATAGCAAAATCTAACTATTTACTAGAGAACACATCAAGTGATTTATCCTGTTTAAACCAACAACTAAATAATATGACCAAACAACTATATAATTAAGTGTAATGAAGTAAAGTTAATTAAGTTTATTTATTAAACTTCTAAACGATCTATAGTCTATGCTTTTGTCTTGTTAAACATCAGGGTATATCATTTATTATTTTATTTGAATTTTAGCTAATTATCTTAGTAATATAATATGTCATTTTGTTTGTCTATTAATTTTCATTAATGTGAATGAATATACTACTTTAATGAGAATATACAAATTGATTAGCTTCTATGTTTAGTCTTCACAGTTTACATATAAGTTCTACGTATATATATATATATATATATATATATATATATATATATATATATATATATATATATATATATTAATAAACGATTGATACTAATGAAATAGCAGTGTGTCAGAAGACAATATAACACTTCAGGTGTTTATAATTCTAATGCAATTGAACTTTCCCATCGATTTGTCATGGACAAAAATTGACCACTCTCTGATGCTATACATACATTCTGAATTCCGTTTGCCAGGCACAATCCAATTCAAATAATGTTTGTGAATTATTAGTATATCGAGACGATCCGCTCAGGATGCACAAATGGCATCGGAGACTGATCAATTTCAGTCCATAACAAACCGACGGAATGATTCATTTACGTTCCAGTTATATATACATACCTGTTGCACAAACGTAACTGTGTGAACTCAGTGGCCTGATAGTGCATGCGGTTACGTTTACCACGAAACTAACTGAGTTCGAGACCCGGTGTGGATATCAATAATGGAATCCAGGTACCTCCAGCTGATGAGTTCCAAATACGATAAAACGCGGGTCCTGGATTTTGATTGCCAACCGCAACTTAACCCAAATAATTTCAGGTGTTTGTAGAAACTTCTTTTACGTTTATCAATGTGGATTTCAGCACATTCGGTCATTGAAAAACAGGATTATATTTCAGAGAATAATTCTCCTTTTGGCAAACTTAGTTTCATGGCTGCATAATTACAAATATAGTGAGGAGGGGGTTGATGGTAAAGATTTACAGATAAAATAAGTTGTCATTCTTCCTCTCTCTTCCCCTTCCTCCTTACTGATATTTTACCAACTTATTTTCACTTTTATGTTCATATGCATTTCTGAAAACAATGAGTCTTGGCTTTTAAAATGTCTCATCTCTTACAATGTTACCTTCCCTTTCGTAATTATTAATAGTTATCTAACTTTAATGTCATTTCGATGAATACCAAGCGTTTTAACAACTAAGTTTTCAAATTTTTGAAAATAACTTCTGTTTATGTTACAATGTAATCTTATTATCAACAACAAATGCCATTGATTATTGTAAAGGCGGGAAGTGGTTTAGGAGGGAGGGTAACCTGCATAAAACACAAGATCCAGGCTTCGTGCTCTCTGGTACTCGTCAAAAAGGCGTATCTGCAATCCCTGAAGGAACTTATGCTTCAATACAGATTTGATCCTAGGTCACTCACTTTCACAGTCTACGACTGCTGCCACTGAGCTCTTTGGGCCGATTTTAGACTGAAAATGGATGACCTGCGACCAAATTCACAGAAAACATCAGTTCCATTCAAGATTGTAAATACTCCTTGCTGGTGAGTACCAAATAACACGAATGCTAGGTTCATGATTTCCTGCCAACTACTCCTAAAAATAACCTACTACCTCAACATAGTATCAGTGAAAGCGAATCACTTAGACAAGTGGTTACATAGCATCTCGATCGATAGAATTTGATCAGTACTATAAAGGATTTGATAAACACCATGCTGGTCACTTAGCAGTGATCCACAAACGTATACCATTAATTGTTATTAAGCAAAATGTACATATTCGTAATTGCACAGCTTCGAAAAGGAATTCGCTGAAATATAATTTTGCTTTAATGACATATTTGGTGCTTTTCATTCATTCGACCAACGGACAAACTTTCAAGCCATATTGTACATTTAGCAAATGACGAATAAAACTCTTTAAAATTTATTCATGTCAATCCAGTACCACGTATTAACAGCGTGATTCAAAATCAAACTCATTTGAAACTGTATTTTGCACAACCAAGCCAGAAAGTGTACTGGTTTTGCAGGAATAGTTGAATTGATTAACACATTTCTTAAGAACTCAGGTAGTTTGTTTTTGGATATGATGAAAATTATTAATCGATTGTAAAATATAACATTTCGTCTAGCTATGAGGAAAGTTTTTTTGCAATGCCTATGTTAGCTTTCCTGTTACTGTCCTACCAAATACTCCATTTTGAGAGATATACATTAGAAAAAAGAAAATTCAGTAGGTTAGTTCACATAAAAATAACACATAATGATTACGGAATTAAATTAAAACAAATACCTTTCAGGAAGGAAAATTCTCTTTTCGATGAAATCATTTACTGGTGCTGTACATTCATACTTATAATAGACTTAGGAATAAAGTGTTTATAATGAAATTAAAAGACATTACCTCATCTACTGAAGTAGTCACATTCTCAAGTACTTAATACAATGACCATCAGGTTTCGAATTCATTTCTTCAAGTAATTATCTAACAATTTGTTGCAATGTCACATGACAAAGTTGTCAATGCTAATTAAACTCTTGAAGGCTGAATCCAGAATCGCCGTAGGCCTTAAATTGATTAAATACCCGAAAATTGAGCTGATGATCGATTTACGGCATCCTTTAGTTAATTATACTAGGTAGAGTTCGGATATCCATTTTGAAACTGCACGCTTCGAGTGACCGATATAACGTTATAGGAACAAGTATATTAGTAAATCCGCGTTGATTTGTTCAAAGGTAGTGTTTTATCTTTTACACATCCTCAGGTGTAGTTTAAGGTGTAGAACACAGTTCCAAGTTCTGCTAAACATAACATTTTCTCCAGAAATCTTGAAAACTTCTGCTGATGTGTCCTCATTGAACTGAGTGTTGAATTATATTGTTTTCTTAGATACAGTGGTTAGGCTTCAGGTTTAGAAAACTTATTTTTATCTACCAATGTTGAGGCATAAGGATTACTTTCAAATAAGGTGGGAGATAATTAAAAGTGTTTATTATGGTTTATTATACTGGGGTTTTGTTATGATTAAACAACGAAAAATGATGTTGACCTGTTGTTATGATAATTTACATCAATAATGAAATTGATGAAGATAAAATGGAATTATATACACTTACACGTATACATACTTATAGATAAATAGCTTCTGTTGTCTAGGTTCATAACAAAATACTTGTTATATTTACTCAAGTAGAAAAACAGGTCAAGTATATCAAATCTTAATGTAAAAAAAAATAAAAGACGGAAGCAAGATATATATGTTAAACGCAACTGAGAAAGTGTAATATTCAATGGTCAATTTGAATGGAGCTTCTTGTGAAAAGTGAATTATGTTAAAAGATAATAATGAGGTTCATTATTTACACTATTATAAGTAGTGATACTAAGCTAAATAGTTTAGTCTTTTTTCGAGTTTATTACCACTATATATCCGTACTGTTTGTTCAATCAGTGTACTAAGTAGTGCCTTCTAGTAGCTGATTGGTAACAATCTATTAAAAATTTGGATGAACTCTATTTTGCTTGCCTTTATGATAAACTGAAATATGAATCGTCCAGTTCGCCCTCCATTATATTGCAACATCAAGAAAACGAATTTTATCAGAGCTATGTGATACATTTGCGCAATATATTTTGAACAATCTGATCACACATACATAGTGAGGACCAATCGTGATCTGCATGTAAGGGTAGCTTTAGCTATACGGAAATTCAAACCCCCCCTCCTTGTGTGTTCAAAAACAATTTGTACTTTCCCTCAACCTACCTTGGTAGAGTGCGACTTGCATCGTTCTCTTTATTATCTTTGTTTATTTAGTATATACCCTTAGTTGTCTAGTTACCTTTTATTTTCCATATATATAAATGCCTTAACAAGTGTGTGATCAGATTGTTTGAAACGTATTGCGCAAATGTATCATATAGCTCTGATAAGCTTCGTCTTCTTATTTGCATTATCAAAATTTATCAAAGGGACAAATTGTTTTAAACATCAAGAAAATTGAACTTTTTATTATTTTTTACATGATCCATATAAAAATGAACATATTTATGCACCGTATTGAAAATCTTCATTAGGTCAGTTGCGTGTTGAAGATTGCTATATGCTATAAGAATATTGTCAACGTTTCCAGAATCACAAATTATTTTATTGGTTGATCCATTGGGTATGATATTTTGTAGGTTCATCATTAAAATACCATGTAGATCTGAGCCAAGCGAACTTCCCATTGGTGTACCGTTTGACGGTATATGATGCTGTAAACCCGGTATAGTACGCCATTTATGTATAATCGTAGCTTTCTTTTTGGAAGGTAAATTATAATAATGCCGGAAAATCTTGTCTGTGGTTTAAGGAGGTAGTACTCTGCTGGACAATAGATTGACATTAAAAAAATTTGTCGACTTACAGGTGGATTTTATATGATTAAGAGTCACAACAAATTTGGATGAATAATTTAGTGTAAATTTGGGTAATCATTGATGATAAGTGTAATTTATCCGCCAACTGCAGTGAAACATTGTGAATTATTCATTAACAATACAGTCCCTAATACGACACTCGGTTTATAAATCACTGGCAAACTGTACAAATAAAGTAAATAACATTCCCAAAGTTTTAAACTAATATGGGCGGAAATGTCAATAACGTCTCCAAAATTTCTTTAGGAGATCAACGTACTAGTTTCAATGCCAACTGGATTATTTACAAAACCGGTATGTATTTCCTAATGTTTTATACACTTTAGTAAGCTATTTTAACCGTACTTTTGAAACTGTTATAAAGGCTTTTAAAAGCCTTGAAGAATCCGATCACTATCCAATAATATAACTTTCGATTTCTACAGGGAACTAATGTGTTGAAAATTGTGATAAACAACCTCCTATTACTATGAAGTTTACCTTATTGAAGTTATTCTGACTGTATTACGGAATTGACTCGTTAACCTATTTGTGATGAACAAAGATGTTATCAAGCTAATAATAATTAAATGAGTATGTGAAATTTATAAAGATAAGACCTAATGTAATCAACCTTTTAGTAAGATAATTGTCCAATAAACTGAATTAGTTTGAGTTATTCAGTGGACTCAACATGATCGTCTAGTAATCCTTCATATGGGACTGACTCGGATAACATTAGTTGATATACATCCATATATTAGTCATCTGATTTAATAAAATTCAGTATACATTTGGTACACTTTAAAAGCACATTAAACATTCAGACTGAATTTACTAAAGATGATTGTTACTAGAATTTTCATACGTCAGAAAAATAATATGAAACATCTGAGTGAAAAGAAACTTCGACGTTCAATCAATTATATTAGTGATAACCGTCTTACTTCCGACATGCCTGAACTTTACCAGTTACGACTTTTCATTAGAACGTCAGAATTATCTTGAGGTTAGCCGATTATTTTAATTGAGTTGGAGCGATTTTGCAGACACTGATACTTAATTTTATTATTTATATTAATTACAGTAATGTTGATCAGCACCCGTTTGCAAGAGGATATGAAAGTTATAGGCTTGATTCCGTACTGAGGAGTCCCATACTAGGATGGAACAACTGTCTAGCGCTCCCCGGTTCTTAGTGGAACCTAAACTAAGATCATTTTGTGGCAAGTACAAATATACAAATTGAATACCGATGTCCACAATATTATTTAAACTAACCAACATGAAAATTTGTAAATTTTTATAACATAAGTGATATATATATATATATGTCGGGGAAAAAATGTCCTCATCATTTTTATCAATTGGAATTAACCTTTCGAACTGAGTAATCAATGCAAAGATAATTTGATTCATTTAAAGCATCATTAAAGATTATATAAGTCACCTGAAAGTTATTTTCTTTTGATCAAGAACTTTAAATCTCCTCTGGCGAGTTGTGAAATCTATCGACTATTCGTTGGAAGTGTAACTATTTGTTAAAACAAATTTATTAAGTAAAACAAAACATATGAACGACTTAAGCTTTCTTTTTTAAGGTATTTTATTACCTTGTCTAATGAATGATGTGTATCACTATCTATGTTTTGTCATTTTCCATTCAATAAATACAAATATAAAGTGAGTATAAAAATGTATTCCATGTGTTTCACTAAATGCTACTTTATTAATCGTATGATTTTTGCACGTAATCTTTTGAATATAATGGAAGTTATAGGTACTCATATAGAGCAACAGAAATCATGTGTTCATAAGAAATATGTATATTCAGTTTTCTTAAATTGGTCATTAACATGATGAGTAGTAAAGTGGGTTACAAATGTTATATTATCCCTTCCCACTTTCTGTTGTGTTAGGCGATTAAAGAAGAATAGGTAACTACTAGAACTAAATTTTATAAGACTATTTCAATTATTTTAGTTGTATGTGATGTAAACATTTTAGTTCTACGATTGTTACGTTTATCTTGCCTGCTTGAAATATAGTACGATTTATCTGGTTGATACTTCGTCTTGTGTTATTCCTATTACTGGCATAGGATTAAGTGGGCATCTGGCAGACAAACAGGGACCAGTTAGACATTTATTAGCACTTGTTATCGTAACCTCGTGAGCACAAGTTCACGTCAAATGCCTTCATATTTCACTATTAAATAATTATTGTATTCCTATCTTTATCTTCAAGTAATTATGATTGACATTTGACTTTCACAAATGTATCAGTTCTCATCATAAATATTATGTAGTCATTGGATTCGATAACAAATTGCAGCAATTCGTTCATTAATTAATTAACACATTAGTCTGTGGGTTGCATAGTCCACCCCACTTTTCATCTCGTAATTAATAATTTATAATCATTTTCATAAATACTTTGAATTTATTGTACTTCTAGTTGGCTTCATAAACTGGCCTTCGTTAAATAACCATTAGTAACCAATAAGCACTGAACAGTAATTTTATCCCAGTATGGGACTCTTGAGTAATTCCCACCTACGATTCCATCAGAAAATCGAACACAGAACCTTTAGGTGTTGCAAAGAAGGCGTAATTGTTGTAGTATTTCTACCTGTTGTATCATTTGTTGATTAGTAATAATTTGTATTGATTATCATATATATCAGTGTAGAACCATGATTGAAACCAATTATAGTTTCACTACATGGGTGCATAAGGACTTTACTAAAGTAGAGAATGTCTACATTTTTAATTGGTAATGCTCATCACAGGCTGGTTTCAGTAAGAGTACCATTATGAAACACTTTAACAGTGAGCACTAACAACCATATCAAAATGGAATTCAGGTTATGTAGATATTTCAATGAACATTTAACTCTTAATATCATTAAGTTAAACTACATTCATTGATACGATTCCCACTTGAAACAATTTATGACTGATAATTGATTGGTTTAACATTCATTCACACGATCATTTAAATCTTTAGTTACTTTAATTCATATCGAATTATACTTTTGCTAAATTTATCATTTCTCTTATAATTCAAGTGTACTCTATAGTTATGATGAAGAACATTGTACTCTCCTATTAATTCGTTAATTTGCATTTTTCTTTTTCTTTTTTTTTTGCAGTGTTGTATATAAAAAAGTAACCAGGTTTTAATGTTTCTATGCCTGTAAGCCAGAAAAAGAAAAAGAATCTGATATCTGAAACCATTGGTATGTTTTATCTATTTTACAATAATTTCTCTCCTTATACTTTTTTTACTTCACTTTACATTCATATCGATGATGTGGTGGTTGAAGGAAATTTCTGAAACAACTATCATCTTTATTCAATGCTCAGGATATGAATATTTATGTTTATCATATGATTAGCATACACTCCTATTCGTAAGAAAAGAATTAGCAGGAAATAAATGATATGATTAGAGTTGTGCTTTACTCAATTGATTTTATTCATATGCTTAAAATGAAGTAAGTTATTTTTTTCAACTGTCACTCAGATATAACCACCTTATGATTTTTTTGTGTCTATGCTGAAAGTAATAATTTTTATTTATTTGAAAAATTCAGTATCCAAGGCAAAAAAATGTCATGAGATAAAATTTAGCCTCATTCACAAAGTCTACTAACAAATTCATTAATTGGTAGTATAATTGATAAGTGATTGTTTCGTTGGGGAATCCGTCTGGTTATATAAATATACCAAATTCATTCTTGATCCTTAGCTGCCAGTTACTAAGGAAATTAAAAGTGTCATCACCGGAAAAAATTACGAGGCAGCTCTTAAGCCAGGTCAAGATTGAAGTATGCCTCAAGAAAACTAAGATAGTAATCATCGACACAAAAACAACATTATATTCAACATACCACTCACCAATCATTCGATAATACACAGTCATTAAGCAAAATCTTCACCTGGGTTACCACCCGTGTCCTGTTTACAATGTAAAAACTCTAGTCTTTTTTTGCAATCTTCAACTAAAAAAGCGTTTGGTGACTAGATACTCTGTCCTTTTATACGATTTTTATTATTTAATTAATGTCAATTTATCATACATCCTTAACTTCGCTTTAAGCTTTCTAGGGTTACTGCCGGTCCAAAGCTTGGATAAAAAGATGTTGAACATAGGGTTAACAACCTTATCCCGATAAAAGCAGGCCGGTACAAAAACGCTAATCAGAAATGTCTCTTAAACCTCATAAACTCTGCTCTAAGAGTTGGGGCGTCATCATTTCTAAGAGTTATGACGCCTCATGGTAAAACCTAAATTTCCTCCGAAGTCATGGGGCTAATGCCCCACCTGACAACTAGATCAACAGTCACTATGGGTATATGGGGTTTTTTCCCAATGTGAGAGACCAGAAGAAGCATTCAAACAGCTGGAAATAGAAAGATACTACTTGAACGAAGTGAAACCTATTGGTTACAAGTTGGACAGGAAGAATTAGTCACGAGGTAGGCACTACTGTGCTTCGAAGAAGAAAATTCCTTGAATACAAGAGGAGTAGCATTGATAATGTCCAGAAAAGTACAGATAGCACCAACGATAGCAGCAAAGATTAATTTTATGTGAGGCTATAGTCAACAGTTGACAGATGACCAGGCAAGGGTCTGACTATTTTGATGAGAAACGTAAGTGTCAAGTTTGGAATGGACGACACCGGATATGAAGATATCATAGAACGACAATGGTGAACGATTTGTAAATCCACGTACCTTCAAAAGAATAATTATAGGCGACACAATATAGCAGCAGTCACGGCAGCAGTAGGCCTCAACATACACAAAGGGAAAAGCAAGATCCTTCGATACAAAACAACAAACACTAACCCAATTACACTTGACGGAGAAATTCTGGAAGACGTTGAAACGTTTATATATTTGGGCAGCATAATCGACAAACAAGAAGGGTCCGATTCGAATGTGAAAACGCGAATTGGTAAGGCAAGGGCAGCATTTCTACAACTGAAAAACATCTGCAACTCAAACCAATTTTCAATGAATATTAAAGTCGAAATTTTCAATGCAAATATGAAAACAGTTCTGTTGTATGGAGCGCAAACTTGTACGGAGAATTAAGAAAAATATCCTCCAGAAGATACAAGTATTAATAAACAACTGTCTACGCAAGATACTTCTGATTCGTTGGCCAGATACCATCAACAACAACCTTCTGTGGCAGAGAACTAATCAACTTCCAGCCAAGGAAGAAATTAGGAAAAGACGCTGGAGGTGGATTGGACACACATTGAGGAAACCATCAAACTGTGTCACGAGGCAAGCACTAATTTGGAATCCCAAAAGCCAAAGAAACAGAGGAAGACCCAGGAACACATTGCGTCAGGAATTGGAAATAGACATGAAGAGAATGAGCAGCACCTGGGAAGAGCTAGAAAAGAAAGCCCAGGACAGAGTTGGTTGGAGAATGTTGGTGGGCGGTCTATGCTACACTTGGGGTAACAGGCATTGATTGATCGATTGATATTCTCCCAACAAACGCATACACAACGCTACGTGGGTTTACCTGGACCACACTGTAGCCAACCAAATCGACCACATATTTATCAATATGAAGTTCAGAAGGACCATGGAAGACGTGAGAGCAAAGAAATGAGCTTCGTATCATCACTTGGTAATGGCCGAAATGAAGCTGCGAATAAAAAAGCACTGAACAATTGGAGCAGCAACAGTAAGAAGGTTTAATACTGCCTTTCTTCTAGGTACCGATAAACTCAAAGAAATCATGATAACTCTCAATAGTAAGTTACAAAGTTCCCACAACTTGTTAGCTATGTAAACTGTTTGATAGAATTTGATAAATAATTCTAGAAGAATTAACTGGATTAGAAATATCAACATTTGGGAGCAGACTCAGTGGTCTAATGGAAAGGTGTTCGACGTAGAGTCAGAGGATCATGGATTCATTTACTGATAGGGTCCTGGATGCATACTTCTCAAAGTCCCATACTGCTACAAAACAGCTCTCCAGTGCTTGCTGGCTTTCATTGATTTCTTAATTCAAACCAATTCATGATATCAAATTAAGAAACTTAGGAGATTTGTTATGATCGACTTGATATCCTGTGTCAATCAACCCGCCTGGAATCAAAATTTTAATCTGCATAACTTATTCTTTCCTTACTACTGATTATACTTAACCAAGATAATCGAGAGAAGATACTAGTAGTTTACTGAGTTCTTATAATGTAGATGTGTTTGTGTATACAGATTATTATTATTGTCAGTATTCATTTAAATCTATTATTATCAATCAATGCTTTCTACTAAAAGATATTGAAAGCAGTATTGTGATTACGTAATGTAACAAACATTTATTTGTAGTTTGTAAAATGTCTAAATAAACTTCATTGTTTCTCATAATAAGAAATTTATTTCGATTCGAAGATAAATCATGCAGTTGTCTAAACAGTGTAGAATAGTTGAATTATTTTTTCAATATTTCAATAATTCAACTGATAATGACAATTATAAGATAATTAGTTTTAGTAGTTTTTATTCATTCAGCAAATCTACGAGGGAGATACTCTATACAACGATCCACTATGTGTTGTTAGAGTTGGATTAGTACTAGCGTGTGGAATCTAAGAGGCGCGTTTCGTCTTATTTGGGATTCATCAACTGGATGTACCTGCATCTTTGTCCATGACAAATCATCTGGAAGATCTAGATACATTCTATTCATAGATTCACTATGTAGTTTCTTTAACACATTTAAATGTTTGCGTGATTGTTGTTAAAAATGTAAAGAACTAAAGATTTGAAAAAAAATAGGTAGTGAGTTATTTAATGAATAGTTCCATTGGATATATCTTGGGTATGGTTAACTTATTATGATATGTCGACAAAAACATAATAATAGTTTGAAACTAAATAAGATCTCTACGAAGCTACTTTCGTACTAAATTGTATCAAGTTATAACATTTTATAGCTTCCTGTTAATATAGTTATGAACTGAAATTGATCAGTCGCTCTAGCTAAATTACCGTCCTGACCAGATTATTATGTCCATACTTGTATTATATTTGAAACTAGTCGAATAGATGTACTTCCACCATGCTGTTAATATTCACTATAATCATATTTATGAACTACTGTTATATCAAGGTAATCTTCGTGGGATACTCATACGGTAAAAGAGATTGATCAATTTCTGTTCGTATTAACATAAATGGGGAGATGGAAACATATACAAGTTATACATACTTATCTATTGCACAAATATTTATGAACTCAATAGCTTACTAGTGAACGTAATGCTGTTTGTTAGGAATAAACTGAGTCCCATTCCTTGTGTGTACATCAATAATGCAATCCATATACATACATCTAAAGCGTCCCAAATAGGACAAAACTTGCTTTCTAAATCTTGCTAGTCAACCACAGTTGAACATTCATCATTTATCAATTGAAATTAAAAATTCCGGTACAATGCCATTTGAAATCATTTTTAGTGTTTTATACTTTCTTTACAAAAAAAGGTTCCTATTTCTAATTGGAACAGAGAGTTAATTGAAAATTGATATGAAGTAACTAACAAAGATCGCCCTATATATATCACAAATTGATGGAAGTAGGAATTCTACCATTGGATGCCGACCCAGTGGTTCAGATGGTTAGGCGTTTCTTGTCAACCTGAAGCCCCTGGTGCGAAATCCTGGGTGCGCGCTTCTGAGGAGTTCCACACTAGAACGAAACAGCTGTCCAGTGCTCCCTTGTTGTCAATCGTACCCTGCCAATATCAATCTGTGATAAATATTTAATCGAATAGAATAACCGATCTCCACAAAAATAACCATCCCAATTGAAAGATAAATTAGTTTAAAACTGATCTTATTAGACTATATTCATTCTATAGATTGTTCATCATATATTCTTTTTAATCAGAAATTAAATAATACAAAAAATATAAAAGTATACGTTGTTATGTAAACAAATGGTATTCATAAAATGTTACGTCAAACTATGAACAAAGAGTTCACATACCATAAATGATTCTGTTTTACTTCACAGAAAATCTTCATACATTTAATTCAAGTATTTTGAACATACTGACCTAATCTTGACAGATAATTAATTAACAAAGTTCATATTTAATATCTCAGAGAAATGTATTAATCTAACTAAATATTATCATAATAGACGCCTTTTTGATATTCATAGACTTTGAGATACAGTTTATAATGACTGTGGTTATTGGGCATATTGCCAAGTAAGTCAAATAGTTGCAATTCATTTGAACTTGAAGTTAAACACTCTCCACAGGATGTACTTGACTAGCTCAGCAACAAGTTAGGTAACTAAGATTTCTGTTATATCCTCCACAGTAAATTAAATAAATTTGAGAAGGTTAACAGATACTGATAAACACTGATGCTACTGATACTTCAGTAAAACTCTCTATTTTTAAATTAATCAAGACGTAGAGTGGTTTAATTGATTCAAAGTGGCGTTTTTGTGGATACTAATAGATAATATGTTATTTGTATTCATTACACATTGATCTTGGTTGGGTGCCATCAGAAGCCAGGATATACTAGTCAGCTACTTTGCTTTTGAATGAGATTCTTCCACAGTGAGTACCCTTGATTCTACAAAAGCACTAAACCCTGGATCTTCACATCATACAGTCAACACTTAATTATTAGTACCAATGAATGCCAGGCCAATGATAGAATTCACACTTTATTTTAACTAACACAACGTATCCACGTTTAAGAATTTGAAAACTATCATATATTTTAATAGTTTAGTCGATTGCTGAATATCTTTTATCAGTAAATTCTTTCAATCATACAAATTTTACAAAAGATTAAAAGTATGTGGCATTTTGGGGATAAATAAACATGTTTTGGTCTAATTGAAGCTCATCAGAAAACACAACATCTAGTCTAATAGAAGGATTAGCTACATTCGCTATAACTAAAATGCTACGGTTTAATCTTTTAACAAGCGGTTATTTTAAATTCAAGCGAGTTTCATTAAAATGCCTTGCATTTTGACAGGAGAAAACCTAGAAATTTGTATCTTAAGTGTTTTGTGTCGTAAACTCATGTCGATAAGGTTTCAGATTATGAACTTGACAATGGAAATCATCTAAAATTACATAAGTATGAATTTTAAGTAAGGGAAATTTCAATAGTACATATTAGTTACCCTGACCGAGATCAAACTTAAATCCTCAGATTTCACAGCAAGTATTTCTGAGTCGGCATCCAACCGTCAATTAGAGATATAATACAAAGTTTGATCTAGTGGCATTGGAGAGCAACTATCGCATCATGGACTACATTGAATAGACTATCATAGAAGGACCTAGGAATTGCCTCAAGAAGTCAGTCATTAGTAAGTAAATGATGATTAGTTCGTGCTCCATTACTACGAATTCACTGGTCGCCACAATACACTATCAAATATTGCTGAAACACTTCAACTGAAATAATGATTATCTTTCACATTTATATATCATACAACAAGACCAATTGTAGCATATCTCTAGAGTAGTGTACGAAAGTCGATATTAGATGAAGCTGTCTTGCACCTGATTTCCATTTATAAGGTGGGCAGTGGTGTCAAGAAATAACAAACACTTCATCAGAATATAACAAATCCATTTCGTTTCGTTCAGTTCTCATCTATCAACTGTATCTTACAACATGTAATATTGACAAGGCGAAATTATTAAATAGAAGTTTAACATACAGATGAAGTAAAAACATGTATTACATCATCATGAGAATGAATAGAAGTGAATGATAACTGCTACAATTAAAGATCATTAGTAAGTGAATATTATTGGATAATAGGAGACTGGCGAAAATTCTACAGTGAATCATTTTGATTGATTTTGTGAAGGAAGATTGAATAGAAGTTAAGAGTGATATGTTGAGATGAATTAGTTTCAGAAACGAGATAGTGAAATTGAGGGAATCTATGGATGATATAATTGAAGGCAAGTGAACAGGATGGGAAATGAATGAATTAGTGTAACAGAATAAATTTAAGCATACAATAGAAGAGTGAGCTGAGTAAATTTCGAAAGAGTAAAAACTGAATGTTCATTAATGACTATGAATAATTTGTAGGTGTCAAGGTGGTGTTCCCATCTTCTAACCCCAACTTCAAAAATTGAAGCCTAAACGACAATCTCCTCTAAACAATACAATAGTCCGTCATCTACTTCATAGTGGACATAATATGAATAATTTAACGTTATTCAAAACTATAAATAAAGAGACAACTTCTAACTAACTATGCTAATGTTATCAAAAGGTTAAAACTCAATTCATGTATTGAATCGGATACCAATTAATCTCCCGTTACTGTGGTAACCGTGGTTATCATTTTTAATACTTTTGTGCTCATAATTATAAAATTTCAGTTTTCATCCTGCGACTTATATGAACTTTATTTTATTTAACTCTGTAATCGTATTGCGTAATATTTTATCATTAATTTACTGATCTGTCCTTAAGTGTTTTCATCCAGAATGTGTTCACATTACTCAATATATAAACATTCGATTAAATAAGCACCTTCAATATTCCTTTCTTAGTTGATATTCCATGTACTAATATTGATTGAAGTGAACTTTTCAGCTGTGACTATATGAAGTGTGTATAATTTTCTTGTGATTATTACTATTGATTTTAGGTTATAAAGAAGATGATGATGAGCCACAGAATATTTGAACTGATTGTATTATGTAATGATTGTTATTCTTAGTTTTTCTTTCAGAAAGAAACCACCTTTCAAATGTTTCTAATCAATAGAAACTGTTTCTTTGAAATTCTCGTTTTTTCCTTTTTTATTCCAAGAGACTTCATGATCACGAATGATTAATGTTTTGACTATATGAGTACAAAGGATCACATTGTCACTAGCATAGTACAAATATTTAATGCAAAACTTGGTGATACATTAATACTCAAATGAGTGTTGTTTGTTTATAGAAGACACAAATGAAGTACATAATTAAGTCTCATCGAAAAACAACAACAACACCAGATGACACGTGTTAAGTACACTGAATTCAATCTATTCTACTGTATTCACATCACAAACATAGATACAAGCTAATGATTTTAGACAGTTGAAAACAGTGATAAATATGTACGTTAGGAATTGTAATGCACAAGCAAGGAGTTCGGTTTTCTGAGGAGATCTCTTCTTAGCAACTTCATTTTCACTGCTGTACAATCGCGTATGTTTATGACAATAAAATATAAACATGTTATGTAAGTTGGATTGTTACTGGCAAGTGGATTCCAGGACGCGCGTTTTGTCCTATTTGGGACTCATCGGCTGGATGTACCTGCATCCCAATGACTGACCAGCTTCAGTCTATAACAAATCAACGTGAATATACAAGTTCTTCCTAATACCAATGTGCCCGTTGCACAAGTGTGACTATCTGGACTCAGTAGTCTAGTGGTGAACGCGGTGGCGTTCGACACGAAACGGACTGAGTTCGAATCCCAGTGTGAACATCAACATTGGGATGCCGGTACATCCAGCCGATGAGTCCCAAATGGGACGAAACGTGCGTCCTGGATTCCACTTTCCAGTCACAATCTAATTTATAAATACTTGTGAAAAATTCGCTATATCGAGGTAATCCGCTCAGGATGCACGTATAGCAACAATGACTGACCAGCTTCAGTCTATAACAAATCAACGGGAATATACGAGTTTATCCTTATACCAAATATAAAAATAGTTTGTTAAACATGGTAAAAAACGCTGGTAACGATGAATAATTGAACATAGTAACAAAAATATGAAAATATACAATATTACTCTTATTTAGATTGTGTTAGTGATGAGAGGAATCTTTGAAATCAGGTTTAAATAAGCGACAACATAGAAATTTCAGAATAGATAAGGAAATTGAGATAAGTAGATCAAAAGTAGCACTTTTTTAGTTGGGTTATGTAATAGGACAAATTAAAAAATGAAGCGTATCTACGACATGGATAAAGATAAGCGTAAAAATGTTTTTTATAAGCAGAAGAGAGATAGAAGGAAAAGATAGCACTTAGGAATTTCATAAAATATACAAAATAGAGTCAATGTAGACTAAATTCACGATGTAGAGGACAATATGTAGGAAGTCAGGTTTAGTCCTTGGTCTAAACCAAGGTTGAAAAAGTTCTTTTTACACGCTTAGTTTTGGGTTTTACTATGTGTATGACAGCGGTTTTGCCAATACAGAGAAAACGGAGACTTACTGACGTTGGTAGATTCCTGTTGACCATATAGATAAATTTGAAAGAGGAATCAGAGTTGATTAAGTGGCTAATGGTCACAAGGTGTTCCATAATGACTTGTAGATGTAGTGGTTATCCCCTAACGTAATTATCTATGTACTGCATATTGTTTTGTTGATATGTGTGTTAAATGTTAGACTGTGCTGTATTAATGGACTTTGGCGCGTTGTGTGATTTTTGACATTGAATTCGTTGGGTTCAAATTTGTGTATGTCACATTTTCGTTCTGGACTTCTTGATCATACCCTATGGTTGCCGTGTATGTATGAGTTATTGTCACTGTCGAAGGTAAACTTACTGACAATATAAAAACAGTTACTAAACGCAACGAGGTTACGAATCCGGTACAACAACCAGAACCCAACAGACTCTTCTAATACTACCGCTATAACCTTTCTGTAAACAACCTGTATAATGTTCCCATCGCAGAATGAAATTCTCGTTTATTATGACTTTATGAGTGTTTTCCGAGAATTGAAATATCCAACGGATAACACTGGGTTGTTTGGATTGTGGAATTGTATGCCATTCAAATTTGTAGTAACAACAGATAAATTTTATGATAATCTTATAAATTAGTTAGGGCAACTTAATTCTGTACTATGACGGAAAAATAAATAATCAGTTTAATGCAATCACAGTTATAGAAGATAGTAAAGAATAATCGATTATGCACTAATGGAGACGGATTTGTTGTTGATATGTAAAACAAAAATAAGAAATAGAATAGAAAAGCAATAGTAGACTTGACTGAAATATCATCATCAGAACAATCTAAAAAGGAGACAAGGTTATAGATCCATCTTTGTTACCAAGGGAACTTCTTTGTAATTTCACCTTCATCACAACTTGATGTTATCTAATGAACAATCAAATTACTAGTGTTTGTTATTGTTTAGAATTTCCTTGAAATTAATAACCTATATACATGTTGTTAGTGATAATGCAAGGAACTACATTGAACTCAATGTATTCTACAAATAGAATCGTTCTATATTTACAAAGTGCTGAAGGCAAAAGAGAGCCTAAATTAAAAGTATAAACCAACAAATGGCATAAAACAACTGTTAGCTAAACACTCATTATGAAAGTAATCAAGGTAATTTATCCATAGTACAACTATTTATATTACATCCCATCATTTTCCTTTCCATCTTGAATTAACACATATCTAATTAAAAGCATTTTGTCGGTAAAAGTATTTCAGTGACAACTTAGAAGAAATATGCATCTTGATGTGTCATAAGAACTGATAGAAACAGGTATGATAATGATATTTCTTGATTTTTTTTGACAGGTTTTTAAATAACAACTAAACGATAATTGAATTAAGACGGTTTTTGTATAAATAAGCAGTAAGTCTTATTGATTGGAATTCATCATAGATTCCCCTAGTGGAATCAAGCCTAGACACTACTGAAGATTCCTGTACTAAGACGTAACAACTGTCTAGTGTTCTTTGGCTTCTAATGTTAACTTACTAACATTTACCTGAGATAAATATAATCAACATTATAATTATTGTTAATAATCTATTTAAATAATTATTTACTTAAATTAAATAAACAAATCATGTTAAGTAATAATTTTCTTGAATTGAATTTTGAACAATTCATAATCCCCTTGACTTACCTTTATGACAAAGTATTGATTAAATTATAAATAGTACTAAGTGAAACAAATGAAATGAGCAAGTGATATGTTAAAGGAAACTTCAAAGTAAACAGAAAAATGAATACTCTATGGTACTTTCTTGAATATTGTTAAGTAAATATGCAAACATTTTGTAAGAAGATGTAATAATTCAGATAAGATCTTCTAATTATGTGAAGGAAACTAGCTGTGAAGTTAGAAAACCATATTGTGTCTCATTTATTAATTGATCTTGTAGATATTGTTAAATTTGAATTAGGCAGTCTATGAATATCAAGTCAAATCCGACAGCAGTTTCTGTCTATTATCTAACTTCTAAGCCTAGCGTATCCATGACTCATGCATGTATAATCATGATTTGACGGAGGGAGAGGACAGAATATAAGTTACAGCTTAAAACCATTAAATACTGACTTAAACAAGCTATAGGGTTTTGAACATGATCATTTTTAAGATCGTATATGTTTATCAAACTTGAATTTTATACTAGAACCAAATAATCTATTCAGTGCCTCCTGGTTTTCACATATTGTCTAATTAACCTAGAAACATACTGAATGAGTGTAGAATTCACTGGAAATTATAGACATTTCATCCACTAGATGACTTTATTATTTTCAAAAACCATTTTATTCCACCATTTCAAACTTTTGACTCAGCTCTAACATATAAAACAATCAACAGGATATTGATGCTCGTTTTATTGATAGATGACAACTTACAAGATTTACATTCGCTTCTATTACTCTCGAATTAGACTATTTAAGATCTATGACAATTATCTGTTATATTTATTTGTTGTAGAAGTTGTGGAATTCAAAATTGTTATCACAAAGTGTTTTGAGATAGATAGACACTAAAAATTAGAAAGTGGCAATGAATAACTATTTCGTTTTAGTATGGGACTCCTCATCATTGCGAGTCCATAACCACACAGAAGAATCAAGCTTACAAATAGCGGATCCCAAAGTGAAACCTTAACCGTTAGACCACCGAATTGTCATCTAACGGTTGACATTTATAATTTCAGTCAACTTATGGTATGTTCACACAACCCCATCCATTAGCACTGGAACGTATCTATCACATATCCAATATGGTCGAATTGAACATTTCACATTTTCCTCACGAGAACTCCAAAAGTTAGTCTATAATTAGCTAATATTAACGGTAGTCAAATATATACGGAAGAATACTGAATTTCCACTTGAATCTTTCTGTTGATGTTGTTGTCCTGAAATTGATAGATGCATTTTAATTGTTAGGCTATTATTCCGATACAGTAATAATTTACAAATTTAATTAAAGTTGACTTGTGATTGTCAAGTGTAACTTAAACACCCTACTACGGCTGTATAAACTTATAAGGCAGTATCATAATGAGGATGTAGGTGTATCCAGCCAATGAAATGCCTTTCATGAAATCCACTTAGCAACAAAAATCTAATTTTTAATACAACTTACTTATGTAATTAGGATAAGCTTGTATTTTCCCTTTGATTTGTAATGGACTGAAACTGGTCAGTCTCTGTTCCCATATGTGCATCCTGAGCGGATTGCCTCGATATAGCGATATTACACAAGTTATATATTTAAGTTGAATTGTGACTGGCAAGTGGAATCCAGGACGCGCGTTGGGATGCAGGAACATCCAGCCGATGAGTCCCAAATAGGACTGAAAGAAAAAAACTATTGTTCTTTAAAAAACCTGTGCTAGTAAACAACCAAAATTCTCTCATAATCAAAGTAAATTTTTTTAGTTTCTATAGGTGAGAAAATATTTTTATGGTCATAAAAACTTTTATTGTCACTTAAAGTGTATTCGGATTTATGGACTGTAGTTGATCAGTTTCTCTTATAATATGTGCATCCTGAGCAGATTGCCCTTACATATTGACAGTTTGCAAGTATTGTTTGATTTGGATTGGGGTCGGAAAGCGGAGTTCAAAACTAGCGATTCGTCTTGTCTGGGACTCATCAGCTGGAAGTATGAGTAAACGGGTAGATCTAAGTACATATCATTTGTATATACATGCCCGTTACACAAGTGTGGCTGTCTGAACTCAGTAGTCTAGTGATGAACACGGTGGCGTTTGGTACGAAATAAATTGAGTTCAAGACCCCGTGTTAACATCAACACTGAGATGCAGGTATATGTAACTGATCATTCCCAAATAGGACGAAACAGACTTTCCGAATTCACCACACCAATCACAATTCAGCTACAACAATATTGGTCACTTGTTATTTTGTTTAGCTAAATGATTCATTAAATGTAATCGAAGTTTTCCTTAGTAAATTAAGTAGAATAATATATAAATTTAAATACACAATTGATAGAATCAAGTGAATTATATGAATAGAATAATTATAATGTAATCACAGTGACAGCACAAAAATTGGTAACATGATTATGATTGTTACACATGGAACTTTATATCCTATCAAACTATTGTTATTATTATATACTGTAATTGGCAACGGAATTCACGCCACTTTATAGGCACGATCATGTTGATATATAGCTGTTACTTGCACCAAGATATGTAATACATAAAACAAAAATATATAAATAAAGGCGAAATGTACAATAAGTATGATGTAGTGAGTTAATTTGTATGAGATAATGAACGTTATTTAAAATCAGTTTTTGTGACGTCACCTACGAATAAAATGTTGGAACGACCTTGTGATGCATTAGAAGAATAATGGGGAAGATTCAAGTCACCATAGTATGACAGGAGACATAGATGTTCATCTCTTTAAGTATTATAAAGTAATATTTAAGCTCATTACGAAAGATTTTGAATGAATACTGGATGAGACACAATTTGATTGATCTTCATGGTGGCTAACGTGCCTGGATACGTAGAATTGAAATAAATGATATTGTAACAGTAGGTTCCATACCTACTTTATACACTATCGTCTACAATTAGAAAGAAGACATAAACAGACAGAACAAAACAATAAGACTAGTATTCTGGAGTTTAATGAAACGAATGGGCAGAGTTAGTGTTTACAATAAATGGAATGTTAGGCGATAAAATTTACAACTATAACTGTACAGAATTCATATTCATATAGATATCATTATCAATGATTAACTTGATAAGCTATAATGAAGTGAGAATTAGTTTAGGCAGTCTATTAAAAAAAACTAATATATTTACAAATGTAGGGTTGTGGAGATAGTTAACCGTCAATTTTTATATCACGAACTGATCTGAATCAGACAAACATTGATCACCTGGAAGCACTGGACAGTTGATGAGTCCTAGTATGGGACTCCTTAGCAATGTGCGTCCGCGACCCCATCGAGGATCGAACCCAGGACCCTCTGGCTTCGCGGTGAACCCTTTACCATTGAACCACTGAGTTGATCTTAATGGTTGATATTTCCAATTCAGCCAATTCGTGATACGACCTCATCCATGTCATCGGTGTGTAACTGCCTCACACCTGACGCGGTTGAACCCCATCGGTCATGTCTTCATACTAGAGCCCCAGGAATTACTTCAAGGAGCTAGTCACTAGTGCGCTGATATTAGTTAAAATTGCTGGGTTGTGGAGAAGGTTAACTGTCGATTTCTAATGTTTTGCGCCTTTAATTTAAGTTACTTCTTTAAATAAGTGAACAGGAGTTCAGATAATACGATGGAACAGGCAAATTAAAAATGAATACCAGAACTAATTAACAAAAACCAGTCTGATCATGTAAATATCAAGCATGTCAAAAGGTGACACCAAAGTGTGGGTGAACGGAATTCGAGTGAAATAAGGTGATAAATATTTTAAATGTTGTAGGGCAGAGTTAATTTGTATGTTTGCTACCAGTGTGAGATTGGAGTTATAGATAAGATGTGTGATTACTTTGAAAAATTGTTTAACTTAAATGAATTATAAGGCCTTCTTTTCCATTTTGCGCAGTTAGTGTTAAGGTTAAAATTTCCGAGAAGAATGTTCAGTATAAAAAGCAGCATAATCAACAGTACCTAGTCTGTAGACATTTTTTGGGGGTGGGGGGTGAAATGCACTCTTGTTTACACCCTAACTAGTACGTTGAGAAATGTGTTTAACGTTTTTCAGAAGGTTTGATAACATTATTAAAAGCAGACAAATATAATACTAGTCACTATTTAGTGACTTTTCAATATACATATTGTATTCTTACAGGAAATCCAGCCGAGTCTGAAGAGTTGAGTAGTAATGATTGTAGACTGTAGGTCTGAGTGAAACCAGTATGAATCCAGCAAGGCGTGTCAGCTCTAACAAGATTGGCAGAAGTTGTTTAACACGGAACAACATTGAATTCTAATGAGAACACTTTATATTTATCATGTGTCTACTTGGTAATTTGAAATTAATTGATAATTAGTTTGAATTGCTTGTAATGAATAATATAATTATAGTGTTTTTGTATAACTTAGATACTGTTTGAATCCAGATGAATTTTCTCGAAATGAATTTCCAATATATAAAGTATCACAGTTGACACACATTAATCTTCAGACACGAATTTGTGTGGAATTGATGGGAATCGTTTATTTAACTCGAACTAATCCACTTCGAACAATGCTCACCGTTTTTCTGAAAGCTCTTATATTATGTAGTTTGAGAATTCAATGTAAATCCTAATTAGTCACACCACTGTATAGCATAGCACTACATCGACTTACAGATTATCAATTAAATCATGTCATAATGTTTTATCTTAAGTTTTGTTTTAATGTTTTTTAACCCAATTAAACTATTTTCATCAAATTCAACTCGCTGATAACCTCACACTCCTGAATAACTCAAGAGAGAAAAAGGAAGTCACTAAAAGAACATTGATTATATCGAAGTTAAATGGCTTCATTTGGCCTCATTTGTTAGGAAATTAAACGCTTAAAGTTAATGTATGTTAAAACGCTTCTATCCTGTAAAAATTCTTCTAATGTTTGGAAACCATTTAAAGTGTATACTAACGCTAAACAGATTAAAGAAGATACACATTTAAATGTCTGTTCATTAAATGAGTCACTCTTATGTTAAGGATTAAAATTGATGTGAAGAATTTTCGTAACATCTACTGACTAGCTTCGTTAACCAATCTTACTTTACAAATGTTAGACCAGAAGCTAGCAAGAAAATAAAAATAGCACCTATTCAGAATGTGTGTTCACCGATGAGAATACGAAGTTTAGACACGTGGGTATAATTTCTCTCATTCTCATAACTATGGAAAAACGTTTACTACATATGCTGCAGCCTGCATTGTAACAGTATATTGACGCATATTAATATGCCTATACACACAACAGAGATGCGTTTAATTCAGCAGTGACCCTGCATTAGCTTGGAAAATGGTAAAAATGTATATGCAAAGTATGTTTCTCGATTATACTTCTGCCCGTGATTTTGTTCCTAGTCCTATATTACTGATAAAACTTGGAGATATTAACATAGTAAGCTGGACAATGAACTTGCTGCATTTCTATTTCTCTGAAACAGCAAAATATACTGTGTACGAAAGAAAGTGCTCCACTAATATATTAACAGAATTTAGTACAACTGAAAGTGATGTCCCCCCTCTTTTCTTTTCTCATTCTTTAAGCATGAGTTTTACTCTTCATTTGTTAAGTATGCAGATGATCTTACTATTTGTATGTATGTTATTTCTATAAATTGTCCTGAGGTGAATCATTAATTGGTGAATGTTGAACGATGGTTTAGTTTGAGTGGTCTTCAACTTAATCCATCCAAATGTCAAACAGTTGATTTCAGTCTAAGATATGAGTATACTCAAATTCTCTTGTGAATCTAAACGATGTCTGTAAAATTGAAGATCAGATAGATAGGAATACGTCAAATGTTACTTATCTTGGTGTAGCCTTTACTGCTGATCTATCTCTGTTTTCGTATGTTCTGTTAACGTCATAGAGTGTTTCTCGTTTAATATATATTATGTGAAGTGATTAGGCAGTTTGAACATTGTCTAACACATTATTACAATTTGTCAGTTTTTACATATCATCTATTAATTTTGTCTGGACTTTGAGAAAAGCTACGTGATGTTGCTTAGAGTATTGAAAGCTATTAATGAAGTGTATAGGACTAACTTCGACGTTATTATGAACATGATTGTAGACAGACATTTAAAATCCTGAGAATAACTATTTTGTACTATCTTGACAGATGTAAACCACCTTCTTCATTCACATCTTTCATTCTGTATATCTTTCAGCAGAACACTACATCAGAATTTATGTACGTATGGATAAGCTACACTATTCCGTATTTAGCATATATTCCATGTGTTCTATGAAAAAGCTGTAAATGCCAATCTAATAAGAAATCTACGCTCTTAGAATACAGATAATAATAATAATACAAAGTAAAGATTCCTGTTTCTTGTGTAATCGTCATCTACATTTTACACATAAACACATATTGCTTTTATCTTATTTTTGTTGACATTATTGTATTCATATGCATAAATGTATCCTTTTCAGATGTGTGCATAGGGAAGAGAAGTAACTAACAGAGACACTGTCTGCTGTAAATTCATTTCGTACTAAACATACTATTGAATAAAGTTACTATTATTATAATTAGGATTGTACAAATAGATTATTTATCATAATTTATGAAAAATATCGAACTTTATGTAGGTTTTTAGCTAAATAAACGTCTAGTGAACAAGTGGTCAAATGAACTCTTTTTTGTTTAATAACAGAATCGACAAATCGAACAATTCGTCTCAGCCACGTACCCTTCTGAATTATGTATAACATGATGTCGAGTTATTTGAATTCATTGGCTACTCATAATTAGGCTGTTACTAATTATTAGTGTATTCTAGTCTCCGAATCGAATAATGCAAGAGATAAATACAGTATGCAGTGTATATGCTAAATAGGATGGTGTACGCTTAGAAGTCACTGAGAGTGAATGTTATTCATGTTATATTTTAATTTTACATGAAATTTGTTAGTCGATTTTGTGTAAGTTGTTCATGTTCACGACGTCACACAACATATTTACTGTCATCATTATGCACTATGAGATTTCAGGGTACTCCTTTCATTGCACGCAAAAATGATTGACTATTTAATGGCATTATTCTACAAGAAAAGATTCAAAATGATCCGAATCAGCAAATAAAACCAGCAAGCCCCAAACTAACTAAATACTAAGTATAATAAACAAGAACCAGTACCAAAAGGAGTGTCCATGTTCAAGATGGTTCATTCTGCAAAATTCTTACTTTCGATTGTATTGAAAATGTAACAATTTGTTTGGACACATTTGTTGGGAAAATTTCTTTTCTTATAGCAAATGTGTCATGCATACATCCAAGACAAATTCATGGTCTAACTGTACTGGCATAAATGTACGATTCTGTGTAGGATATGAAAAGGTTAGCCACAATCATGAACTTTTATGATACTATAGTTACACGGTTCTTATGTTTGTATAATGCACTGTTGAATATAAGTATGTTCCCCACTTTTTCTCGAGATAATGATTCTCACAATAAACTGAAACTCTCATTACCTTTCATAGGTATCTTTTATCCTGAAAACATAGTACATTGTACAGAATCCTAGTAGCGTATTTATTAATTTAATAAGATGTAAATCAGTTATGTATCCGATGGATATAGATATATCTTAATTATCATGCCAATGGTCTTTGTGGTTTATTATTTCCATTACCAATGAGTCATTTAAAATATTCACCTTATTGTCAAATCTAGTCCTTATTACTGTAATGAAATAGATTGTGATTGTGCTACAACCGGTATTCGCTATGCTTACCAACGACGTAACACTCCCATATTTTTGGCCATATTAGATTTGTTGTTGTTTTAAAAACTATTAGTAACCGAACTAAAATTACACAACATACATTTCATTATTGTTAAAGTATGTTGAAATCATCTTTTTTTAATCAATCGATTCGTCACATACTATCTGTTTAGATATACTAATTACTTCACTTCTATATCCAGATGATTTCACTTCGTTTTAGTATATACCATTAGTGAATTTTGTTTTAATTACTATAACAAAGGATCATTGGAACAGAAAAAACTCTGATGTGGATTGTGCAAATAACAAAAACTGAAATGAGAAAATGAATAGCACATGCGGATTCTAACCAACCTTCATAAAATGTGACAACCCACTACAAATTTTTTTACTAAATATGATTATATTCATTCATAGACTACTGATACTATTTAGTAATCAAGATCATACATAGTTGGATTGGTGGAAAATATGATTAGATTTCATAATCAATTAACTCAATAAATATTTACCTACAATATATTACACTAATGCAACAATATTTCTATGCAGATACCACGGATGTGTCGATGTCATATCTATAAACAGTCGTGATATATGTTTACTTAACCAATTTCGTTGCTACTAATTGATCAAAACGAAGCCATTACAGTTTTGTATTGAACCATTCGGTGGTATTTAAATGGTTGTAGGTACCACGTCATTATGTTGTATTTTCAAAGGATAAAACGTATTCAGTGTAATTATGTATGCTAACTTAACATTTAAGTTTCTTTGACAAATATGACTGATACTGCCAGTATAACAGCAACTATACAAGATATTTAGAAGCCATATACTTGAACCAATTATTAACTACAATATGTAAATCTACCTATCACATTCATATAAAGCTTTGACACTATAGTTGCTTGCATAACCTTCAACTTGAAATAGAATTGCTATTCATGTTGAAGTCATACTTCGTAACTCAAATCTTTTAACATTTTATTCACTAAGTACATTCTGTCAACATTGCTAGTATAGCAAAAACAACTTAGTGTACAAGTAAGTATACTGAAATAATAAAATTTCACTGGTCATCTATAAAGAACAATCAATTCAAAATAAACTAGTTACTCACTTGCTTATATTTTGGAAATTTCAGTAATATGTTTAATGTATAACTGTTTATGCATCCATAACCAACGCAAACAAATACTGAGTATAATTGAGTTATTGAATTGATATGATTTATGGAGATTGGTATTTTTAATTGATAGGATATGTCACATATTGATGTTAGCATGGTACTATTGGCTGTTTGAGTTCAGACTAGTCGTGAGTGTGACAGTTAACATCAATAGCAATGGATGATTGTCGCACTATATGTTACAAAGTAGTGGAAGTGGGAGTTCTACTATTGAACTCCGGCCCGGTAGTGCAGAGGGTTAGGTGTTCGCCAACCTGAAGCCCCCGAGGCGTAATCTCAGTGGTGCGCACTGCTGTGGAGTCATATACTAGGACGAAATAATGCTCCCTGGCTTTCACTGTTACCCTACCAACACCAGTCTGTGGCGTATTCAATCAACTAATAATACACTTAAACCAGTTTAACTGCTCAGCAATAAGGTAGTCTCATTCTACCAAATCTTTTGTATGAATATACATCTTTTCTCACCACCCAATTTTTATAGTCTACACCCCTGTCTCAATTTGTTCAATGAGGAATTAATAGTATTTGAGCTCAAATTATTATTCATTTAAGGAAAATATTGACTCTTTTCCTTATGACGAACAGTAATAATCATTAAGGCAATATTATGTAATTCAGTTCACATATAGTTACATCTATGAAAAACTTACTCCAAAGTATGGCAACGTTGGTTGCGTGGTTATAGTAGTCATAGACTTTGATTATAAATAACTGAAACAACACATGGTATATTCATTTATAAATAAACAGAATGTCGTAACACAAAAGTATACATTTCATACCTACCTATTAGGAAAACGTCTTTGTACCTTAAACCTTTTTACATCATATGAGTGCCAATATTGGATGAATTAAAAATTTTCCTAAGTATTTACACTATGTGCATATTTCCCATAACGTCAACAAATACGTTTTAGAGTATTAATGAATATTGATGACTGATTTACTGACAAGGAGAACAATGCATAGTTCATGGTGTTTAAGATTAAATATGATTGTAGTTTACGAAGAATCAAAGAAGTTTTTCCCTTTCATAGAATGTTATGACACTTTATAATTTTTTTAAATTGTATGTATTGTATAATCGTAATGTGTCATCGTTATATTTCCTAGCCATTGAAGCTAATAATCATAAAGGTATGCCAGTAGTTTGTCTGGTTAATTAGTTTACCATCACTGTTATCTAAATATCACATTAGACGGAGAAAGAACCTTAAGTAAAATGAAATAGTAGAAACTGCGTCATTATATATTATCAGGATAAACTCTATATTATTGTTAATTCTCTAAGTCAGGTATTCAAGGTAAAACGGAACATTGTTTCCTGTAAACCCTCTTTGAGTTATGCACTTAGAAAATCGTAATTATTTGTTAACTCTAATCAATGGTATAATACAATTCAAAGATAACCAACTTTTAAAGACTAACAGAGTTCAAGATGATTAGCAAAATTAAACTGTTAATGAAAAAATGACTATTAAGTGTAATGTCACCTTCAAAAATATTATGCTTTAATTGAAATGATGAACGTAATTAATCAAATAAGTATAAGCTGAATACAAACTTAGATAACCAGGGTGCACTTATGGTAACAGAGACTGATCAATTTCAGTCCATGACGAATCGACGGAAGATCCAAACACATTCAAATTATGTATACATATCTGTTGCACAAGTGTGTCTATCCTGACTCAGTAGCGTAGTGGTGAACAACGTGGTGTTTAATACAAAACGAGCTGACTTCGGGTCTCAGTGTGAATATCAACACTGGGATGTAGGTACGCCCACCTGACGAGTCCAAAACAGGACGAAATGCACATCCTGAATTCCGCTTGCCATTCACAATCCAACCTAATCAAACTAAATAAATATCTGTCCGGAGATGATGCCATACAGTGAAAGGAAATACTTTCAACTAAGATAGTCTCTACCCAACAACGAAGCTCATTTACACTTCAACCAATCAGTAAATTCATAAAATCGTTATACTGTTTACAAAATGTCAACCGAACATACAGGCATATTAAACAAAACCTACATTGAGTCTCATGCTTTATTTTATTCTAGTAAATTCATTGCATAATATTTTTTATATGCCTACTTACATCAATTAGTACTTACAGGAAAATAATTAATTAATACATAATAATCAGAACTACATATGAAGCCATGATGAGCAATACACATAACTAGTATTACTAACTTTACTTATAATTGATTATTGAGGATAATGATGAATTTTTAATTTGATATCACGAATCGGTCTAAATTAGATAACCGTCGGTCATCAGGAAGTACTGGACGGCTGCTTCACCCTAATATGGGACTCTTCACTTGCGAGGCCAACACTCTACCATTAGACTACTGAGTTTCCACAAAACTAGTTTATAAGTGACTAATTTCTCGAGATATTTCCTGGGGCTCTAGTGAATAAGAAATGTCAGCCATTGTAAGCTGATTTAGTGGCTAAATGGTAAACCGTTCGTAGGGGCGCCAGAGGGTCCTGGGTTTGATCCCTGATGAATTCGTCGATGCGCACTACCGAAGAGTTCCATACTAGGACGAAACAGCTGCCCAGTGCTTTCTGATGATCAAAGGTTGTCTAATTTAGACCAATTGGTGGTAACCTTACTTAATAATTGTGAACTCCAAATATGCTACGATGTTTTTCATTCTGTATGCCCTCCTTATCGCAAATCTAAACATTTACTCCAAAATCGCATTTTAATTAGAATAATTTTGATGGTAAGTATTCGTCACAGAATGATGTTGGTGGACTACTAGTAAAAACCACGTAGCATCGGACAGTTATTTCCTACTTGTGAAGGATTTTTCACTAGTACACACCCTGGATTTTGCCGGGAGATTGGATCTAACAGCTTCAGTTATCCTGGAGAACATCCATCCATTTGGACGACTGGTAAGATTTTTGCTCATATCATTTTGTAATGTAACTCAACGACCACTCAAAACAAGTCTGAACTCCAACAGTCACAAGTTCTTACTAAAATTTCAGAAATATCCTAAGGTTCATCACTACTGAGCTAATTATTGTGAATGAAATGAGGTGGTTTTGTGAAAATGTGTGTTAACTTAAGAAGTCTGTATTCGTTACCCAATGCCCATCTCCAAAAAACTCTAGGTACAAATGTAACATCATAATTTGAAAACAAAAAGGTGACTAATATTGTGTGATCATGGAAACTATTGAATACTGTAATTTTCGTCAATGACTAACATTCAGCATGACAAAACCAGCTGTCTTTTTTCTAATATGGGATTCCTAAGGAGGTTCTATTATGCTACACCACCAGGAATCGAACTTAAGACTTTTAGACCAGTAAACTAATGTGTATCTATTAATTCGACACTTAAAAGTACAAAGTCATTGTAACAACTGTTTTATCAAGTTAAGATGGAAATTTTGGATTGTAGTAGATAGTGAAAATGTACAATAACGAAAGGCATTGAATATAGAAAAAACTTCCAGCAACAATTCAACAAGATAATTTTTCCTAGAGTAGGTTAAAGAATATTCTGGAAAGAAAGGCGAAAGTTTTTACAAAAAATGATTGACCGACTTTAAACATCTACATAACGATGATTTCAATAAAGTGTATTTTGTGTTAGCCTGTTTACTTAGGTTTATTAAGTGATATTAGGAAATAGTTATCATGCAAAATGTTAATCCAGTGTACACAGTATACACTGTGGGAATATAACAACCAAACATTTAAGTACCAACTTACTACTAGTTCTGTAATCATATTGTTTTAATGAAATACAAGAAGCTACTCTATTCCATTGTTACTTTATTAGCTCCATACTCTCTCTCTCTCATTCCACTCATATTCACATACTTCCTTTGAAAATGTTACAAAACCATATAATGTAGCATTATCGTAAAGAGTAAACACTGAATCCTTTTGTTTAGAAGTTTTTAAAATCTATTGCATCAACATTTTACTAATTGTTCACATGTTCCTCACGAAAGTTTTTTCTTCAAAATGTTTTGTATGTAGGTATATTAACATAAAACAGTGAAAAGTGGGAGAAAAATGAGGAAAGAAAGATCTTTCCAGTCTTATTATTGTGACCATAGTCAATTAAGTGGCTAATAATGTTGCTAATATTCGATCGCATTACACTTTCTGATTACCATGCTGGAACATGACACATAGTTTTGATGGTGATGACCCTTTTGGAATTTTGTCCTGTAACCTATCGCCGTTGTCTAACGCCATTTTTAGTATTTGAAGGCCTAATCGATATGTAGTTTGATAATTCAACCCCACGACTTAAACATACTAGAACATAATCCATATATATTTACATGCCCTATGACATTATGTGATTGTAATATGATATTTGGCGATTTTATAATATAGATCCTGAATTTATCGTAAACAATTATTCACTCCAACATACCTAACTGTTGAAGTCAAATGTATCCGAATGACTAAACTCCATACATCACATCTCTAGATTACCGGCGACTCCATTTCACTTCATTTTATTCCCCATGATTTCTCTGTGACTATGTTGATCATTACTTGACACTGATGTTCGTGGAACTGTGTCATCAATCCATAAATTTAGTTGCTTTTCTACTTGTTTATAATCCCTGAATTTAACATGGCAAGATACTACTCTAGACCAAGGAAAAATTCGTATGAAACTTTTCAGAAGTACACACCCTCCACCCCATTATGGAATTGGGCCCAGGCCTTCCAGCCTTCCAAGTCCAGCGGTGAACACTTTACCGTCAGCACTAGTGAGTTGGAGTCTAATGGTAGAATTCCCACCTTTAACAATTTGTGATATAGTGTGGTGATCAGTCACTATAATCGATGAAAACTTTTGGACTTTAATAGTCATGATTCTTCACTAGAACTATAGGATCATCTTGGATTTCGTCATTAGTGAGTTAATTATATGGCTGAGTTAAGATAGGACCATGGAGACTAGTATTTAATTCGTTGTTTGTAATCGTCACAGATTTCAATAAACTTCTCAATTTTAGATTTGATTGAACTAAATAATTTTAAATACTAATTACTGTATGCATTCATACATTATTATAAATGACTTACAATTTTTTACTATTCAACTGTTACCACCAAACTATTCGGATTTCCAAATGACTACCCCTAAACAGTAACTTTTCATCTCAACATAGTGCCAGTAATTTCGAATCACCATTATAACTTTATCAATAGAATTTGATCAACACCATAAACGACTTGATGAACACCAACTTGGTCACTACATAACGATCAACCAATGGACAATTTGCATTCATGTTAAACAAGAAATAGTTCGTTGAATAACTCAGTCATTAAGCATTTTGTGAATACACATCTTTCGATCTACACTGAGTTTATGTTCAAAGTTATCTACGAAAAAAGAACAGTAGTTAATTGAACCACTTGACAACTAGTCCTAAAATGTTTTCCTATGAAACAAAATTTATATCATTTATTGAGCCAACTATTATCAGTACTCCTATGATTATTATTATCATCGTCATTATTAATAATAAATGGAAATCAAAAGCACAAAAGGAAACAATACTAACCATAAAAGCTGTTAAATTGAAAAAGTATACTCTCTCACTTTCTATTTACTCAAACATGTAGTTCAGTAGTTAAACCATTTGATATACAAGTAAAAAAACTATAAATTATCATTTCAATTGGAATGGTTATTTTTGTAGAGATTGGTTATTTATTTGATTAAATATATATCACAGATTGATGTTGGCAGCGTACCATCGAAAACCAAGAAGCACTGGACAGCCGCTGCCTTCTAGTGTGGAACTCCTCAGAAGTGCACATCACAGATTCCACATCAAAGGCTCCAGATTGACGCGAACGCCTAACCATCTTCACCACTGGGTTGGCATCCAATGGTAGAATTCCCACTTCCATCAATTTGTGATATATAGCTCGACGATCATCCATTTTCATTGGTGATAACTGTCTCACACCCAACAAGTTTGGACTTTGCCACTCACGACTTGTCACTAGAGCTTCAGGAACATCCTGGAGCTAGTCACTAGTGAGCTTATTATTATTTGGGATGATGTAGGACATTTATTACCAATGAAAATGGATGATCGTCAAGCTATATATCATAAATTGATGGAAGTAGAAATTTTACCATTAGATGCCGACCCAGTGGTGCAGATTGCTAAGCGTTCGCCGTCAACCTAAAGTCCCTGGTGCTAAATCTGGGATGTGCACTACTGAGGAGTTCCACACTAGAACGAAACAGCTGTCCAGTGCTCCCTGCTTTCCATTGGTACCCTTCCAACATCAATCTGTGATATATATTCAATCGAATTATCATTTCATTGAAAATATTAACATTATTTCATTGAAAACAATTATATTAGAATAATTCAATGTATCAAGATCATTTGGCAATCAACATTTTATTGTTTATCCAATCTATTAATTCATATGTAAAAGGTCAAACAGTTAACATCAAAAATGAACTTATCAAATCAATTTATCAAAACACAAATACAGATAACAATAATAATATTTCCTGATAACTGCCGATTTGATTTAATATTAGTGGAATAATTGAAAAGTTCATTACTAAATGATAAAGGAAGTGATAATACTGTTTAGAACGACAATGAAAATCTCTTATTTAAAACATCCAGCTGAAGAAAACATAACATCTACGAAAAGTATGCATCTAAGATATAAATCTTCATAGTTTCTTAGTTCGTGTACAGTTCGAAGCTACTCATTTATTGTATACAGCTTCACATTGAATCATCTGTTAATGTAAATTTTTAAGTAAAATAACTAATTGATATGAATCATATAAGTTTAGTTGTTTGTATTCGTCACAAATTAATGTCGGCTGGGTATTACTGTAAACTTGTGAACACCAAATACAACTAACATCAGTCTGTAACTAGTACAAACAACTAAACTTAATATCAGTCTATCAGCATATAGGCCAGCTTAATTCACTTATGAATCAAATAACCGAATTGTATTGAACTAAATGACTTGTACCTAGTTAGTTGAATGAAAATGAGATTTTTATATCCTTTTGCAATAAATGGATACAACTACAGATCACTTAGAATATTTTAGGCCGTTTATATATTAATCACAGTTTATAATTGGTGCTTCATTGTATACACTGAAGTATGTTATTGAAGTTTTAGTTTCCTAAAGTTATTCATGATATTTTAAATAACCTGTTGGGTGTAAACACACAAAAGCAGAATTATTCCTAAGGAGTGTTAGTATTTAGTCATCTTCGACTATAATAGAAGGTAACCGTTTTTTGTTTTTAAATTAACCTATATGTTCATAAGAAATGTCAACACTTTTCTTCATAACCTTGGTTACTATAGTAGTCGATACCCGGATGGTTTAAAGACAACCAGTTGTTAATACTTCTTGGCTATATCATTATTATACATAATATTGTTATTACCGTAATTAATATTTTTACTTTCCAAGAGTTATAAATGTGTGTTGTCTTTTTATGTTTACTTGTTGATGACATTATTTTAATTCTCACGAAGTGATCATTTGTGTTGCTGACGTAACCTTGTCAGTTTTTTGAATACATGTACCATGTGCTGATCCAATCAATCATTAATTTTTACTTTCGAATATTTTAATCTCCACATTCACCCTGTTTTAACTTCTTTGTTAATCATTTGTTATGATATCCACAAACATAAATGAAATGGTACCGTTACTATCTATTCCTCAGAGACTCAAATTGTCAACATTTTCCGGATTTGATAACACCAGCAGGCCTGGGTTAGACAAATATTAAAAACTAGAAAGCACTGGATAACAAAGTGTAGCCTGCATCCAGCCGTTGATATTTCTAGCTTCAATTAGTTGACGATATATGTCGGCGGCTTGACTCGCTTGTTGAATAGTAGATGAGCATTGCTGACCACTGCATACTAGAACAAAACAGCTGTCCAATGCTTCATGATTTTTAATGGATACACAATTCTCGTTAGTTTGTATTATCATATTCAATAACTTGCACAATAACCTATGACGAATATCATTTTCAATAGAATCAGTTAGTATTTCAAATGATTTGCTCATCAACTGATAAAATCTTTCCTCAATATTTACATAAGCATTTCGAAGTGTTTTAAATGTTCTATTATGTAGTAAGTAATTATTAAAAAGTATCATTTTATAGACACTTTCGGAGACTTTCAAGTTGACTATTATTCTATAGTTTCATTATAAGTAGTTAGATTATTCCTCTTAGAAGTATATATCTATGTGAATTGAGGTGGTTTTGTAGAGAAGGATTCCATGTCTAGTCAATTGGATTCATTACACAATGATGTCAATAGAGTACTAGTGAAAATTAAAAAGTACTTGATATCTATTTCGTGTTAATATGTAACTCTTCACAACAGAGTTCACTCTCGATTTACAAAATTCCTAAAGTGCTAGTGATAAATTGTGACTAATCAAGTTGAAGCTAATCAGTAGTGAAGCGCCTATCATTGACGTTAATCTATATCATATATATATATATATATATATATATATATATATATATATATATATCAATTGGGATGGCTATTTTTGTAGAGGGGCACAGAGTATTTATTTATTTTTTCAATACATAACAATTGGCGACTGGGTTTAAAGTGAATTCAACTTACGCAGTCATTGGTCATATTTTATTTTTCAATCAGCAAAAAGAATCGCATTCAGTGTCATAAATCTTATTTAAAAAAAAATCAATCAATATGACTACTACGTTTGAGCAGATGGAGTTATGATTTCAGCAGCAGCAGCAGAGAGTGTTTTTAGCTTCTGAAGCTCAAATGTTGGAATCAGCGCTATAAAAATATTTTGGTCTAGTCAAAGAAGTTTCAGAATTAAATGTTACTGCGTCAAGAAATCCAGAGAATGAATTATTAGGGTCTGCTTTCGTTGAAGAAATGAAGCAAGAAACTAACGCAGTCCCTATCATTGTTCCCGAAGAAGCAGGGCTAGAAACGACACAGTCACTACCATTGTTTCCCAGGCAGCAGTGACATTGCCGGAGTTTAATGTCATTGAGTCCCCATGTGCACAGGCCATTAGCCCACCCAAGAAAACTGTCGTAATTGATGCATGTAGTATGGCATACATTCCGAGTCATGAAGTTGTCTTGAGTAACATGCCCAAAGTGTCTGCTGTATACAGGAAGAAGCTGGAGCATTCAGCAAGAACAATCATTAAGCCGAGGAAGATTGGTACTATTGCCAAAGTACACTCCAGATGTGGTCAACGCATTATCTTCCTAATTCGTTCAAGAAGTTGTAACAATGCCGAATAAAAGACCATACATGTTAAATCACGCAAGGACCCCACAATTTTCCGTGGAGGAGGAGATGATCGGTAGATAGTGGTTGTTTACGAAATTTGTAATTATTCATGTTTCCTTGTTTTGAGTGATCTTTTTTAGTTGTACACGACCACACACAGATTTACGTAAACGCATGGAACCATGTCATTATCTTATATTTCAAAAAGGGGAGGTGTTATGTCGGACTACTAAAGAAGAGTGAAAGAACTTCTAGGACTGTATTTTAGAGGACTAATTCATTTATTCTGGTCGTGTGTAATGTAAACATTACATTTTTATTTTCGTTATATTCCTCTTACTCTATCCTCCCTTTTAGTATATTTGCTGTTATTGTATTGTCTCTTATTATGAACTATAGTTAATTAGTTGTGTAAAAGTTACCCCTGTTCACCGCCACAATCTCTTCTGTTTTGTATTAATGTAAAATCCCTAATTGGTTTGCTGTGCGGTCTGAATTTGTGTATATGATAAAATACATGATAAAAATACAATATGACCGGCAATTGGACTGGATTGATTGTGTCTGGTTGGCTCGAAGCTGTTGTTTTCTCTTTTCGACTTCAAGGGCTGGTAGTCATGGGGCTGATGTGTCCGTATTCTGGTTGGCAGTTATCAAGGTCACTGTGTATTATACCACAATACATAACAATTGGTTATTTATTTGATTGATTGAATATATATCACAGAATGATGTTGGCAGCGTACCATCGAAAACCAGGAAACACTGGACAGCTGTTTCATTCTAGTGTGGAACTCCTCAGCAATGCGCACCCCAAATTCCGCACCAGTGGCTTCAGGATGACAACGAACGCATAACCATCTTCACCACTGGGTTGGCATCCAATGGTAGAATTCCCACTTCCATCAATTTGTGATATATAGCTCGACGATCATCCATTTTCATTGGTGATAACTGTCTCACTCCCAACAAGTTTGAACTTTACCACTGACGACTTGTCACTAGAGCTTCAGGAACATCCTGGAGTTAGTCACTAGTATAAGCTTATCATTATAGTTCAATTGGAATGGTTATTTTTGTGGAGATTGGTTATTTTATTTGATTAAATATATCAATATATATATATATATATATATATATATATATATATTTGTTTATTTTATAAAGAAATAACTTAACAGTTATAAATTATTTAACTGTCCAATTATCTACATAATCGCATACAAATGAACTTTCATATAAAGTTGTATTATGTAAATTATCAATGATTCATCTATTACATAATAATAATAATAATAATTATTATTATTATTATTATTATTATTATTATTATCTACTAGTTATTTGATGGGTTAAATTTTCAATTTATTTATTTAACTTTATTATTTTTGTATTAATAAGAAATTATTCAGATAACTTGAATAGTTCAATAATGAAATTGAAAAATGTTAACATTAAACTAAATGAATAAGTGATTTATTCATGTTAAGTAAGTATAAACAAATTGTTTTAATTTTATTCTTTTTTTCTTCTCTTGTTATCGTGTTAATCAATGAATCATACCGACATTGTAGAAATTATTTACACTTGATGACGATGTTGTTGATGATGTTGATAATGATGGTGGATGATGGATGATGATGTTCAACCGTAGAATGAAGATAAAATAAAAGATAATAATTTTCTTTCTTTTAATTCTTAACAATCATTATCATTATTACGGATAAATCACTTGATATTAATTGATTTCATTTTATTTAATATGAAATAAATTAAGTTCGAATTCTAATGTGAACATTAACATTGAGATTAAGATTTATCTAGTTGATAAGTCTTAAATAGGATGAAACATGTAGCTTGGAATTCTACACACTAAATGTAATCTAATTTAGATCACGTTATTATTCTATGATTAGTTTGATTATTATGTTGATGAGTATTTTTAACTTTCATGTATAACAAACATGAACGACAAATTGGATAGGTTTTCTTGTCATGAATATTTAAACCTAAACGGATCTAATATACATTTATCATATTAGCTATTTAAATTAAGTCTTCTATTTATAAGTTTAAAAAATATAAGTTCTTGTCTCTTTACAAATAGTAACTCTAAAGGGTTAGTATCTGTAGTTGATATATTCTGAATAGATGAAAACTCATTCAGGAGATTGTAAAATACACCACATGAATTTTCACCCCATCATCACACAACCGCCACCCCACACTCGACCCCTGTCTGATATCTTCCTTCAAAATCATTCATACAGCTAAATAAACTAGCGTATAGAAAGTAAAGAAAGTAAAAATAAATGCATCTCAAATGCTTAAGTAACTTAGTCTGCAAAAAATCGAAATATATCTATTCCAGTATTGCTTTAACTCCTTTCCCCTCCTTCATATTTCCAATTATTATTGCAATATTTAACTTCTCTTTTTTCACTTTCCCATTTACATCGAGTAGATAATAACTCCTCATCTAGGAATTATCTGCATCTTACTACTTTTTATTCATGTTTTTAATTATCATATGTTCGATATTTATGGCATTGTTTATGACATAAAACAAGGTCCTCACTATTTATAATGAATAACCACCAACATGATTATGTAGCTTTAGTAAATGGTATCGTGAAAGTTATTTGCTTTAATTAATCTTAATATCTGTGTACGAGAAAACATCCCCCCTCCCAAATAGAAACATTTCCATAGACATTAAGGGAATTCGCTTTCAATAAGTGTAACATAAAGTATTATCACAGTCTCATTATCAGAATGGTTTAATTCTATCAGTCACATGGAAATCACTAAACCATGCAATTCACTTATTGTTTCATAGAAAAAACCGACAGTCATACCAATCGCATTACCTCAGTTCGTAAAAGTGGACCTAAACAACTACATGACTGATACATGTTTTACCAGAGCTGGAAAACAGCGTGTAACTATAATCTCACATATCACCAAATTTATGATCTACAAATCTAGTGTCAAGACATTTGAGTATGAATCCAATTGCCACCTTAGTCTAGGCAACCACATCTATATATATATATATATATATATATATATATATATATATATATATATATATAATATATATATATATATATATATATATAGAACTTGAATGCGTTTGTATCATCCCACTGTTGTTATTATGGGCTGAAAATGATCCGTTTCAGTTAACAAACAAGTATTCTCAGCAAACGTCCTTGATATATTAGTAATTCATACGTATGAATAAAGTGACGGTGAACGCGATTGTGTTTGATATGAATAGACTGAGTTAAAGTGTTGATCTGATTATTAAAACTAGAATACAGGTACATCTAACTAAATGGTTACACACAAGATGAAGTGCGTATCTTGTGTCGTACTTTTTAACAACAATCTACTTTTAATTACACATGTAAACTATCATTATATTGATTCAATCCTCTTGGGATGCTTATAAGGCAACCAAGACTGATCAGCTACAGTCCATAACAGTATCAACGGGAAAAGATAAAAACACTTTCATATTATAATGAGCATTCAATTACGATTTAACTTAGTGGATCAGTTATACGAATTATATTTCACTGCATCACAATATTACGAATAGACAAATTGAAGGGGTTAATGTAATTGGACTAATTTGACCTAAGTGTTGAACTTTTAAAAGGGTTTCGAACTAATTTATGCTAATTGAATCTCAAATATCCTTCATATTTTTTTTAGTTCAATTCATTTTAATGGTTAATTTTCCTTTAAAATATAAACTTACCTTTGAATGGAAGTCATAATTAACTCCAACTGAAATATTACCAATTGTTTATATTTATAGTCTTCACTCTCTTATGATCAATGAGTAAGTAATAATGAAGTATGAATAATTATGAGATGAAAGTACTACTTTATGAATGAAAAAAACATCTAATATTCGGTAACACTGAACTAATTGAATGTAGACAGAAGTAACAGACAAAATTACACTATAGTGAAAATTCTAAGACATTTGTTTGACGAGTATGGAACACTACCAATGGAATCAACATTCATATTGAGTCTCATATTTTCTTCTTAAAAAGTTATGTTTCAATTACTTAGATCTGCTTGTCATATTGGAACTTGTCAGGTTACTATATGTATAAAAACCTAACACATTCGCATAGACTGATACATCAACTGTATGACTATCTAGACCATATAACTGACTGAATAATGGATTGACGAATGAAACGAAAGATATTGGGTTTACGTACCATTGTGAATATGAACACTCAGATTCAGACGCCTCCGTCTTACGACCCCACCCCATCACCAAAGAGAACAAACAGCATGTCGTGGTTTATGATACTAGCCACAATCTAGCTTAACAAAAATACAATATCAATAACATCTGATAAAAAATTTAATTTTGAACAATACGATACGATGTTGAGTTATTTATGAATTTAACTATATAGATTCATTATGTTTATAATTCGATTTCACTAACTTGTTACCAACTTTCTTGTAAATAGAACATTATGAACTATTAGATTATATTGTTTTCTTCATTTGAATTTCTACTGTTGATATGTGCTTTATTTATATTCATTATTTCATTTAATGCTCCCCCCCCCAACCCTATTTAACTCTATTTATTTAATAAGAGTTTCATCAGTCATTCATGTTATTCTCACTTGATTAAATCTTGTTATTAGTAACAAATTTAATTAAAATTTCTAGTCAGTTTTTTTTTGACAGGTGATAAAATATTTCCTTGATTGATGTATATGTATGAGTATGTGTAGGTGGGTGAGTGAGTGAAGTAATTACGTAACTTGATATTTCATTAATTAATTTTAAAAAGGATTTTGTAACTGTTATTACCGTTTTGATAATCATATAGACAAACTGATGAAATAGCATTGAAGCCACCACTTGGTCTTCTTTAAAAAGACTGTTTTGCTTGTCATTCTGGAGAATAACAAACTTGGACGAATAATTGATGGCTTACATCTGTACAATGAGGATACTTTTAAAATTTGTGAAATAAACATCAAACTTGAGAGTATCTTAAAGACTTTTAACAATCGCCACCATTCAATTAAATTCACATTGAAACTAGTCGAACTGAGTGGTTGTATTTCCTGTACGTTAAACTACAAAGAAGACAAGAGGGTTCATTACAAAAATCAATATACTGAAAGTCAAGATGTAACGTCTGGTGCACAAACTTGCATAGACTGATTCTTATGAATAGAAAGAGAAACTTGATTCACTCTTTATTACCTAGGACTAGACGTGTCTGCACTGACGATACAATTCGAAATAATTTGAATAAATTACAGCAGATATCAATAATAATTGCCCCTCAAAGTTTACTGATATAAACTTGAAGCCGAAACAGCGCTATGAAAGAATGCCATCAGTATGAAAGGAAGACTACTTCGCGAGCATTGAGTTCCGAAAAGATATATCTGCCGAAATCCTAGGGAATTGACTCTCGAAACCTGTACAAAAAATTTTCTATTGCATTCATTTCTGTATTGCCTTTTCCATTATGACTTTGGTTTGTTAATGTGTCAAAAAAAGCCCACCACTTTAAGTTGCATCACTGTGTGTATACATGTTTACAGCAAACTAAACTAGCCACACAAGGTGAACTCTTCAGAAACGTATCTAGAAACACTATCCTACGTGGTTGTCAAAACGATCATATAATTCTATCATTAACTCTTATCGGTAGACACATCACGACTCCTAATCTCATAACTCTGTCAAAATCATCTATCCAAGTTATTCATAGGCTTAAATGAACTGGCTCCAATAGTGGACAAATTAAGAATTTATTTAATTCTACTAATTTAAGCCAATATTTTATTATTCAGAAGAAACATGTTCTAACTTTCATTTTAGATTGGCATTAATCTCATTTTGTTTTGCATGGTTTTTTATAAATGTTAATTAACCGTTGCTTCATTATTCAGTTATTCCATTCTTCATATTGATTAAATGAACATGTATTCTGTAGCATTATGTTCTTGTCTTCTAAAAATTTTCAACAGTCATTCAACTTATTACATATTCTAATTTGGTCTTCTTAATACTCTTAAAACTATTACATAACTCATATTTGATACCTTCACTCAATATATGATGATAATACTTTAATATGACTTATTTAATACATGGATTTTATTACATAATCAACTGTACAGCTAATGCACATGACAATGTCTAAAGGAAAATCTTCATTGAATATTCTGTATTCTAAGTCTTTTTATTACTATGTACATTCGATTACCACTAATACTGAATGAAATGACTATATATGAAAGTTAGTCGTACTATTTTTCTTAAGAAAAAAACAAAGAGCACTGATAGTACATTTTGCTTCTGCTTACACCATAGTTGATGGTTTTCAGATTGGAAATCACTGAATTGTTTGCTTAACGTTAGGATTGCTCTAGATATTCTAAAGTGACATACAAAACAATCGTATTCATTAAGTAGTTTTATTTTCATTTTATCTATATAATACTAATGAAGTAAGGAATTCAATTGTCAATTTACAACAAAACTTAATAAAATCTTTCAAATCTCTAAAAAGAATGGTCCTTACACTTGTTAGTCAACATGTAGTGACCAATTTAGTGTTTATCAGGTCGTTTACAGTGCTAATCGAATTCTATCAATCAAGTTATAATATGGTTATTAGTCTAAGTGACTCTGTATCACCAATATTATGCTGAGATGAAAGGTTGTTTTTGGGGGTTGTTGGCAGGAAACCCTGGACCTGGCTTTCGCGTTATTTGGCACTTATCAGCAAGGACTACCTGAGATCTATGAGAGAACTTATACTTCCCTGAGAATTTGATCTCGGGTACGAAGAACGCAGTAACAACTGCCAAAGACTACGAAAGTGGATGACCTGAGAATAAATTCACAGGGTGCTGGGTAAGCATAAGTTCCCTCACCTTATTGACGACTACCAAATAGCATGAAAGTTAGGTTCTGGGTTTCCTGCAAACTACCCCTCCCCCCCCACAAATAAACATCTCCCAGATTTGGTCTCTCTTTTGGATCCTATTTAAGCAAAACCGTGAAAATATATTTGCAAAATCCGATTGTGTAGAAACATTTGATCATTGATGTTTCGTAGCTGCAATTTAAGTTGTTTCTTTGGAGAATAAATAAATAACTTAATAAAGTTAACATTAATTGCGGTAGTCTTGTAGAGGTTGGTACTAAATTAAGTTGACTGGAAGTTCCTGAAGTTCAAGTGAGAAGCCATGACTAGTGGAGTTCAGGCTTGTCGGAAGTAAGACAGTTGTCACCAATGACAATGGATAATCGTCGCGCTATATTACAAACTGTTGGCAGTGAGAGTGCAATGGGTTAGGCGTTCGTCAATTCCCTCGGCGAAATCCAGGTTACACACTGATGAAGAGTTCCATACCGGAACAAAACAGACTTCCAGTTCTCACTAATTTTCAGTACAACATCAATCTGTGATATCAATCAACTAAAATTAACATGAGTTTAAATAGTATAGAGAGACAAAAGATCTGAATGAAAGAACATAATAGACATCCAAGTAACTAATAATTTTTCCGTTTACATTATTGAAAATATTCACATGAGATATAGCCCTCTGATAAACAAAAATAAGAATGATAGTTCATGATATGCTAATTATACCCGTATCTTTATGGGCAACCGAAAAACTACCATAAGTATTCAGATTAAAGAAAATAAAAACTTTCCGGAAGATGACAAATATTCTTTCTAATGTAATTAGGATAAGCTTATATTTTCCCGCTGATTTGTAATGGACTAAAACTGGTCAGTCTCTGTTGCCATATGTGCATCCTGAGCAGATTGCCTCGATATAGCGATATTACACAAGTTATATATTTAAGTTGGATTGTGACTAACAAGTGGAATCCAGGAAGCGCGTTTCGTCCTATTTGGGACTCATCGGCTGGATGTACCTGCATCCCAATGTTGATATTCACACTGGGATTCGAACTCAGTCCGCTTCGTGCCAAACGTGATGTTTTTATACTGGAAAGTTTTCAAAGCAAAATTTTAATTTACTCCAAAGAGCAATTGAGCTACACAAAAATGACCACTTAATAATCCTACAGACTTGGAGGAACTACATACTGAATCATCAAGAGCAGTACACGCTATTTTCAATAATTATGAAATCAATACTAAAACTATCAAGATAATTCAAAAGGGCTTTTCCAACTATGAAAAAATATCAGTGGGTGAGGCTTATACACATATCACCAAACTCAACTGTGTTAAATAAAAATGAAGGCTTTGTGATTCATTCAAGTTGAATAAACAATTGCAAAACATCATACATCTAACCCATACTTTCAGTCTCACGCAAGAAACATACTGACAAATTAATCCTACTTTTTCAGAATAGAAATATCTACCAACCTTTTGTTCGACTTCAATTTGGTTCACATAAAAACACACACACCTTGATCTCACCATTGGCATGCTTCACATTTACATAGTCAGATTGGTCTTTGTAGTTAACTTTGCAACTAATAATCGATTTGATTTATTCCTCTGTACTATGTCAGTTTGATTCATTTATTGGCTGAAGAAGCAACTTAAATATTTGATATCATTTAAGAAAACTTCGCCTAAAATGAGAATTACAGTAGTACATAAATCTACAATTTCATGAATTGTAATCATTCCGAGTACAATTAGTTGACGATAAGTAGTGAATCATGACAAGAAGTTGATGCGGAATGTGTTTAATGTAAAAAATGCTTTCGTCATATGGGCACCGTTACTCATGAGTAGACCTAACCAACTTTAATAATGATATCCGACTCTATAACTTTATTTTAGGATTATAATATAAGTCTACAATGATATACCTGGTTAAGCTTAAACCCCGTCAAACTTATATCGAGTACATTATTATTTTTAAGATGTTTTCACTGTTGTCCCGAGCTCTGCCTTAGTTTCCTATTCTCAAATTATGATTGATTATATATACTTCACAATAAAACTACAATTACCTTTCACTACACTATGTATTATTACTCCTCAAAAACACTCCATCTCGGTCCTCTTATTAATGATCGTCACGCTATATCACAAATTGATGGAAGTGGAAACTCTACCGTTAAATGCCAGCCCAATGGTGCAGGTGGTTAGGCCTACACAATGAGATCTGAAGACCTTGGGCTTGGTTCGCTGGAGGAATCGACAGTGTGTACCACCGAGGAGTCCAATACTAGTTGGAAACGACTGTCCGGTGCCCCCGTGGATTTCAGTGGTACCTAATCAACATTAATCTGCTATGATACAAATAACTGAACTTATTACCTATCGCTACAAAACCACCTCAATTTAATGAAATGTTAGTTCAAAATCTCTATATTCTCTGACATGTTCATAACTTTATAGTTCTGACATTTTCTATGTAGACTTATTTTTTCATACATTACTCATTAAAAATACCTTTGTACTTACTGAATTCAATCCGATTATTTATGTTGTATATGTAATATACATTATATAACTGAAACTTATGCAATAAATGTCTACTCAGAAAATTTAATGTACAACATCTTTTTAAGTAATATACCCTAATTGTTTTGAATATTGCACTCACTTTACATCAAATCGACCATGTCTGTAAATTGGTGCTTATTCTGTCTTGGTTCTCAGAATATACATCTATGATATCACCAAAAGACATTATTTTTAGCACTGATTAGAATTGATCTTAGTGAAAATACTGTTTATTTTCTTTCGTTTTCTATTAAAAAGTTTACAATCAGTTGATTTCTTGTTATTTTATCAGTATTTTCGTTTCATCCAGCTGTCTTTGAATCAGTTGTTAATTGAGTAACAAATGACATTATGTCTAGTTTGTAGTGCTAATTGGTTTCTACAATAGAAGTAAAGAGGTAAACTCCACGTCTCACGCACCTCCTTCCAATCTATCTAAATTGACTTCATTGTGTAATTTGTTTTAACACTAGGCTATTAGAAGAGACCGGTATGCAACTTTGTAGCCAGTTTCGTTTCAATGTCCCTGATTGTCATTGTGAATCTAGCAAAATAGAGAACTTTCCAATATTGTTATGGATATCTTTTACTTATTAGTATATACAAACAAAAATTCTAAGTGTAAAACTTTGCTTCGCTTATTTCCAAACATTTAATACTCAGCACTATGCCAGATTTATGCACGAATTCTCCAATTTACGTACAAAGATACATTTCAAATGAACTGTCTGTAGAAGTTATCAGAAAATTTCATGTATGTTGTAACTGGATGTTGTAGAGATTGTTGAACACTAATTTAATATCATTAAGTGGTCTGCATTAGACAGGCAGTGACAATCAAAAAGTATTGGACAGCTGTTTTATCTTAATATGAGATTCTATAATTGCATATTCACGACTCTACCAGGAATCTAACGAAGGATCTTCTAACTCCAATCGCGTTTAACCATATCAGATGTGAGGCAGTTACCCACAGATGACAATGAATGAGGTTGTACAAATATATCGCGACTTGACTGAGTTAGAAGCTGGCTCAGTAGTCTGATGGCAGAGAGTCCGCCGAGAAACCAGAAGATCTTAGATTTAATCCTTGGAGGGGTTGTGGATGTGCACTACTGAGGAATTCTACACCCAGACGAAACAGGTGTATAGTATTTCCTGCTTGTCAATGATTGCCTAATTCAAACCAATTCATGATATCAAATTAACATCATTTATACGCTCCACATTAGTGCATAAATAACAACATACTTTCTATACACACCTTAACTATCCAATATTTGATGCATAGATACACACATAAACTGAGATCTATAACAAGCCTAAAAGTGAAAACATAATAAAGAGAAAAGACAACAAATGAGGGCAAATTTATTTGCGTAAGAAAAAAAAGAAAGTTTCTCTAAATTTTTTTCTTTCTTTCCTTATCAATTGTAATGATTTATTAAAAAAATCATTATAAGAATAAGCGAAAACACTCAATTTATCATCTTGTCCTGTAAAAGTACATTATTGTTCTTGTTTCCGGCATAAGATTTGATTGCTTTTCTCATTCTAATAATATAACTTTATCTATAAAACATGCATTTTATGTAAACAAGTGATCAATCTCATGGTATATTTCAGGATAAACTGATAAAAGTATATATATATATATATATATATATATATATATATATATATATATATATATATATATATATATATATATATATATATATATATATTCCCGACTCAATGTATTCTTGGGTCTTCCTCCTTTCCTTTAGCTTTCAGGATTTCATGTAAGCGCTTGTTTTATGACACAGTTTGATTTCCTCAATGTGTGTAATATCTACCTCCAACGACTTTTAGTGATCCTTCCTTCGTCTGGATACTGGTTGATTTGTTAACTGCCACAGAAGGTTGTTGCTGATAGTATCTGGCAGACAGATCCGAAGTATATTACGCAGACAGTTGTTTATAAACATTTGTATCTTTTGGATGATGTTAATAAGTGAAGACTACCTGGTTGGGGTTCGCGTGATCGTCAAAAATGGTTAGACACTGGGTGATATCGCTCAAAATCGTTGGCAATGGCGCAGGTGCATCCACTCCTTGTCTTCCTCCAAATTCCAAGTTCCTGAACTTATCATAATTTTCTCTTTAATAAATCATTTTTTCTTAAATCTTATCTCTGATATCTATTCCTTTCCATTAATACTAACCCTGTTACCACCTCCCGTACTCTGGGACTTGGTCCGATAATTTAATCTCTATCTGCTAATTTCGGTATGGCAACTTGGACTGATGTACGCATGTACCAAGTTCTACGTTGTAACTGACTGACTGACTGATTGATGATGGCTTTCGTAGTTCACGTGTAAATTTCAGCTCCATACAATAGAACTGGCTTCATATTTGTGCTGAAAATTCTTACTTTAATGTTAGCTGACATTAAAATTCAGTTCCAGATGTTTTTCAGTTGTGGTTGATGCGCCCAATTACTTCACTCCAAATCTTTAGTTCGTGTTGACTCAGACCAATCCTAAGACAACAATTTGCATTTGGAGGGGGTAAAAAGGCATTCGAGCATCCTTACACTTTTGCTCAATGCTATCACAAGACTCAGTATTTCATCAGTAACTTCATCAAGCAGAACTATATAATGTCAGTATTCTAAATCAATAAGTGAACTTCGTGGTAGATCAATTCCTGAAAATACAGATGACGAGAACGTTATTTTCATCCTATCTCGGCTAGCCTACGAGTTGCTGTCAAGTCACCAGATAAACGAAGAGTATATTGGTCAAGTGAATGACCACGCAAGGTTCTTATTGGCTTGTTGCCAAGACATAACTTACATCTCTGGCAAGAAATCCCAATGTCTTAGCCAGAGAGGCTTGATTAAGCATGATTACAGTAGACTCAGGACAGTATTTTTTAACTGGAATCGCTGAAACTGGTGGCAAATGAGGAGGAAGTTGAAGACAGAAATTTATGGTTGATAGTGAAGGTAGAAGAAATAATAGGAAATGAAGGAGGAATTTCATAATGAAGACAGTAATCTTGAATGCCGTTAGGTCTGAGGGTAGTTATCACTTTCCGGTTTCCCACACTGTGGAAAGGTCCTTCTTGAAATACCTGAAAAAGAAAGGGCGCAGTGCCCAGAGGACAACTGCTCTAAACCGGTTGCACACCACTCTTTTACAAGCGGCTTCGTTGTACTAACTATGTAATGTTTAGGCCCTTACCGTCGGAGATGGGAATCCGTAAAATAAAACAGGATGTACACTTCTAGGGCCAACTTTTCCCGACCCCAGCTCTCTTGTAGAAAGACATCATAGTTTTCATGCTGGTTGTCTAAGGGAAACACCTTTTTGCTATCATACCTCTGCCCAGTTAGTAGTACGGCATCACTCCCGAATGTTGGGTGTACTGCTTCCTGATTAACCGCTCTTCAACAGACTTCCCTGGCATGCTATAACTTTAAGTAATAATTGTTCCAGCCAGCACAGCCTGTGGTTCATCAAGATAGGCAAAGCTGACCACTACGTTAAGGTAGCAGCAACAGTTGGACCAAACTGTATTGTCACCATAGTCTACTGATTATCATACTACTTATTGATTTTAACGATAGAAAATCTTATCCACTTATCAAATCATAACTTCCCTTGATAACATAATTGTTCCAGATTGGTATGACTAATCGTTAAAATGTGAACACCGAATACTGACTTCTTAACTAACTTCTAAACTTCAAAAATGCTTAATCAATCCTCAATCTGGAACAAAATCTACATGAACAGTTCAATTTCAGATTAGCTTAGGTTCATAGATTGAAAGGTATAATAATTATTTATAGAAGCGACCAAAGTTAATTGACAATGTATCCAATTAATCATATTCGAGAAATATATTGAATTCTGGGAATAATCCCATTCTCTAAGTGGATAAACGTACCCAAAACGCTGATGAACTCCAATTTGTTTATCAGACTTCTGAATAAGCTTCAAAGAAAATGATTTTTGAATAAATTTGTTCGTACATGAAAATTCATAATTTCTTTATCCATGATGTAGCAATGGCAACGTTTCAGGATAGTCTACATCACTGTTCATATTACTGATAGTAGTAAATCCATATTTCCTTCTTTGATAGTTCATATATCATTTTCGTGAATATTTATAATGCAATCTTGTTCTTCCGTTCTTGTCTTCACTTTTCCCAGGTTAGATACTGAATAATTCAGTGGTTTAACTGTGTAACTAAATCCATTACATATATATGTAATATATATTACATATATGATGTAATAATTTCAAATATCAAGTTGAATGAAAATGATTTTCTTGTGAGTAATTAGTAGTAGTATGTTAGTTTAATTTATAATTTATTTATTTTTCAATTCTATAAAGTTAATTCTATTTGGTTATAATCATACATACATAACATGAGTTGATATGTACCGATTTTATCACTGTCAGAATAGCACCTTCATACTCTTAAAGTGGAATTCAATGATTCTAATGCAACAATTGTTTCAAGAGTACAACAACCAAAGAAATAATACCGCGACAGTTTAATTTAAACACATCATTGACATATGTATATATATATCGGCGTATTGAGGAAGTAGGAAGTAAAAGTTATTTTATTTAAATGAAAATGATACATCGTTAATATGAAAGAATCCTATTTAACTCTACATACATTTATGAAAACAATTGTCTTTTTCTTAAAAAGAAAAAAAAAAGAGAAAGAACAATTTATTGTATCGTAACAGTGAAGGATATCATCTTTGGAATAATAACATGTTAAGCTAGAAAACCGATTATTGATTGTAAAAGTCCTTATCAATATTGCCATTTCACATTAGATAGTGTAACTGTAATAGTACTGGCATTAGCCAGTAGACTTTCCATAGTGGTAATAAGTCTTGGAATTACAGTGAAGAACTCTGTTATGACTCCAGAAAGGAAGGAGGATTTGGTTGGTTGTAGCGAACGCCAATGGAGTGTGCCTAGTTGATAATGCGCGATTTACCTAAGCCCACTTACTCCCCCCCAGGCCGACAATAGGAGAACAATGAATTGAGAACCGGAAAACGGAGAACCGAGATCTGAAAACGTACTGTATTTTAATCATGCCTCTATATATACATAAAATCAGACCACGCGGTAAGCCAATCACAAATCTAACATTAATACTGGACAAAGGAAAGAGTGGCAGTGAATGCGGACAACTTGTACACAACTAAGCAACTGTAGTTCATAGTAATAAACAATATACTAAGAGTAAATATACTAAACGAGAGGACCGGGTAAAGGGGACCTAACAGTCATAGAAATGAAATCATTGCACTGTCCATAGTTATAGTAATTGAAATAATTTTTTTAAAGCACAGTTCCCGAAGATAGTCAACCTTCATTAGATGCCCGGCATATCAAACTCAATATAAAGAAAATTGATAATCTAATGAAGTCCAATGATTACTTCTATAGGAATGTATACTTGACTTTTAGCCTTAATAATGTAACTTTTTTTCGAGATGTTTCAAAGAAGATGTAATTTATGTATTTTGACTGACGTTAGGTTAAAAGTGGTGTTGAATTAGATAGACATATAATGATGATTGAACCAAGTTACATGAATGCAAGCATACTATATAGTAATTATACAATAAACGGAAGAAGTTCACTATGTTATTAAAGAAAAAAAATAAAGACAACTCAACGAAGATAGTCTTTTCGACAATGTCGTTCATTATAGCAATTTATGTAGGACATAAGTCTATTGAAAAATAGAAAGAGATTACATCATAAAGTAACCGGAAACTTCAAATTTCAAGAGAATCAACAGAAAGTTACGTAACAGTTCAAATAATAAAGAAGTATTCTTAAATGAAGTTAATTTAAAAAATGGGAAATGAAGAAAGATAATTGCCAACTTAACAGACATGAAGAGATACGTGTCAAAGAGGTTTACTAGGTGTGAGAAATGGTAGAAAACAAATGACAAACCAAAATAACAATAAATAAATAAAAGTGCTGAAGTCGGGGATTCCCCATGATGCAAAGACCAGGACTGTTAAAGTCTCGGTACCGCATAAGTTATTAACTATGGGTATCAGTGCTGATTACATTTTTTTAAAAATTCGAAATCAACTTCATGAGAATACTGAAATATAACGTCAAAATCACTTACGATGTGAGAAATATTTAGTTTCCAAAACAAGTAGTTTGGTAAACACTTCGTTTTACTAAGAGGCACTACTAATGTCATGATAACTGAAAGTAAATAAGCACAAGTTGGATAAGATATGTCATTTCAATTATAATGTTGGTAGAATATGCATGTCTTACGGGTATGGTGTAAATGTGACTCATGCACTATGCATATTCAGTTTGTAGCATTTAGTCATAGGTATCTATGATGGAGCCGAAAAGCGACTAACACTAGTTAGACATAAAGTACTAAGTGAAAAGAGAGAATCGAATGGTGAGGTTATGAACCATCGATCCAAGGGTGGATAAAATGTTACGCATGCTTAACTACTTTGTCACGACGTTGAGTACTGGCTGACATAAGTACGTTGGTTAGAAGCTAGGTATAGTCAGATAAGTTCATAAAATTATTGACTCAATTAAAGTCACATTGCAAGACGTAAATATCCTAGTAATAGGTAATAATGGTCATCAATAGTTGATGGGATCGTGTTATGGGACACACACTTAAGCAGATAAGTATTCACATAAGGTCTCATTGTGAATAAGAATGACTGATTGACCATGTACAATTTTATACACTGCGCTGCGAGCCAAACTATTTTATAAGACCTAATAATACCACCTGACGAGCTAGGTCGAAAAGAAGAGTGTATAGTTGAATATCGAATACCTACTTTGCTAAATCAATGCTCAAGCGTTGAATAAAGATTATAACGCCTCTAGTGGAAACCATCTTTTAAATTCTACATATTTAAAAAGGCTCAAACGGGTTAGTTCTAATGGATTGTAGATAACTTCAATTCCTGTTCTTTATTTTGACAGAATAGATATCAAGAAGGTATAAGAACAACTCGAATTTGCGTCATTTCATCAGGTCATCATGATTTGTAGAGAAAAAACGGAAAGTAATATAATCAGAAATGTAGACAACAAGAAACTTACGAAATGGGGAAATACAGGTTGGATAGAGACACGAACAAGATCTTATTCCATTAAGAAAAGTCAACACACTATTATGAAGGTTGAAATAGGAAGTTTGTTGAAATGGCTTTCAGAAACCACGGGGTGAAGCCCTGAAGGAGTCAAAGACATGTCATTTAATAATCACTCGATAGAATTTTCCAGGATATTGATGTGGAGTATTAATTATTGTCCTAATATTTCATATAAATTTTTTATCATTATTATCGTAGTAATTACCTGACAACAATTCACATATTACACTAACACATCCTTATTATTTTATTATTTCTATTCGTTGGGAAGGAATTCTCCGACAAGTGAAATTTGTTTTATTCCTATTACCATAATAAAACCAGCATACTATTTCACTTATTACGCATCTACTTATAGTAGCATGATTTGACCTGTTTAGTATATTATTGAATGTACATCAAACAATTATAAAGAATTTTTCCTCCAACCGTCTTATAGACAACTTAACAACCCAAAAATTCGGGATGGATTCAATCAGCAGTCAGTGTAAATGTTCACCATTCAAACATTTATCTTTATCTAACTATGTAATTCCTTAAACATATATATGCCCTACTTTTGCAATTGGAATACTGGATTTATAACTGTAAGAGTCTGGTGACAAAATTATTGAAACCGATTGTTCATGTGAATATTTCTTATTTCTGATTACTTTATTAGGATTTTAAAACTATTGATGTTCATAATAATTTATAATGTTTGTTGAGGTAAGAATACTATGCATACGTCATGTTAACATAATACTGATAAACATTGAATGTATTCAAACATTTTAGAAATGATCGCATGATAAGTACGATAATGTTCTTAGACAGTAGAAGATATCCATATCAATAAAGAAAGTCTCTGAAACTTAAAGAAAATTAATTTCATTTACAGATCAATTAATCATTGAAGAAAAACAGTAGTCAACATAATATCCAAATCTTCTAAGTAAAAAAACTAGGTAATTATTAAATCATATTTAATTTAAACAGTTTACCATGATACAAATCTTGAAAATGAAATGTGAACAAAATGAAAATTAAAAACTACCTATGTACAAAGGTAACAGGTGGTGCATATCAATAATCTTTATAATGACTTAAGGCGTAAAGTGCAGCTCGACCATCACACTGTCCAACACAAAGGAATCGTCCACCAGGACTAAACCCAATTGAAGTAGGTTTCTTTAGAATGCCAACACGAACGGGAAAGTTTTCGAAAACTACACCTTCGTTTAGATTATACTATAAAAAATATGTACAAAAACAGATGTAAAGTGTGAAATAGAGGAAGTTTGATGTTCATATAAGGCATATTCAAACAAATTGAACAATCATCGTTATACGTAAGAACTAAACACTTGGTATTATTTGGTATCTAAATGGTAAAGCAACAAGGAGAATCGTGATAACAGCAGGAAAATAAACTCCTGCCTTTGAAATAGAATCGATCCGATTTTAATTACACTCTAAACACTGGACATAATACTGAGTTATTAAGTAAATGATAGATATGTAAGTGTTTAAAATGGATTATACAGCTCTCATTAATATACTATAGTTTTGATTATATTTAACTACTACTGACAGTAATGTGAAATGTTCCACGAAGGCTAAATTGATTGAAATTTACAATGACGATAAGAAGAGCCCGGACAATTCAAGAAGTAACCATATAAAACTGAACTAGTCTTCTTCATGTTGGTAGACGTAGATTCCCTTGTTACAGTCCGAGTAATAATCGTAATCAGTGGTTAATAATTCACTGACTTGCACTGTTACTCAAGGTGTTCACGACACTGTGTAGTGTCAGCATCTTCATCTAATAGGACTGTATCATAAGCACATTTATTTTAAATCGATAAGTAGGCCTCCTTAAAATTCCTTAAAATATAAATGAAGAAAATGTAACTTTTAGAAGGATATCTATGATGTGATTAAATAAAAGGCAGGATAAGTGGCAGTCCTGACTAACACCACATCAGGTTGACAATTTTGGTAACAGTTCACCATTAACTTCAACCTGATGAATGGTGTTCGAGTGAGCTTTAATCAAGCTCAAGTACTTTTGAGGTACGCCTTTAATTGACAGACACTCATGGAACTTAACTGTCTAAGGAGTCGAAAGCTTATTTCATGTAAAAGAATATCCCTGTTGTTAGACGTCGGTAAATATATTTATATTATAGAATGATGGATGGTGAGTATTTGATCGATATGTCCACGACCTGATCTGAAACTGACCTAGGTTTCCCGAGCTTCTTGTTCCTTGGCTTCAGGTAAGCGTCAGATGATTATAGAGGCTAATATTTTAGATACTATATTAGTGGAATTGATTCCTCTGTGGTTATTACAAGAGAAATTTCGTTCTCTTATAAACTGGGATGATTAGTAAACGGTACAAATCAGAGGGGACTACATCCAGTTCCAAAACTAGCTAATATTCCAGCTAACCCACCTGCTAAAGCTGGATCGCATCATTTTTATAGATGCCTGAAAACAATCTATCAGGCCCTGCTCTAGGTAGTATTTGGTAGTCAACTGAAAAACGTATAGACATTTATGATGAGTTGAATAGCACTGTAATAAATTATCTATATATGTTAGCTATACAAAAAAGACATACGAGTCGAATAGCATCCGGACGCTGTGATGAAGCGAAACACAGAATTTCATTGGATGGGTGAAAGCATAATGAGTCGACACTGGTAAGTAAATTACCAATAGCTTTGTCAGGTATTGGATTGTCTGTAGTCATTGTAGACGACCATTTGTAAACATTCACATAACCGCTATCCGCTCTGTTGAATAAAAAAGAATTCCAAAAAATATAACTAATGAAAACGACTTATTTACTCAGCTATTAAATTTATGATTTATGTACCCAACTTTTGAGTTACATTTTAAAATCACGTTAACGTTAAACAGTCACTTAAACTGAAATAGGCGGACCAGGATCCAAACTCATCATCCACCAGTTGGAAACCGAGTGCTTTCATCACTACGGCACGGCTGTGCTCGAAAAGTAAAGTGATATGCAGCACTTTACATAAAATCAACAAACAGACAAGTGATTGTACTTACAGACAAACGAGCACAATAACTTAGACTAACCAGTTCAAAAATCATAATTCATTACAGCATATTTGAGTAAGGCTACAAAATTAGCAAATATTATAACAAACAATAAAGACATAAGGTATGGTAAAAAAACTTCGGGAAAAGTGAAACGATATCCAAAAATTTTAAAGAAACAAAACTCGTTTGTAACTTAATATACTGATATCAGCTTATAATTTGTAAGCTTCTATTTATCCTCCGATGTTATACTGCATGAACTATATCATACATCAAATCAGTTTACTGGTTCACATGAGCAACACACCAACCAATTCAGTCTGTTTTTTTCAATCAAATGATTTAGAATGTCCTTCTCCAGAAGTGTTGATCAATCTCTGTTAAGATACGAAGACAGGAAACTTATACAGTATTCTTAGTAAACATGTATTAACAGGTTATGTACTGAAACCTAAATAATGTATGTAAGTTAATATTTCATTAGCTTGCCACGAAAATCGAGAGGCTGTGTAGTAGATATTCATCCTTTCGATCCCTAGTTTGCAGGTTTGAGTCCCACTCTACCAATCTACTTCGGTTTGGATAGCCGCTTAGTACCACTACCTCCTACAAAAATAGTGATTTAAAGCAGTGCACATATATACATACTTCATGAGCTGCATTAATCATTACGTTACCAAAATCATATTTAAACAGTCACACATTACTGCACTCTTAAAGTTAATAAATGAAAGTAGTACTGCTTAATTAAATCAAGCCTAAAAAAATTCTATTGAAAATGTCAACTATTACTTACATAGATTTGTAAAGCATTCAAAGTATATGTTACTGAGACAGTAGATTTTTCACTATCTAAATGTTATTACAAATGTACAGTTATGGATTCGAAATCCCTAGAAATACAATTTTTCATTTTATCAAGTTGTATTGATTTTTTTGATTAACAGAATTTGTAAACTTCCATCACTTTTATGTGAGCATGTTTGATAACATTTAATTGTACTATTATTAATGTTGATAATCTCAATTTAATGAATAATCACTACGATTATTTTGTATATATAAATGAATGTATGAAATATAATATGAATCTGATTCTGATTCGGATCCTGTCCTGGTTGATCTATCGGCTTGTTCTTCTATCTCTGGCTTGGGACCGAGTAGGCATAGGGCAAACGCGTATTATCAACTAGGCACACTTCATTGGCATTCGCTACAGCCGATCAACTTTTCTCACGTTATAACAGTACACAACCGTATATAATTTCGATAATTTTGTAAACTAAATTAAACAATGATTTTATTTAGTTGATCAAAATTCTTGATCACTTAATTTCATGTACATATACAACAAAAGTATGAATTGAACTAGATAAAGAGTAATCTTTGAGAATAATATAAAGATAGTAATATTGTTTCAAAGGCAAAAATATTATACACGCAATGTTCATTTCATTCAAGAATTTAATGTAAACATTGAATAGATGAATAAGAATAGGTTTTTAATGCTTAAAAAGCATCAACTTTTCTGAAAAGTCAACTTTGCCAAGGAAATGAAACTTTCGTTGAAGTGAATATATAATCGCCTCTATATAATATACATTAGACAAATGGTATTGCACACAGGAAAGATTGATAAAAGGAATAAACGAAGAAACGAAACTATTCAGTAAACAATGTTCCAGTTATTAGATATAAGTGCAAACCATGAATATTGAAAAACAATAAAATATGAGAATGAAATGGATGAACCAGATCATAATAAGATTTTTTTGAATATCATATTTGATTATTTAACACATCCTCAAAAATTAGAGGACATTAATAGTTACCAGTATTTGCTTATAGATGTCTTCGAAGAATTGCCTGAGTAAGTTGCCATTATTGAGTGAGCATTGCTGAAGTTTTAAGCATGTTTGATGATGCAGTAAATCTTCATCGATTGAAGTGGGTGGGATATGAATTATGCATACCTAACTAGCCTACCTAGACGCCCGATGTTGGCTAGCATTGAAGGATCGACAAAACTAAAACATGACATCAGTTCACGAAGCCGTCGACAGTTTACCACAGCCATGTTGGTAGGAACAGATTATGTGTGTGACTCGTCAACGCTATAACCAAGATCACTGATCGTAATGGTCTGGTGATTAGGTTCTGTGTCTCTTGCCTAAATTTCGTGTTTAGAAACTATTTGATAATTGTACTCTACAAATTCACGATCTTAGTAACGTATTCTTAATACTTAGGCATGTTATTATTACTGACATTACAACTAGTCTTAATACATTAGTACTTAACTTGAAATTTTTACATCTCTGTTAATGCAGCATGGCAACTTAAAATGATGCATATATGTGCTAGGTTATATGTTGCTTATAATTAATGCATTAATTGAAAATTAGCCTACCTAATAAAACCATAGTGAGTACAGAGAAAATTACAATATTCGAGATGGTAGCTTTGTTATATGTAGTATAAAGATAAATAATATCAGTCAAAATAAGTTTGAGCCTGACAGTTAGTGACCCAGAACCAAAGCCCTGGTCTATGGAATCACATATTGATATGAATACAAAACAGACTACGTAAGCATGACATTCATCACTACCCATTGATAAATCACTGAAAATATCTAAGTTCAACAAAAGATCAGTCGCGGTCTTACAATAATTTCTCAGATTGTGGTGGACAGTCAAGGTCCAAATAGAACAACGGGCATTAGTTCCCTCAAGACTAAAGATGTCTTTCTTATAAGAAGCGATTAGCACGATTTTATGTAAACTGCTTCCAAATTTTCAGGAATTTGTAAAAGTGCGAATTGCTACAAAACTACATACTGCACAATATTCATTAGTAAAGCTACAGTTGAAAAAAGGCAGCAAAATATCACCTAGTTACACAAAACAATCTAGCATTTAAAATTTAATAAACTATGTGTTCTGACACAATTTCCTAAACTAATGGAAAAGATTGCAGTCAATTATTGTTTTATACTCTTACAATACGATTAGTAATTATTTGAAGTATATATATACCGAAGATGGTTTACACGTGACCGAGAATTTACTTCCCAACTACATAAGAATAAAAATATATAAACTAAAAGAGCACTTTGACAAACTGAGTCTAATCAACAGTCAATAACTTCGAAGATTGATTTCACGTCATGGATTCGTTATTCCAGTCTTTCTTCAACAAATTGGTAAGTTAGCCAGGATAACGTCAGGATTAGTAGTGCTTAGACTTCAAAATCATTAGTCGACGTAGGTTACTACATAAATCAACTGACTGGACATCACGCGAAGTAATTATTAACAGGTGATGTGAATTATTTATCAGTAAAATGAAATATGCAATTAAGCCATGATTAATTAACGAACAAAACAATAAACTGTCTGAAGTAAATTAAATTACGTTTACAAGAACATTATTTCCTACTAAACGTAATGGCAATACCGTATAATTAGTGTAACATTTGTTACAGCTAGCAATTTTGTATATAATCCCAGTAATTTATGGATAAGAAGTCAAACCAATTAACTTACCCACAAGCAATCCACTGTGAATTAGATGAAGAAGAGATAGATAAACCATTTGTACTGGCTTGATCGAACCAACGATGAACAATTCTGGGTTTATTAGTTCGTAGATCAAATACATAGATAGAACCTTCAGCTAAAATTTAAAAAATGGGAAAATGATCAAAACTAATAAAAGCAGATTGTAAATTTGATACAAAACAGTAAATAAATGGTTTTTATTATCGATTATATGACTTATAAAAAGTACTCGAACTCAAAACATTGTCGTTAAGCAGAATCTATGTTACTCAGGAACAGAATTATTAAAATAGAAATAGAACTATTTTGAACCAGATGACATTTGATCAAAACAGCTCATCCGCGCATGCCGCTTACTCTCATAGTTTGTCGGTAGGTGTAGACTTAATGATCGACATCCGTGAGATAAATTTAACCATTGTCAAAAACTTCAAATGATATGGCTTAGAATTGTTCGCAACGGCATATATCTTGCTTATAGTCGGTAGATGAAGGAAGAAAATATCTACACATCAAACACTGTGTGACTTGCCTATACATGCAAGTATGACTGTTATAACTAGACATTTGTTTCATTTCCAATTTCTGATTGGTGTGTCACACTACCCTTTTTAATGAATATACTTCATGTTCTTTTACTAATTGTTATTTCGTGTTCGATAAATTACCACAACAGTAGAGTCAAGATGAATGACAAACTTAGAAAACTACTTCCCACAAGTATACTTTATGTATTTTGATTGAATGTGCAACCAATATTTTTTACTATTTTTTAATATTATCCCCCCCCTGTCCTAGCCTCCTATTCGACCTAATGACCGTTATTATATCATTTTTCATTAATGATCTATGTATAATTAGTTAATTACAAAACGAAGATAATAATGACAGAAAACTGGGGCAACAGATTCTGTTTAATGACGTTTTAAGTTTAACTGCTTTTTGTACGTCATTCAACGAATACATGAAATAAAGAATCATTATCCTTGTTACTACATTGTTGGCTCAATCAAATGATTTCCCTTTTCTGGTTCGAAGACAAGAGCATTGGATAGATTGGTTATTGTTAGAAAATTGAACATTATTCAATCACCAACCAAGATTACCAGTTGATTGGTTAGAAGGAATTCAATGATCAGAAAATCGGCTAGCTCAAGAACACAACAGAAACAAATAAAGTTAAAAGACCAAGTTCACATACCGTTGGCTATAGTTAAGCTTAGATTCTGTTTAACAGTTTGCAAAACATGCTTAAAAAGACACTTGTAGGCAAACAGATCCTAAGAAGTATAGGTGTATTTTTTTTCAACATAATCCAAATCTTGGGATTCAAAATATTTTATACTGACTTTCTGTGTAGTACATTTGCTTGATTCACCACTACCACTTTTCCTATTTCCCATCTTGTGTGACAATTTGAACCGGTAAATAATCGTATTTAGCATTGCATTAATTATTTCTAAATATCTATTCTTTACATTTGTTAATCATTGCAATGACAGTGACGAGTAAGTATAGACAACCCCTAAGTGGATACAAGTATTCAGCTGAATTAATGAATCCAAATCCAATGATTTACATGCTCGATTCTTTCGCTGATCCAAAAGTATTCAACCTACTTTAGTTATATGTATTGTACCGTAATTCGTTATATACATGTGCCGTCCCAATCATCAATGTAAGGTTGACACAAATGTACAACCATTTAATTTAGATCTCAAAATCAACATACTAAGAGAAGCTCGAGATGAAAAGCTTATGATAGTTATAATGTCGCGAACGGTTAGGATCTAAAGAAGTGAAACACAATTCAGAAAAATGATACTCGTGAATTAAAAGTTACATACACGTTCAGTGGACCATTCTAAAACATACGAGTTACACGTTTACGCTGAACATTATTGTAAAGTGGATACATCAAACAATCAACATATGAGATAATATGGTATAACTGAGATTACGCCATATTATATTAACATTTATTAATCGAAGGAATTTGTAAATAAAAGTAAATGAAGAAACCCCTTTAAGTTATCATTTCTAGACTTACCGCCATAAGTATTCAAAAATGTCCCATCTTGAGTAAAGCAAATTGAATTAATTAGACCGCTTGCTCGCATAACAGAAATTTTTTCTAAGCTCTGTAAATATCACAATAGATAGTAAAATAGATATGTTCATTTTAGGATGAACGTTATCTTTAACCTATAAGAAAACTTTTATTATTGCAAGTAATATATTCTTAATAATAACGCATCTCATCTTACCCCACCGATTTCCGTCGCTGACAGTAATGCCTGTAAAGTATGAACCTAATACACCAAAAAACACTCACATAAAGCCGTGTATGAAAGACCCTAGGCGTTGTCCTTTTGGTTCTGCAGTCAAGCTTTCAAGCCAACTATTAATCCAACTTCCTTGTCAAGTACCTGAAAACGAAGTATCTTCCAAGGAGTGACAGCTGCTCAAACAAACTTAATAGCACTTGAGATCGCTGACGTTTGACTGTTTAGAAAGTCAATACTCAACCAAGAGTAAAACTAAAACCGTGAGTTTTTCGAATATTATATTACTTCAAACAACAGTGTTATCCACGCACAATGACTATGATATTTCCTTAATACGTTAAAATTGCTAAGAGTGAAGGTAACACTGCTCAATATCTCTTTAACAAAATGCATTAGAACCATGGCACCATTATCAAGTTAGATTAGGGGCCATTAATATAATAAAACAAACATTTTCTGTAACATACGTTATCTGAAATAAAAGCGCTATATCTTAAAGGTAGAAGTAGCAATACTAATAACTACTTTCATGTAATAAGTTTAACCAATAATTCATCACCCCCCCCTTCATACTCAACTAGCTTTTGATAGAGGAAGTAATAATTTTCTATGCTGAAAGAGCTCGATATGAAGACTGACTGGTTTCAATATTAATCCCTCTTAGCACAATATATGATCCATTTTTCTTAAAAATGAGTTCGTCATTTGGGATTGATTTAGATAGACACAAACTAACTCGTAAGTCGGCCAGATACACAGCGCTTCCATTTGTTCCAAGTGCTACCAAATTCGGATGAGCTGATGAAATGGAACATTTAGTGATTTTTTCATCGGTGGGTGAACCAATAAACCGTCTTGCACGACTTTCACTCCCAGTTTCTAAATCATAAATCTATAAAAAAGCGACAAAATAGAAAACTCAAACTAAAAGCAAATAAGCAATATACAGTGAAGCAAATATATCTTTAAAATCAATTATGATCAAAGACAAAACTACAATCCGCTAAGGGTAGCAGCTTGATAAAACGAATCTTTAGTACCCTAAGTAAAACACTGGGACAGTGAAATATGCGATACAATGCACAAAGTGGATAGATAAAAGTAAGTAGTGCCATTCTGTGTATAGTATATGACAAGAAGAGCATAGAATATACTACATTATGTTGTTAAACTATTATTTAAATGGCATTAAAATGAATGTTCTACAATACAAACAAAAAGATAACTGTACACAACCGGCTTAACCACATTTTAGTAAACTAGTACTCATAGTGTACAATTGACAGAATGATACAAATGTAAGAAACTGAAATGTACATCAACTGAATAACCGATGGGAAGCAGGATGAATCAATGTATGAAGTGGCAAAGTGCATTAAATTTATTTACACTATAAACAAATAGGTGAAACAAAAACCACTGTACTACTTATTATAGTATAAGTAACTTAATAATAATAAACTAAAAAGTAATTGTCTCGCAGTTGCATGATAAAAGTAAAAAAGAGGCTCAATTTAATTAACTATTTATATCTAAGAAACAAGAAAAATTGAAATTTATGATCTCGTTCAAAAACACACGACCAGAATATGGATAACAGTCAAAAAATGAAAAGAGTAAAATTCACTTACGCGAAAAGAGCCAATATTTCCAGTGAAAGTAACCTTATCTCCATGAGTTGTAAATTTAGCTGAAGAAAGAGAAAAGTCTTCATACACACGATCACGCAGCAATTCGTTTTCTAAGCCATCAACCTATATAACAATAAAACATTATAAATAATCATTAAGCTTCATGGGATTATAGGATATTAGTGCTCCATGAATAAAATATGTTGATCAAACCACTAAATCAAGGTACTAGGATCCTATAAGAACCTTAAAGAACACATCGTACACTAATCCTATTGTGCCTAAACTGTGTGAACAACTTACTACTATAAATGAAATACAATACTCTGGACTTACTTGCTATAAGGATTTTAACAGTATTCAAAATTGCAGTCATTCAGAAATATACAAAGTAGAATGTGGAACATATATGGATTGCTCCAAGATGTCAACCTCAACAGAGCAATTGGATGAATAGTAAAGTAGTAGAAATCATAGTAGCAGTGGTAAAAAATATGTTAGACGTAAAAAAAGATCATAAAAATGGGAATTAATTTGTGGAAACGTATAAAACTGTGTTTAGCGCGGGATTTAAAGGAGTAAAAAAATGAATAGACCTTAGCCACTCTAACCGAATCTAAGCCATATCACCCAGTCTAAAACCATTGATCACGACAGTCGCGGGGTCACCAACTAGAAAGTTTGAATACACCAACATGGCAAGAACCAAAAGTCTTTGACTTCAGGAACTAATGTCACGTTTTACTTCGAGTGGCCCAAGATTTCTTCTACTCTTTTCCAACCCTAATCAGCAGTGCATGTCAAGTCACTTAATAGTCGAGTATAAACAACATGTCTTAAAACCCTCAGCTGATGAAGACAAAAGTTGCATCAACTGATTTATTATTTTTTCTTAATACTCCGCTTAGAAGATAGTCAGTCAGCCATAGACAACGTACAATTTGGCACGTGCGTGCATAGGCTCAAGTTTCCATACCACATTAGCACGAGATCGAATTCACAAGAACAACACGATAATATTGATACATTGTGAAGAAATAAAACAAAGATGTGTGCGAAAGAATAATCGAACTTAATATTAAGATAATACACATGCGCCACTGACCGTACTAGCAACTGATCGCAATTATCACGCAGACCCCAACCAAATAACCTGCATCTACTGACATGGTTTAAACCAATAGCCCAAGATTTCATGAACTGATGCAATATTTTTATGGCAGTTTCTAGCCTTTTTCCATCCTACTCCTACGGTATCCAACATCGCGCGACGAGGCAGATGTAGATTGGGCATACGTAATACATGTCCCAACCACCCCGGTTGATGATTGTTTACAACCTCATCCATTAATTTGCCATTTTTTCCTACCACTCTGTAGAGCATCGGTATTGTCTACCAAGTCTTAGATGTAAATGGTTAGTTTACCACCAACTTCACATTGTTTCACTGACATAAAACTTCTTTCCGCCAGTGACTCAAGTGAGTTGAAAGGGTTCCCTGTAATTACCAAGTGTGGCTGATGTTTCCTATCCCTTAGCACGCTCTTACCACCAGATGTCTGGGTCTTCACGTGAGCCTTTCATGATTTCTTGAAGTAAGAATCTGCTCTTGCTATAAATCATAAATCATCAAAGTAGCCCGACGTGCCTCAGGTCATTGAAGACAGAAGTCTTCAAAGTATCACTAATATATCATGGAATAACCGGGGTAGGAAATATTGGTGTAATATATAAAGTACTATATATGTATAAGTATATGCTTATAATATTAACTCCGCCTGTAGCCCCCTAGGGTTGCTGCCAGTCCCAAGCCCGGATAAAGGAGGAGGGTTTGGCATGGAGTTAGCAACCCCATCCCGTAAAACAACAAACGTGCTAAAAAAAAAAAGCTAACCAGTAAAAACCTTTATAACCATTTTTACTCTGCCCTGGGAGTTGGAAGGTGTGTTATGACGCCTCATGGTGAAAACCGAGTTTCTTCGGAAGCCACGAGGCCGATATCTCTTTTGACAACTAGAGCAATAATTAATATAGGTACATGGAATGTCCGCACGATGTGGGAGACAGGGAGAACCATGCAAACAGCTGAAGAAATGAAAAGATACAACCTGAAGATACTTGGAATAAGCGAAACGCATTGGTTGCAAGCTGGACAGCAACGATTATCCTCAGGAAATGTGCTTTTATACTCTGGCCAATAAAAAGAAAACACCCCACGCACATAAGGAGTAGCACTGGTGTTGTCCCAAGATGCATGGAAGGCTCTTATAGGATGGGAGCCTCACGGACCTAGGATCATCAAAACATCCTTCAAGACGAAGAAAGAAGGAATTACAATGAATGTTATCCAGTGCTACGCACCCACCAATGACAGCCACGAAGACGACAAAGACCAGTTCTATGCGAGGCTGCAGTCAATCATCGAGAAATGTTCTAATGAGGGACTTCAACGCCAAGATTGGAGTGGACAACACCGGGTATGAAGACATCATGGGACAACATGGACTGGGAGAAAGGAATGACAACGGTGAGAGGTTTGTAAACTTATGTGCCTTCAACAAAATGATTATAGGTGGCACCATATTCTCCCACAAACGTATACACAAAACTACATGGGTTTCACCGGACCACATTACGGAGAACCAAATCGACCACATCTGCATCAATAAGAAGTTTAAAAGGACCGTGGAAGATGTAAGAGCAAGGAGAGGAGCCGACATAGCTTTAGATCACCATTTGGTGGTGGCTAAAATGAAACTGAAGCTGAGGAAGCACTGGACAAGTGGAGCAGCAGTATTACATAAGTTTGATATAGCCCTTCTCCAGGATACTAACAAACGCAACGAATTCAAAATAACTCTCAACAACAAGTTCTAGACATTTCATGATCTACTAGAAGAAGGTGGAACTAATATGGAAGACAACTGGGAAGAGATTAAGGAAACAATAACTTCAACATGTCAAAAGGTTTTGGATCCCAGGAAACAACACCAAAAAGAATGGATTTCTGTTGGTACTCTGGACAACACCCAAGAAAAGAGGAACAGGAAGATAGCGATTAATAACAGCCGGACAAGAGCAGAGAAAGTCAAGGCACAGGCCGAATACACTGAAGTCAACAAGCAAGTGTAGAGGAGCATCAGGTCGGATAAACGGAAATTTGTTGAGGACCTAGCAATGACAGCGAAAAAGCTGCAAGAGAAGGAAACATGAGGCTCCTATACGATACAACGAAGAAGTTAGCTGGGAAATGCAATAAGCCAGAATGGCCAATCATGAACAAGGCTGGCAAACCAATCACTGAAGTGCATGAACAACGGAACAGGTGGGTAGAACACTTCCAAGAACTCTCGAATAGACCAACCCCACTGAACCCACCAGTCATCAAAGCAGTAGCCACGGATCTCCCTATAAGCACAGACCCACCAACAATCGAAGAAATCAAAATGGCCACCAGACAGATCAAGTGTGGTAAGTCAGCAGAACCAGACAACATACCAGCGGAGGCACTGAAGACTGATATAGAAGCAATTTCAAAGATACTCCACAATCTCTTCAGAAAGATTTGGGAAGAAGAACAAGTTCCAGCAGACTGGAAAGAAGGGTACCTCATCAAGATACCAAAAGGTGATCTCAGCAATTGTGAGAACTACAGAGGCATTACTCTACTTTCAGTACCAGGTAAGGTTTTTAACAGTGTTACTGAACAGATTAAAGGACCCAGTCGACGCCCAACTCCGAGATAAACAGACCAGATTCCGTAAAGACCGATCATGTAACGACCAAATCGCTAATCTACGGTTCACTGTTGAACAATCAATTAAATGGAATTCACCACTTTACATCAATTTCATCGACTATGAAAAGGCATTCAAAAGCGCGGATAGGAGAATATTATGGAGACTTCTACGACATTACGGCGTACCCGAGAAGTTAGTCAATATCATACGGAATTCTTACGACGGACTACATTGCAAAATCGTGCAGGGGGGTCAGCTTACAGATTCATTCGAAGTGAAGACCGGTGTCAGACAAGGCTGCTCACTCTCGCCCTTCCCCTTCCTACTGGTCATCGACTGAATCATGAAGACTGCAACATGTGAAGACATTCTCGGAATACAATGGACAACATCGACGCAACTAGATGACTTGGACTTTGCAGATGACCTTCTTTCTCATACATAACATCAAATGCAGAAGACGAACAATATAGCAGCAGCCTCGGAAGCAGTAGGCCTTAACATAAACAAAGGGAAAAACAATATCCTTCGATACAAACAAACACTAACCCAATTACACTTGACAGAGAAATTCTGGAAGACGTTGAAATGTTTACATATACAAGCAGCATAATAGACAAACAAGGAGGGTCTGATTAGGATGTGAAGGCGCGGATTGGTAAGGCAAGGGCATCATATCTACGACTGAAAAACATCTGAAACTCAAACCAACTGTCAGTCAATATTAAAAGTAAAATTTACAATACAAATGAGAAGACAGTTCTGAAGAATGGAGCTGAAACTTGCCAGGAGAACTACGAAAAATATCCTTCAGAAGATAGAAGTATTTATAAACAACGATCTGCGCAAGATTCTTCGGATTCATTGGCCAGATACCATCAACAACAACCTTCTGTGGCAGAGAATTAATCAACTTCCAGCCGAGGAAGAAATTAGGAAAAGACGCTGGAGATGGATTGGACGCACATTGAGGAAACCATCAAACTGCATCACAAGGCAAGCACTAACTTGGAATCCAAAGGCCAAAGAAACAGAGGAAGACCCAGGAACACATTGCGTCAGGAATTGGAAATAGACATGAAGAGAATGAAGAGCACTTGGGAAGAGTTAGAAAGGAAAGCCCAGGACAGAGTTGGTTTTGAGAATGCTGGTCGGCGGTCTATGCTGTACTTGGGATAACAGGCATTAATTGATATGCTTAATATTAAGCTGTCAAAAAAATTTACTGCTACAGTACAGCCAGAACCAACGGAATAAGAGTGAGTTTAGATTACTCTACGTCAACTGTTGTTTTGCTTGGAATACCACCCTTATTTATACTTGTGTGTACTACGAGTATAGGACCAACCAAAATAATTCCTCGCGAATTATGATACACCTTATAAAGCACCTTTTGTAGAATAATGACAGTTCAACCAAAGAAAGAGCAAGCTGTAAACAGTATTGCCAACTTTTACAATCCATTATAACTCAAAACCCGTTGGTAGGAACTTACAAGCTTTTCGCTTCCGAACAGATTATGGAAACTAAGTAAAATTGTCAGACACACTACTTAAGTCGCTTAGTGATTAGTCAACCTACAAAGAATAATACCACCGAACTTCAGCATACATAATTCATATTCTTCATCCGAAATAGGATTATTTGTAGAGACAGTTTGACATATAGTAACCACAAGCAAACGAAATCTTTTAATTTTAGATCCGCATATGAATGAATCACTAGGAATCGTGTGACAGCCAGAAGTTTGTTGTAGGCACAACCAGCCAACGGCCTTTGTATGAGGTATAATCCGCAAATTGATCAATGTGCTACTGTGACGAAACAAAGTATGTTACAAATTCTTTACCAAGTGCCAAACGGGTTATTAAGCCTAAAGCGCATAAGTTATTGAGATATGTCAATTTTTGTTGGTCACGTTTGCAAATTAGGTCACTTTCTAGAGGTATTAGAAGTAATCTTCCAAATAGTGCAGCCTATTCATTTTAACCTAGCTAGTAATTGATACAGGTAACTGCCTAAGTGAGAACATGTACGGTAATTCACTGTAACTTTAAAAACGTCAGTAGTATGCAAATTGTATTATGATTAATACTACTTAATTTTTATCGAGGTCAAGCACCTATTAAAGAATGGGTGAGTGCAATTAGCCTAGACATACATATGCACTTGAATTAAAGACTTCCAGAGACTTTCAGAGTCCGTAAAATACCTAAAATAAATTTAAATTACCTTGAAAAATGCCATAGTGCTATCTACACTTGCGGTTAAAAGCATACAGTAGTGTGTATTAAATTCAGTCGAGACAATTGAAGCCATCGATCTTCTTTCACGGTTCGCATCACTAAGCCTTTTGACTCCTATTTGTTTCCCGTAAGGAAGAGTGCAGGAGCTTTTGTCGTCAAAAGCAGCAGATTTTCGAAAGGAGATACAATTTTCGTCATCCGAGCCAATAACATCAGATCCTTTACGTTTATCAATCACAGCGAATATATCCAAAGCACGTGGTGGTCTGGACGTGAGAAAATATCAAGTAAACCTACCGAACTAATACCTCTGATGGAATATCATCATCATCATCATCCCATGCAGGCTGTAAAACCTGATCTTCTGCATTACTTTTTTCACGACATTTCTTCTTACTGCTATGTGCTTTACCAACTTTAGATTTAAGGCGTTTACGCTGCTAAAGTATAAAAAATTTCCAAACTCACTGAAGACTTGCGGACTTTCGTCACTATTTCGAAGTCATCAGTAGGATTAGCTATGCTAAATTTCAACATCTGTAGACCACACGCCTACATTCAAAAGAGGCAGCTTAACCCTACAAGGTCAGTTCAAATCTCAAACGTTAAAATTTGGCTTTAAATAGTTGTGGACGAAATGGACAAAGCTTTCGCTTCACAGGTTCCTTTAACTAGTAGCAATGGGCCGCCAATTTCACCAGGTACTAGCCTAGGTATACTAAAAATGTAAGGATAAAAGGAGTTGTGTTTATTCTAGTGTACTCAGTAGAATTTGCATAGACTACTTCGAATAATAGGAAATCGCAGGTTTCAGTTGTTCCTGACGAGAATAATTTGTGCTTGCGATCCGACTAATTGTATCGCACTTTCATTTTTTGCAGGGGGAGGGGATGTTTTCTCTAAATTAGATGTTTAAATCTATTTTAAAGAATGGGTGAGTGCAATTAGCCTAGACATACATATGCACTTGAATTAAAGACTTCCAGAGACTTTCAGAGTCCGTAAAATACCTAAAATAAATTTAAATTACCTTGAAAAATGCCATAGTGCTATCTACACTTGCGGTTAAAAGCATACAGTAGTGTGTATTAAATTCAGTCGAGACAATTGAAGCCATCGATCTTCTTTCACGGTTCGCATCACTAAGCCTTTTGACTCCTATTTGTTTCCCGTAAGGAAGAGTGCAGGAGCTTTTGTCGTCAAAAGCAGCAGATTTTCGAAAGGAGATACAATTTTCGTCATCCGAGCCAATAACATCAGATCCTTTACGTTTATCAATCACAGCGAATATATCCAAAGCACGTGGTGGTCTGGACGTGAGAAAATATCAAGTAAACCTACCGAACTAATACCTCTGATGGAATATCATCATCATCATCATCCCATGCAGGCTGTAAAACCTGATCTTCTGCATTACTTTTTTCACGACATTTCTTCTTACTGCTATGTGCTTTACCAACTTTAGATTTAAGGCGTTTACGCTGCTAAAGTATAAAAAATTTCCAAACTCACTGAAGACTTGCGGACTTTCGTCACTATTTCGAAGTCATCAGTAGGATTAGCTATGCTAAATTTCAACATCTGTAGACCACACGCCTACATTCAAAAGAGGCAGCTTAACCCTACAAGGTCAGTTCAAATCTCAAACGTTAAAATTTGGCTTTAAATAGTTGTGGACGAAATGGACAAAGCTTTCGCTTCACAGGTTCCTTTAACTAGTAGCAATGGGCCGCCAATTTCACCAGGTACTAGCCTAGGTATACTAAAAATGTAAGGATAAAAGGAGTTGTGTTTATTCTAGTGTACTCAGTAGAATTTGCATAGACTACTTCGAATAATAGGAAATCGCAGGTTTCAGTTGTTCCTGACGAGAATAATTTGTGCTTGCGATCCGACTAATTGTATCGCACTTTCATTTTTTGCAGGGGGAGGGGATGTTTTCTCTAAATTAGATGTTTAAATCTATTTTAAATAAGTGCCTCAAATAGTGATCAGGAGTGTTTAAAATTTTGTAGGTCATTTTAAGGTCCCCTTTACGCCTCCTGTAGGAGCAACAAGTATAATATTAACAGACGTTCCTCACGTGATCTGAACTTCCGTCCACAAAAGGTGCTTCGTGGTTCTTCCATGAATTTGTTTTAGAGTATTCTTGTCTTTCGGGAGTGAGAAGAAATACTGTTTTCATGCTCCGAGTAAGAGTGAATAAAACCAGCGAACATTATGTAGAAGACCTTTTTATTAAACTAACCGAAGATGCGATTCAGTGCTAATTGGATGGTATTATTCTACAGTCAGCAGTCGATTTCAGGTTGTCATAGGATAAGACAGCTAAATCATTTTTACTAGTGACTAGCCTAGGATATCGAGATATACAACATCCACTACACTGTTTCGCCTAAGAATGCTGGTTCACTTGTCAACTGGAGACATTAGGTTTCTGATATGAGAATACCTTTTAGCAAAACCTTGGTGTTAAAGTGACTAAGGATTCTTCAATCGTAGACAGCATCAAAACGAAAGCCACTTGTCAGTAGTTCGTCAGGTTATTGAGCCAGTCACCTTTGGAGATTTGGGTGATGTGAGCCATCCTCCACTTGTCCCGACCCACGCCGTGTCTTAGGCTATGTGAAAGGTTTGCTGAGGGGAGGTGTAACAACAACTGTCTGCCCAAGATTCTTCGGATTCATTGGCCAGATACCATCAACAACAACCTTCTGTGGCAGAGAATTAATCAACTTCCAGCCGAGGAAGAAATTAGGAAAAGACGCTGGAGATGGATTGGACGCACATTGAGGAAACCATCAAACTGCATCACAAGGCAAGCACTAACTTGGAATCCAAAGGCCAAAGAAACAGAGGAAGACCCAGGAACACATTGCGTCAGGAATTGGAAATAGACATGAAGAGAATGAAGAGCACTTGGGAAGAGTTAGAAAGGAAAGCCCAGGACAGAGTTGGTTTTGAGAATGCTGGTCGGCGGTCTATGCTGTACTTGGGATAACAGGCATTAATTGATATGCTTAATATTAAGCTGTCAAAAAAATTTACTGCTACAGTACAGCCAGAACCAACGAAATAAGAGTGAGTTTAGATTACTCTACGTCAACTGTTGTTCTGCTTGGAATACCACCCTTATTTATACTTGTGTGTACTACGAGTATAGGACCAACCAAAATAATTCCTCGCGAATTATGATACACCTTATAAAGCACCTTTTGTAGAATAATGACAGTTCAACCAAAGAAAGAGCAAGCTGTAAACAGTATTGCCAACTTTTACAATCCATTATAACTCAAAACCCGTTGGTAGGAACTTACAAGCTTTTCGCTTCCGAACAGATTATGGAAACTAAGTAAAATTGTCAGACACACTACTTAAGTCGCTTAGTGATTAGTCAACCTACAAAGAATAATACCACCGAACTTCAGCATACATAACTCATATTCTTCATCCGAAATAGGATTATTTGTAGAGACAGTTTGACATATAGTAACCACAAGCAAACGAAATCTTTTAATTTTAGATCCGCATATGAATGAATCACTAGGAATCGTGTGACAGCCAGAAGTTTGTTGTAGGCACAACCAGCCAACGGCCTTTGTATGAGGTATAATCCGCAAATTGATCAATGTGCTACTGTGACGAAACAAAGTATGTTACAAATTCTTTACCAAGTGCCAAACGGGTTATTAAGCCTAAAGCGCATAAGTTATTGAGATATGTCAATTTTTGTTGGTCACGTTTGCAAATTAGGTCACTTTCTAGAGGTATTAGAAGTAATCTTCCAAATAGTGCAGCCTATTCATTTTAACCTAGCTAGTAATTGATACAGGTAACTGCCTAAGTGAGAACATGTACGGTAATTCACTGTAACTTTAAAAACGTCAGTAGTATGCAAATTGTATTATGATTAATACTACTTAATTTTTATCGAGGTCAAGCACCTATTAAAGAATGGGTGAGTGCAATTAGCCTAGACATACATATGCACTTGAATTAAAGACTTCCAGAGACTTTCAGAGTCCGTAAAATACCTAAAATAAATTTAAATTACCTTGAAAAATGCCATAGTGCTATCTACACTTGCGGTTAAAAGCATACAGTAGTGTGTATTAAATTCAGTCGAGACAATTGAAGCCATCGATCTTCTTTCACGGTTCGCATCACTAAGCCTTTTGACTCCTATTTGTTTCCCGTAAGGAAGAGTGCAGGAGCTTTTGTCGTCAAAAGCAGCAGGTTTTCGAAAGGAGATACAATTTTCGTCATCCGAGCCAATAACATCAGATCCTTTACGTTTATCAATCACAGCGAATATATCCAAAGCACGTGGTGGTCTGGACGTGAGAAAATATCAAGTAAACCTACCGAACTAATACCTCTGATGGAATATCATCATCATCATCATCCCATGCAGGCTGTAAAACCTGATCTTCTGCATTACTTTTTTCACGACATTTCTTCTTACTGCTATGTGCTTTACCAACTTTAGATTTAAGGCGTTTACGCTGCTAAAGTATAAAAAATTTCCAAACTCACTGAAGACTTGCGGACTTTCGTCACTATTTCGAAGTCATCAGTAGGATTAGCTATGCTAAATTTCAACATCTGTAGACCACACGCCTACATTCAAAAGAGGCAGCTTAACCCTACAAGGTCAGTTCAAATCTCAAACGTTAAAATTTGGCTTTAAATAGTTGTGGACGAAATGGACAAAGCTTTCGCTTCACAGGTTCCTTTAACTAGTAGCAATGGGCCGCCAATTTCACCAGGTACTAGCCTAGGTATACTAAAAATGTAAGGATAAAAGGAGTTGTGTTTATTCTAGTGTACTCAGTAGAATTTGCATAGACTACTTCGAATAATAGGAAATCGCAGGTTTCAGTTGTTCCTGACGAGAATAATTTGTGCTTGCGATCCGACTAATTGTATCGCACTTTCATTTTTTGCAGGGGGAGGGGATGTTTTCTCTAAATTAGATGTTTAAATCTATTTTAAATAAGTGCCTCAAATAGTGATCAGGAGTGTTTAAAATTTTGTAGGTCATTTTAAGGTCCCCTTTACGCCTCCTGTAGGAGCAACAAGTATAATATTAACAGACGTTCCTCACGTGATCTGAACTTCCGTCCACAAAAGGTGCTTCGTGGTTCTTCCATGAATTTGTTTTAGAGTATTCTTGTCTTTCGGGAGTGAGAAGAAATACTGTTTTCATGCTCCGAGTAAGAGTGAATAAAACCAGCGAACATTATGTAGAAGACCTTTTTATTAAACTAACCGAAGATGCGATTCAGTGCTAATTGGATGGTATTATTCTACAGTCAGCAGTCGATTTCAGGTTGTCATAGGATAAGACAGCTAAATCATTTTTACTAGTGACTAGCCTAGGATATCGAGATATACAACATCCACTACACTGTTTCGCCTAAGAATGCTGGTTCACTTGTCAACTGGAGACATTAGGTTTCTGATATGAGAATACCTTTTAGCAAAACCTTGGTGTTAAAGTGACTAAGGATTCTTCAATCGTAGACAGCATCAAAACGAAAGCCACTTGTCAGTAGTTCGTCAGGTTATTGAGCCAGTCACCTTTGGAGATTTGGGTGATGTGAGCCATCCTCCACTTGTCCCGACCCACGCCGTGTCTTAGGCTATGTGAAAGGTTTGCTGAGGGGAGGTGTAACAACAACTGTCTGCCCAAGATTCTTCGGATTCATTGGCCAGATACCATCAACAACAACCTTCTGTGGCAGAGAATTAATCAACTTCCAGCCGAGGAAGAAATTAGGAAAAGACGCTGGAGATGGATTGGACGCACATTGAGGAAACCATCAAACTGCATCACAAGGCAAGCACTAACTTGGAATCCAAAGGCCAAAGAAACAGAGGAAGACCCAGGAACACATTGCGTCAGGAATTGGAAATAGACATGAAGAGAATGAAGAGCACTTGGGAAGAGTTAGAAAGGAAAGCCCAGGACAGAGTTGGTTTTGAGAATGCTGGTCGGCGGTCTATGCTGTACTTGGGATAACAGGCATTAATTGATATGCTTAATATTAAGCTGTCAAAAAAATTTACTGCTACAGTACAGCCAGAACCAACGGAATAAGAGTGAGTTTAGATTACTCTACGTCAACTGTTGTTTTGCTTGGAATACCACCCTTATTTATACTTGTGTGTACTACGAGTATAGGACCAACCAAAATAATTCCTCGCGAATTATGATACACCTTATAAAGCACCTTTTGTAGAATAATGACAGTTCAACCAAAGAAAGAGCAAGCTGTAAACAGTATTGCCAACTTTTACAATCCATTATAACTCAAAACCCGTTGGTAGGAACTTACAAGCTTTTCGCTTCCGAACAGATTATGGAAACTAAGTAAAATTGTCAGACACACTACTTAAGTCGCTTAGTGATTAGTCAACCTACAAAGAATAATACCACCGAACTTCAGCATACATAACTCATATTCTTCATCCGAAATAGGATTATTTGTAGAGACAGTTTGACATATAGTAACCACAAGCAAACGAAATCTTTTAATTTTAGATCCGCATATGAATGAATCACTAGGAATCGTGTGACAGCCAGAAGTTTGTTGTAGGCACAACCAGCCAACGGCCTTTGTATGAGGTATAATCCGCAAATTGATCAATGTGCTACTGTGACGAAACAAAGTATGTTACAAATTCTTTACCAAGTGCCAAACGGGTTATTAAGCCTAAAGCGCATAAGTTATTGAGATATGTCAATTTTTGTTGGTCACGTTTGCAAATTAGGTCACTTTCTAGAGGTATTAGAAGTAATCTTCCAAATAGTGCAGCCTATTCATTTTAACCTAGCTAGTAATTGATACAGGTAACTGCCTAAGTGAGAACATGTACGGTAATTCACTGTAACTTTAAAAACGTCAGTAGTATGCAAATTGTATTATGATTAATACTACTTAATTTTTATCGAGGTCAAGCACCTATTAAAGAATGGGTGAGTGCAATTAGCCTAGACATACATATGCACTTGAATTAAAGACTTCCAGAGACTTTCAGAGTCCGTAAAATACCTAAAATAAATTTAAATTACCTTGAAAAATGCCATAGTGCTATCTACACTTGCGGTTAAAAGCATACAGTAGTGTGTATTAAATTCAGTCGAGACAATTGAAGCCATCGATCTTCTTTCACGGTTCGCATCACTAAGCCTTTTGACTCCTATTTGTTTCCCGTAAGGAAGAGTGCAGGAGCTTTTGTCGTCAAAAGCAGCAGGTTTTCGAAAGGAGATACAATTTTCGTCATCCGAGCCAATAACATCAGATCCTTTACGTTTATCAATCACAGCGAATATATCCAAAGCACGTGGTGGTCTGGACGTGAGAAAATATCAAGTAAACCTACCGAACTAATACCTCTGATGGAATATCATCATCATCATCATCCCATGCAGGCTGTAAAACCTGATCTTCTGCATTACTTTTTTCACGACATTTCTTCTTACTGCTATGTGCTTTACCAACTTTAGATTTAAGGCGTTTACGCTGCTAAAGTATAAAAAATTTCCAAACTCACTGAAGACTTGCGGACTTTCGTCACTATTTCGAAGTCATCAGTAGGATTAGCTATGCTAAATTTCAACATCTGTAGACCACACGCCTACATTCAAAAGAGGCAGCTTAACCCTACAAGGTCAGTTCAAATCTCAAACGTTAAAATTTGGCTTTAAATAGTTGTGGACGAAATGGACAAAGCTTTCGCTTCACAGGTTCCTTTAACTAGTAGCAATGGGCCGCCAATTTCACCAGGTACTAGCCTAGGTATACTAAAAATGTAAGGATAAAAGGAGTTGTGTTTATTCTAGTGTACTCAGTAGAATTTGCATAGACTACTTCGAATAATAGGAAATCGCAGGTTTCAGTTGTTCCTGACGAGAATAATTTGTGCTTGCGATCCGACTAATTGTATCGCACTTTCATTTTTTGCAGGGGGAGGGGATGTTTTCTCTAAATTAGATGTTTAAATCTATTTTAAATAAGTGCCTCAAATAGTGATCAGGAGTGTTTAAAATTTTGTAGGTCATTTTAAGGTCCCCTTTACGCCTCCTGTAGGAGCAACAAGTATAACATTAACAGACGTTCCTCACGTGATCTGAACTTCCGTCCACAAAAGGTGCTTCGTGGTTCTTCCATGAATTTGTTTTAGAGTATTCTTGTCTTTCGGGAGTGAGAAGAAATACTGTTTTCATGCTCCGAGTAAGAGTGAATAAAACCAGCGAACATTATGTAGAAGACCTTTTTATTAAACTAACCGAAGATGCGATTCAGTGCTAATTGGATGGTATTATTCTACAGTCAGCAGTCGATTTCAGGTTGTCATAGGATAAGACAGCTAAATCATTTTTACTAGTGACTAGCCTAGGATATCGAGATATACAACATCCACTACACTGTTTCGCCTAAGAATGCTGGTTCACTTGTCAACTGGAGACATTAGGTTTCTGATATGAGAATACCTTTTAGCAAAACCTTGGTGTTAAAGTGACTAAGGATTCTTCAATCGTAGACAGCATCAAAACGAAAGCCACTTGTCAGTAGTTCGTCAGGTTATTGAGCCAGTCACCTTTGGAGATTTGGGTGATGTGAGCCATCCTCCACTTGTCCCGACCCACGCCGTGTCTTAGGCTATGTGAAAGGTTTGCTGAGGGGAGGTGTAACAACAACTGTCTGCCCAAGATTCTTCGGATTCATTGGCCAGATACCATCAACAACAACCTTCTGTGGCAGAGAATTAATCAACTTCCAGCCGAGGAAGAAATTAGGAAAAGACGCTGGAGATGGATTGGACGCACATTGAGGAAACCATCAAACTGCATCACAAGGCAAGCACTAACTTGGAATCCAAAGGCCAAAGAAACAGAGGAAGACCCAGGAACACATTGCGTCAGGAATTGGAAATAGACATGAAGAGAATGAAGAGCACTTGGGAAGAGTTAGAAAGGAAAGCCCAGGACAGAGTTGGTTTTGAGAATGCTGGTCGGCGGTCTATGCTGTACTTGGGATAACAGGCATTAATTGATATGCTTAATATTAAGCTGTCAAAAAAATTTACTGCTACAGTACAGCCAGAACCAACGGAATAAGAGTGAGTTTAGATTACTCTACGTCAACTGTTGTTTTGCTTGGAATACCACCCTTATTTATACTTGTGTGTACTACGAGTATAGGACCAACCAAAATAATTCCTCGCGAATTATGATACACCTTATAAAGCACCTTTTGTAGAATAATGACAGTTCAACCAAAGAAAGAGCAAGCTGTAAACAGTATTGCCAACTTTTACAATCCATTATAACTCAAAACCCGTTGGTAGGAACTTACAAGCTTTTCGCTTCCGAACAGATTATGGAAACTAAGTAAAATTGTCAGACACACTACTTAAGTCGCTTAGTGATTAGTCAACCTACAAAGAATAATACCACCGAACTTCAGCATACATAACTCATATTCTTCATCCGAAATAGGATTATTTGTAGAGACAGTTTGACATATAGTAACCACAAGCAAACGAAATCTTTTAATTTTAGATCCGCATATGAATGAATCACTAGGAATCGTGTGACAGCCAGAAGTTTGTTGTAGGCACAACCAGCCAACGGCCTTTGTATGAGGTATAATCCGCAAATTGATCAATGTGCTACTGTGACGAAACAAAGTATGTTACAAATTCTTTACCAAGTGCCAAACGGGTTATTAAGCCTAAAGCGCATAAGTTATTGAGATATGTCAATTTTTGTTGGTCACGTTTGCAAATTAGGTCACTTTCTAGAGGTATTAGAAGTAATCTTCCAAATAGTGCAGCCTATTCATTTTAACCTAGCTAGTAATTGATACAGGTAACTGCCTAAGTGAGAACATGTACGGTAATTCACTGTAACTTTAAAAACGTCAGTAGTATGCAAATTGTATTATGATTAATACTACTTAATTTTTATCGAGGTCAAGCACCTATTAAAGAATGGGTGAGTGCAATTAGCCTAGACATACATATGCACTTGAATTAAAGACTTCCAGAGACTTTCAGAGTCCGTCAAACACCTCAAAGCTTTCAGTTTTTCTCCTGAGTTGTTAGCGACATTTTGGCATATGAAATAGCCTTACCTCAATCTATGACGTTTGTAAACGTTGACTTAAATCTAGAATGACATCTAGTTTTAGGTACAGATGCATTTAGTTTGTGGTCAACACCATACTACTAAAACAACAGAAGGGTGGTAGACTTATCATATTTGCATTTTTTTCCAAACGACTAGATCCTGTTGAAGAACACTATATCATACTTAACTTGCAGTGAGCCTGACCGTTAGGCATTTTGGTCGGTTTTTACAAGGTAGCAATTTTAATGCTTAAAATGCCCACAAAATATTATACGACTCCATTACGACGTTCTATGATGAGCACTCTCTGTGTGCATCTCAACAATTGTATTAAAAGTTGCAGTTTACCATGGACGTTAGTTTTATTGAAAAAATGCAATTATTGTCGCTTATGCATTATACCGAAATGAAGTACTAAATGTTGCAACACATCAAAACGTTATCCATACAACCTTAGTATCTTTATGAACGGATGATCTAAACTTAATGAAGTTCATTCGGGAATCAACGTCCGTCTTAAATGATATCCCTTTACCCTTATCGGACGCCACAGTCATTTACGGTGTTTCTACTGGAGTTAGTTGCTCTTTGTGCTGTAGCCATTCAAACAGGGTATTCCCCGACATCTTCATTACTTACTTCACCCTGGGAATTCATATACACACGTTTTGTCTGGCCAAATATGCAGACGGATATCCGACGATGGATGAGCTCCTGTGTACCTCGTCAACACAGTAAAATTCGTTGCCACAATAAATTCCGCAACTGATTCCCCCCCCCATACAAACGGTCCAAGTATGTACATTTAAATATTGTTGGCTTCAGTCTACTTCTTTGTACTCCCTGTTGATATGAAATTTTGGTATCCCGGCAGCTGTCACGAATGACCTCAGTCCACAGTTTTAATCAACGCATTTTCAAGGGTCTTCTCGACCCCTTTGGTATCCATCACATCAGCGCCACTGTTTACCATCCATCATCGAACAGTTAGGTGGAACTGACCAGCTTCAGTCTATAACAAATCAACGGGAATATACAAGCCCTTCCTAATACCAATGTGCCCGCTGCACAAGTGTGACTGTCTGAACTCAGTAGTCTAGTGGTGAACACGGTGGCGTTCGACACGAAACGGACTCAGTTCGAACCCCAGTGTGAACATCAACATTGGGCTGCAGGTACATCCAGCCGATGAGTCCCAAATAGGACGAAACGCGCGTCCTGGATTCCACTTGCCAGTCACAATCCAACTTATATAAGTTAGGTGGAACGTTTTCACCTCAAGTTTAAAAAACTGCGTTAATAACCCCGATCACTTTATTACTTATCAACAAACTAGAGCATGCATATTACGTACGGTAAATCAAAAAATGATTTTCCGTTTAATTTTTTCCCATAAATTACTTTAAAACACGCTGAGGGTGGAACATAAAGGGGAAAGCTAGTTAAGAATATGCTCGTTTGGGTGCTCCAGAAAAACACAGCGATTCTATTAGAAAGTGTAGTATTAATTTGCTCTTTGAAGTTTCTTCTTACTGGTCGACCGTTGAATAAGCCATGGTGACCTCGCAAAAGTCAAATTTATGGGGGGGGGGAATGCTGTAGCAGATTTGACATCGAAGTGACTTGCCTTCCAGATAAGCTCCTTTCGGGAGGTAGATGTTGACGTTTATTCCAGGCCTATTTTATTCATTGCATTATTCTTTGATTTTCCTTCCAAAACTTTGTATGGCTCTTCGTATGTTCGGCAATTTTAAACGTTTACTGTAATCTCACATTGTTAGGGTCTTCTAAATGCTGTATGTAGATGTTTTACATGTGTTCTCATCTAAGCTTGGTATCAACATATGTGTGGAGATGATCAATTTCTTAGAAACCCAATATCTATGAAACACGGAAATGCTCGTGCTGTATTTCTCAGTCCGTAGGGCATTCGTAAAAATCTAGGGTTGTAGCAGTTGTTTTCTAAATATTGCCTTCAACCATAGGTATTTGATTGTAGGACTACGCCAGGTAGATTTTCGGAAATGCGGCTTAACTCTTCATGGTATGTGGGATAAATAGTGACGATCTAGTGAGGTTCGGGTGCTGAGTAATTGGCTGTGGGTCATCAAACACTACTATGCATCCTGGAGACTATATGTAATGGAAATGACCACTGGATGCTGGATGGAGAGACTATTCCTGAGTCTATCATATGGTCGATTGTTTTCTTAGCTATCCTCAGTTTTTCAGGTACAAGTCGGCGTGCTTTTGAGAATATCGACCGATTTGTCGTCGTGATGAGATATGTAATCCTGCTGGTTACACATGGCGATTCCGTTTTGTCTCGTTCAAATCGGGATACCTGTCACGTATAGGCGGAGAATAAGGGTTAACTAAATGTTCAAAACAAAGAAAGCATAAGCAATAACCTGGGTCAGCAGTTTCATGAACGGTTAGTTTAATGTCACTGTCGTCTAGTCACATTTTGCTGGGGTACGCAAACTCAGTAAATCGATGCGTCTTCATATCGGCAATATTCGAAATTCAATACACGGGTTTTCGTAAACCCATGTTCGAGTAAACAAACCACTTAACCTAGGCCATAATTTTTTCCGCCGGCCACCTGGAGGTCGAATGTAGTTTTTACGTTGATAACTGGACGAAGTGGATAAAGTGTCACTTCGTTTTTTGTTGCATGAGGCTCTTTCATGGAGGAACAAACTTCCAGTGATCTCCAGAGTCAGATCAACAGAGAAAGCCAGATTGTCTACTGTATTATGAAATGTTGCTAAAACTTCCTGTGCCTGTTGTGGCAGCTCAGACAGGAAAATTGACAGAAAAACCGTTAAAAATACTCTCACTGATCACTCCCCGTATACATGAGAATAAACTTAAATTTCACATGACAACAGTTTTGCTGCCGAACTGGCACCAAATTCAATGTTATGGGACATTTCGTACAATGGTTTCGTATCTTCAATTCTAATAGAATTATCCAGACTTGTAAACAAATTTTTATCTAACTATGAGAATCGTGCATTCTCATATGTTGCTGCTAGACAAACGTCAACTGTTAATCAAGCTCTACTTAATTCAGTTGGGATGATGTACCTGATTAGGTTACGTGGAGTTACGCTAAAGTAATACTATGTAGGGACACCGTAGCTTGGCCCACCATAACTGCGATGACCAAGCTCTCTTACTATTTCAATACTTGCCTTAGAAGAAACAACCATACCAAGTAAAGATACATTTAAGAATTAAGAAGGTCAGAGACATAGAATGAATTATGACCACGTAGCACTAAACGCCGTGTTCGCTTTGTATCTATATAGTGCACGGAAACGACGATGGCATAAAAAGAGCTGGAGTAATACCCTAGCCCTAACTGATTGTTACGGAATAGTGTATTCACACTAAACATCATAATTTTAAAAGATCAGTTGAACTTAAGTAGTAGTAATCAAGACTCATGCACTAAAATTCATAAATTATCAGGTTTTTTACATACGTAATTAATAAACCACTTTCCACATTATCCATATCTAGTAACCATGGCTTGAAAACATTAACGGTTGAACTTGTTTTAACCACCTATTTCGGAAGCAACGTCATTCTAGGTATAAATAGAACTAAGTAAGCCATTGGAATCAGTTATTGAGTATTTGGAGAATGCAGATCTTTGTGAAGACATTGACGGGGAAAACAATCACATTGGAGGTTGAGCCTAGTGACACGATAGAGAATGTGAAGGCGAAAATTCAAGATAAGGAAGGTATCCCTCCTGACCAACAACGTCTAATATTTGCTGGTAAACAGTTGGAAGATGGTCGTACGTTATCTGACTACAACATTCAGAAGGAGTCTACTTTGCATCTTGTTCTTCGTCTTCGTGGTGGACTATGATTTGTCAAATTTAAGTTAAGAAATAAATTTTAGTTTTTCTGTCTTATTTTTTGTGATTTTTGTCGTTAGGTTTGTGTTTGTAATTGTTTGTCGTGTTGAAGTGGTTGTCTCTCCGGTTTTTATGTTAGTAGTGTACTTTGTAAACGATAGTCAGCGTGTATATTCTAGTGTGCGGTTATCAGCCTCAGTTCTAAGTTTAGCGTTGTTGAGAACCTGTTGTGAATTAGGTTGCTTGTTTCGACATGGCGCGCTAACTTGTTGTTTGGTGAATGCTAGCGGCATAGGTTGCGAAATGTCCTAGTTACACTGCATAGTCTTGGCGATCGTTTACGGGCGTTGGCTGTACAGATGGCGCACACATGTGCTGCAACTTACTGTTACAATATGCATAATTTGGGGTTTAGATGCCAGTAGCTCCAATGGTGTTGTCTGTGATTCGTTAACCCGTAAGCATTCTGTGTGGTGAAGCTCGTCACAGTTTCTGTCTTGTAGGTTGGGCGCATTTGCTTCTATAGCAAGCGATTGTATGTTAAGACTCGTTGACAATTGCTAGTCAGGATGAACTTGAGACGTATTACGGAGGTTACATGCAGATGTGTCACTGTAAACGCTATGGGGAATACTTGTAAGTGGGTGAACTACCTGTTGCTATCGAACAACAGGGTAGAATCTGTTCTCTGTAAAGTTGAGTGGACGTGAAATGTTCTTGAAGTGTAACTAGACCAGATTCTAGTACTTGGGTCCCTTCAACTTTAGGAAGTGTAGGAAGATCTACGAGGTGTAGACTGTAGGAACTCCCATAGAGTGCCCTGTTCTACTAACTTGTTTAGGAGCCGATGGAAGAGTTATGTATGCTGAAAAGCACTAGTGAGAGGATGGTTAGTAAAGTTGGGTTTTTCACAAACTTCGTTAGGAACACATCAAGGCTACCTTTTATAGCTAAAGATTTAAATTCTTCAAATCACAATATTGAAGCAGTTGGCTTAGAAGAACCCGATGTTGCTAGACTACCAAATAAACTTGTAGGGGATTCTGTGGGACCCAGTTATATACAAGTAAGGGCACGAAATGAATAGTGAGTGTTTATGTGAAGCGCTGCTACCCAAACGCATCGCAAGGTAAGTCAACAAGTAAATGGAAGGGTGCTGTAGCAAGCCCTGGCCTAAAAGTAGGGACAGCACAAACATGGGAGCTGTCACGCAATATATAGATCAGTGGTTGTCAACATTTTGGAGACTCGTAGTGAGCTAGGTGACAGTATGGTTTCAGGGTGAGTTATCCACGTCTCACAAACTTATTAGTAGCACGAGAAGATTGGTATGAAATGCTAAGATTGAAAAATCCCTATAGGTTTGCATATTGACTTGAACAAGGCTCTCAGTAAGGTCTTTCACTCCAAACTGCTACTTAGTTTACAAATTAGCAAATTTTCGTGAAGGTTTTTATTCTTAAGTGACTTCCTTAGCAAACATATTCAGTGTACAAGTGGGGTTAGAGTCGGTTAAATGTAGATGGTACTTCACAGAGTTCCTCGGAGCAGTTTTGGGCTTCTTGTTATTCGTCTTGCATAGAGACGACTTTTATGGTCTGCTATCATCATCAATTTTACTATATATGATATACGAGGTAAGGGATTGTTCAGACCTTCGAAAAATGGTTTAGCATTTCTCAACAACCGTTGACTGACCCTAATTACATTATGACGCACAATGGAAGCCGAGGTGGGAATACACAAATGATAAGTAGTGTTAGGTTCTGGTTGTTTAGACACCCAATGATGTGAGAGTGAAGATTTGGAGATCATTCCACATTGTCGTGTAGTGGCTGCTCGAGATTTCAGTGCATGTTTCTGGTCATTACGCAGAGGTTTCAGCTATGTTGATGTTTAGGTCTTCCTGATTTTGCATACTGTGTTCATCCAACCATGACTTGTGTACTGAAAGGGAGCGGCTAACGCTTGTCTAGAGAATAAAATGAGTTGTAGGAAATTGTTCAGGAGACATAGACCAAACTGGTTCTCTGAATGTTGTATGATGGGCGACTAACTAAACCTATTCTGGTTGTCATAGAGAGTAACTAGAGGTGGTCAACTCACTGTAGTCAAATTACTTAATAATCTAATTACACCTAACGCTCTCCTTCCTCTTGCTTCCCAGAGCAGCAATGTATGACACTACGAGAGTATTGTAAGATTTGGACCAGTCATCTGCCAGTTGGCTGCCACTGACTATTTCTTGTAATAGTCAGTGAGTAGAACTCATCACACCAGTAAGTGGTTACAACTTCATCATTTTGGTGAGAGAAATGTACAGCCAATTTCGTAGAGTAGTGTGGAATTATTTTAATGTTTTCTCATAGTTGTTTATTTCCCTAACTGATTGTAAATATAAAGACTGTCTATGACACATAGACGAGTGTAATATAGATGGAGTGAAATCTTCCTATTTGAATTATCTCTATGGTTCATCACTTCGAAAGTTGTCAGATATTTAGAATATCTTTGAATATACAACGCATGTATGTGGTACTTATCTCCCTTCAAGCACTTCGAAATGCCTACAGTTGTATGGTATTGTACGTGAGAGATGGCGAACTGCAGTGATGCGTGTTACTCGATTTAGGTACTCTAAAACGAAACATTGAGAAGTTGTTCGGAGAGATTGCAACTTGTTTACCGTAATAGTATCTTTAGAATACATATCTGATTATGTAGAGTAGACTGAAATTTGGTTGTGAGAATATTAGCTCATTTGACTTGTGTTAATCGTCGTGGTAGTTTCTTATTAAAAGTGTTTGCCTTTGAGATTGACAGTACTTTCCGGGGTAGAATGTTTTGGTGGTTGATCAGCCAGTGATAAGAATGGGATTCCACCCCGAGTTTATTTGGTTGTGTAGTTTGGGTTGATTTATACTAACCTCGGTGACGATTAGTTGTACAGGAATAGGGAGAGAGTGAGAGTTATCTCAGTGAATTGATCGGTCAGTAGGCATATCATTATTTCGCATAGGAGATAAGATAGCTTTAGGTTCTATTTATAAAATTAGGATTAAATATTGTGACGTTTGAATCTGTCATGATAGGAGAGATTGGTAGTGATTATGATTAACTCCATACCTACTAGTTGAACAAGCTGGTGAATCAGAGTCTTTACAAAGAAATGAGTTAGCTGCGTGACTGCAGTGTATTAGATGGAGTATGAAATGAGCAACTTGTGAAGGTTGTACATGATGGCAGTAACACGTGAAACACTTAGACAGCTGTTGGATCGGAGTATGTGATTGTTTTCTGGTCGTGGTGTATATTTACTTGTAGGTTACTTTATTAATGAATTTGTGGGGTTTTGCTTCATTGATGATGGTGTATTGGTGGTCACTGAAGTGACTGACATGCACTAGTTCATTCTCTTTAGAATAAATTCCCACTCTTCACAGATTTCAGAGCATCTAGCTCATTCATCTAAATCAACCTAGGCCTCACGTTTATTATGGTCAGTATAAGAATGAATGGAATAATCCTTTAACAGAGGTAATGTCTAGTTAAGGATACAGTGAATGAATAGGTGCTTACTTACAGAGTCTTCAAGGTGATAATAGACCCGCCAGACACTTTCTCTAACAGCAGCTAGTTACAGTTTTATCTAATGAATCGATAGGAACCCTACTGTCAAGAAACATATCAATCATCGTCTATTGTATTCTAGCATTTAGTGGGATGTGAAGACATCCTTTACCTGAAGGAAAACCAGGATGCCCTTCGGGAGTTAGTTTCTGACGGATGGAAATAGCCTAGTATCCGTGAAGAAGGGGTAGTTATTGCATATGTTATGAAGATCCTTCTTATTGATAATAATCACGATAGCTTCATCCCACGATGGTGGAACACAAACACATTCACAGATCTTCCCAACGAATCGATCAGTTCAATAAGCAGGAGTTTGCCACTATAAAGTGACAAGTATAAATTGCTATGGAATCTGGTAACTTGTGGCGCTTCAGACGATGTAGTTCTATACATACGTTTCCATATGAATGTATTTGAAAATCGTCGATCATCAGGTTCATTTAGGATATTTTCTTGAGAGAACAATGTAGCTGATTATAAATTAAGCACATGCTTGGTTTACTTTGGCACTCTCTACTTAGGTTATTAGTGGAATTCTTTTGCTATAATTCCACGGACGAAATTTTTACTTTCTATGCTGATAATTCCTTTCTAAATAAAAACTGAACCCCATTACATTACATAATGTGCCTAACATTGCTATCAAATGTCTTAAATTTGGAATAGTTAACAATCATTGGAAACATCGATTCTTACAGAAGAAAAGTAATGGATATTCACTTTTTTTACAGAAGTGAGTCTACGATTGAATATAAACTATTTCTATTAAAAAATATATATACTTTAAAGTCATATAAAATAATTTTCATATTTTATAATTAGTTGATATGACAATATTTCTATGCATGTGATCTTAATAATTTAAGACGAAAACATTCATAATATGATTGGCTGATTTATCAATGTCATATGATTACGTAATTTATAAAGAAATATAACATTCTATGTTAGAATATTTGTATATCGCATGTGATTCAGTCGAGATAGGAATGCTTTCTTGTAAACAAAAATGTTTATAAGATTAATTTGTGTGGTAACACTTAATATGTATACACTTTTCAACGTCATTTTAACATGGTACTGTGATATATAGGGTGTTTAAAAGGCTAAATATTTAAGAGAATCAATCTAATCAAGAATGAGACAGTAACTATCCTTTAATACGATTAAGTTGTATTTGTTAAGTCAATAATATTGTACACAAAACGTGGGGATATAGTAAGTTGTCCTTTTGAGCTAAGCATGACCATAACTAAGTGCACATTATGCTTACCCCTATAGCTTGTACAGTTTGTAATTTTTCATCAAACATTACAACTAAAAATAGCATGTGATCTTTATGAACTTTCTAATAGCACATGATATGTCTAGATTACTCTTTCTCTCCTACCCCCTCAGTGAAAACATTTTGTGAAATGTAGTTTGATAAGCGTGCATTATCAAGGTGTTTTAAACTAAAGCGTAACATTAGTTCAGGGTTCCCGCTTACTCCCGCAACAATAGAAACTATTTTAAGTGAGGAATATTCTTAGAAATAAAAGGACAAATACCAATAGCATTCTCTATAAATATTACTTTGACCGACTATTAGGCAGGGCTTGAAATGTTGAGGATTCGTACTGAGTTGAAACGAAATCCATTTTATTAGCGTACATATATTGAACTAAACTGCTTATAAGGTAATTCACTTATTCGCTATGCTTATAAAAATAACACGTCAAATACAAAATACGGTTTCACCAAACCTTTTTCAATCTGAAAATATTTGGAATTCAGCATTAATCGATTTTAATTGATCACTCAGTATTATGTCGTGTTGCCTAGTTTATAGTTGGAGAATATGAAGATAAGTTATGAGTTTAGGGTTAACATTTTTGATTGATACACCTTTAGTGATATGTATCCCGACCGTAACTGCTACCGTGACGTGGTGGTCGGGCTTACCTATCGTGATGACCCAATCGAGCTATATTGGCTGGAACGCTTGTTCCTCCAGGTCCTACCATGCCAAGCAGGTCTGTTGGAGAGCGATAAGACTAAATGCAGCAACCTAAGATCTGAGGGCGAAGTCGTACTGCTGGCTGCAGCGGGGTGTGACAGCAGTAAGGTGTTTCCCTCGGATAACCAGCATCCGCAGTGATGCTGCCTTCTCACAAAGGAAGGAAGGGGTTAGAAAAGGTCGACCCTAAAAATGTCTCACCTCACCTTACTCCACGGATTTCCGTCTCCGGCAGTAAAGCCTTCTGAAGAACGGAGCTAACACTTCGAAAACATCCCATAACAAGGTCGTGCGTGATAAGCCTCAAGCAGTTGCCCCTTTGACTCTGCGATCGCGCTTTCAGGTCACTATGACTAATACTAACCCAGCTTCCTTTTCAGGTACCTCAAGAAGTAATACCCTTCCATGGTGTGGGCAGCCAGGAAGTGGCAGCCGCCCTCGTACTTCTAACATCACACGAGATCATCTTGTTCGAGGTCAAATCTCACCCTCATCTCTTAATAACTCTCTTATCCCCACGATTAATCCTTTCAGCATAACTTTATTACTTCACGCCTCTAATGCTGATCGTTCGAGTTCACGAAACGTTATTCCTGGTCTCCTGAAACCTCGCACTAAACTATATAACGGAGCTGTTAACTTTCGAACTTTGTGCCAAATAGAACAACATACCTCCTTAGCTATAACTCTAGAATCTCGCTCCATCAATGTCTACTGCGTCTCTAAAACACGTGTACAGGATCCAGGTACAATCATTTGCTTGACTTCACTTTGTCAAAATAAAGAATCAGCTCGGTTCACACTTCCTATTTCCGGATACCGCATCGCTATCACTCACAACATTGCTGGTGTAGGTATAGCATGAAACTCAATAGATAAAACAGGCTCTTATCGACTGGATCCCAATAGAAGTCTATTATGCGCTGTCCGTCTAAACGGGACTGTAAGAACTCAGAAAGATAGGGACACACGCCGTTGCCTCTTTGTTGTCTTTGCCTACGCTCCCACTGGTTGTAGCTCAGATGAAGTAAACGATGAATTTTACGGAAAGCTTTCCTACCTCCGAAAAGCTAAGCTCACTGATATAGTGATCGTGGCTGGTTTTTTTAGATTAGGCAAAACCGAAAGACACCTAGGTTGATCCCGTAGTGTCGAGGCTCAGCGAACAGATAATGGCTACCGTCTATTACAACTATGTCCAGATAACCGTATATTTCTCGCAAGCGCCAACTTTAAACACCAGGAAATACATCAGTTGTCATGGCGACCCTCACAATCAAATCAACGCTGGACTCAAATAGACCACATTGCCACCAGCCACCGTTGGAGAGGCTCGATAGAAGACTGCCGCCCATTTTGAAAAACATGTTTAGACTCAGACCACGCTTTAGAACGAGCGCGTATTAGTCTGCGTCTCACTGGACGTAAAAGACCCACGGCAAGGATCCCCATAAGAGCTCAACTTAATCATGAAAAAAACAAGGATACGTTTCAGGAACAATTAGAAAACCAATTGGTCAACTACGAGTCAGCTTGGAATGATATTCAAAAAGCTATTGAAACAGAAGTAATATCTACTAATAAACTAAACCAAAAAGTTAGGAAAACTCAATGGATTTCAGCTGCATCTATTGAACTGATAGATGCTCGGCAACACATCCCGCCTGGTTCTGAACGTGATAAGCGAAGGCAACTAAAACACAAGCTGGTTAATAGCTTACGGAATGTTCGTGAGCAGTGGTGGGTGACGAAAGATAAGAAGATGGAAAAGGTAGAGGCAGTAGGCAACTGTTCAGACTTATCAAGGAAACGGGTATCAAAAATTCGACTGTAAGTGAAATCATCTCAGAAAAAGATGGAACCATTATTCATTGTCAATCCAGAAGGTTGGACCGATGGGCAGAACACTTTAAGGAACAGTCCAACTGGCCCTCGGCCTCATCCCAGTTGCCCTCCATTTCCAAGCAATCTGAATGGGAAATTAATGTTGGTCCCCCCAAGTCTTAGTGAGGTTGAGAAGGCTATAGGGAATCTAAAGCGAGGGAGAGCAGCAGGACTTGATGGGTTAACCGCTGAGATATTTAAGGACGGTGGTCCAGTTTTAGCAGCTAGATTAACCGGGATCTTGGCTAAAATCTGGGAACTGGATGCTATCCCATCTGACTGGTCTCGAACATTAATCGTCCTAATCTATAAGAAAGGACAGAAGTCCTCTTGTGAAGATTACCGAGGAATCAGTTTACCGAATATAGTGTTTAAAAGATTAGCTTCAATAATACTTCGATGCCTAACTAAAGCTCGTGAAGAGCAAACTCGAGAAAACCAAGGTGGTTTCAGACCTGAACGTGGTTGTTTAGGCCAAGTATTCACACTTCGGCAAGTTCTGGAAGGTAGGCACACTTTAAGACACCCAACAATAGTTGTATTCCTTAACCTTAAGGTTGCATTTGACTCTATAGATTGTAAGGTTATGTGGCAATGTCTGTCATTGAAAAGCGTACCAGAGAAGTACATTAACCTTATACAAGCTCTCTAATCGAATACCACATGTCGAGTCAGAGCTTATGGCGGATTGTCATTGGAAATGATTACCTCAAGTGGTATTCGTCAAGGTTGTCCGCTCTCCCCATTTTTATTTGGTTTTATAGTTGACATACTTTTAGAATTAACCTTCACATCATCTGACTTCTCCGGAGATAAACTTGCTGACTTAGAGTGTGCAGATGACATAGTTCTCTTGGATGAAGATGCTGATAAAATGCAGAATCTTTTAGCTACCTTAAGCATCAATGTTTGGGATGCGATTCTTCCCATCCAAATACAAAATGTTGCTTCAGGATTGGCCTGCTTAGGCACTGAAATTAGTGATAGGGATTGAAGTAGTTGAATGTTTTGACCGCTTTACTTATTTTGGAAGTCTCATTAGCCCTTATGGTCTAGTGTCTGATGAAATCTTAACTCGTACACAGCAAATTCGACTGGCTTTTGCCAATTTGCATTACTTGTGGCGTAGGCGAGACATCCGTTTATTGGTCAAAGGACGCGTTTACTGCACAATAGGTCGACCCGTTTTAGTTTATGAATGTGAAACTTGGCCATTGAGGATAGAGAATATTCGTGGTCTTCTGGTATTGGGTCATAGATGTCTTTGGTGCATTGCTCGGTTTTCTGAAACCACTGATTGAGCAATACGTGGGTTAGGAATAGAGTACTAGGTAAGTATGGTAAATCTATTGATGAAGTAGTAAATCTTCATCAGCCGAGGTGGTTAGGACATGTTTTACATATACCGAACCACCGCCTACCTCGACGAGCAGTTTTGTCTAGTGTGGGGGAGTAGGCTGGAAGAAAGCGAGGGGCGGCTAAACCAAAATATGGCACCAATTCATGAAGTCATTGACAATTGGGCTGAGCCATGTTAATAAGTGTAGACTATCTGGTTGGGGTCCCCGTAATGATCGTCACAAATGGTTAGAGACTTTAGGTGATATGGCTCAAAATCGTTGGCAATAGCGCAGGTGCACACACTCCTTGTCTTCCTTCAAATTTCAAGTTTCTGAACATATCATAATTTTCTTTTTACTGAATCATATTTTCTTAAATCTTATCTCTGATATCTATTCCTTTCCATTGATACTAACTTTGTTAATACCTCCCCTACTCTGGGAGTTGGTTCGATAATTTAACCTCACTCTGCTAATTGGGGCATGGAAACTTGAACTTATATACGCATGTACCTAGTTCTATGTTGTAACTGACTGACTGAGTGATATGTATGCATCCCATGATAAACATCAAGTTTCTCATGTAATTAGATACCGATTGTCGACGCTTGCCATCTTGTAAGAAGCATACATATGGAATTTCTTATCGATTATCTCGTATGATTTGAAGTAGGAAAAGTAACAGAAGTTAATTATATTAGTGAGAAATAAATAAAGCCAACTATCCTATAATATCAATTACTATAGATGTACAGTTGTACATATAGTGACTTTTAAAGTATAGTAGCCTACTGAAAAGTAGAAAGAGATTACATAAGGAATTCAACATTCTAAGCATCATAAGAATCACTAGAAAATAAGGTTGAAGAACAATACGATGATGAATTAATTAAGCTTCTGGTTGTGGTTCCTAATAGGTCTAATTCTTAGGTAATGCTTGACTTCAGTCTGACTCCTCAAGTGAACCAGACGCGTATAACTCAGTAACTACCTGGGACCAATTCTTGAATACTTTACGAGGTTCTTCCACGCGTTATATAAAAGGTGAAAGATCAGTTGATACGAGATAATTTATTTCTACGAGCTAAACCAAGCAAACAAAAACCAGAAGGTGTGGGTACGGTAAAGTCAGCTGTTCAGTCATACTGAAACATGAATACCAGGTTAAGAATGTACGGTAAATAAAATAGTGTCCAGGGTTACCACTGGCTGCTATAAGGTAGTGGTCAAAATGATCAAGAAGTGTTCCAAGATGAGAATAATTTACGAATCGAGAGAAGCGCTAATTGTCCACCTGACAGATTTTAAGGACAGACATATAGCGAAGATTGTAGTCACCAGGAGAAGTTGGGGAGGTATATCAAGACTGGTTACTGTGAAAAATTAAAGAAAACAACAAAACGGAAAAAAATAGTACTGGATTAGAGTAAAGTCAGGGATTGTATATGGTATTTCTACTAGCGATGATCAAGTTTGAATTGGTGGATTAATGAGGCTTCGGCGAAGCATAAGATATTAATTCACATTGCGATTGAACTCAGTCCTTTGATAACATAAGAGATGCTGGGGCACAATTATAGGGAGGTGGCAACGTGGCTCTAGCTGATTAAGTGCTTTTGTATCGAAATCATTGATTTTCATTAACTGTTTTTGAGCCACATCGGGTAATGTTCAGAGATGCTCTTAGATATCTTTACTGCCAATATGACTTGCTCCTGTGGAGCAAGTGAATTTGTAGAAGCACACGGATATGGTCTAATGCAAAGTGTATCCTTGACCCGTCCTCGAATCATAAGTCAACAAGAGAAAACGATACTATGCAGCATATAAAATTTTTTCTTAGGGATTTTGAAATCCAACCTTTTGAAATGTCAGCTGTCGTTTCATCTTTAAATCTGATATCTACGAAAAGAGTCTTCCTTGGTATTGTAGGAGAATTTCTAATTTACAGTTTTGATTTAAGGTTACTGCCGATGAGCCTAGCAGATCAATCGTTTCGATGAACATTTATCGAAGGTTAAATAGTCGTTTGTCAATAGTATCGTCGCAGCATATTCCTCTGGTCCTTGAAGAGAGTGAGTGGATTTAGTCACTTTATTTATTCAGTGGAACTTAACTAATGTTCATTTACTGTTGGTTTTCTGTATATACATTTTTGTAATGAACTATCTGCCTTATTTTTCAGCAACAAACCAGTAAAATTAAATCCCGAGTTTACTTCTGATTCTAGTGTGAAACTAACTGGTCAGTAGCAACTGTTAATCTTTTGCAAGGTGGTAGTCAGGACAATATTTTAGTCATACGTGATGAATGTATCATCAATATATCTCTTATACAAATGAAAACTCAATTGAAGGTCGAAGCAAAGTATTCTCCAAATTCGTCATGAAGCAAACAGCTAGAAAAGGATCCATCGGTGAACAACCCATCGTGTTTTTGTCAATTTGCCTGTAGTGTTTATTAATAAATTTGGATCATGTGTTAAAATTACTTCAATGAAACTGTTCTTTTAGACAGTATTTGAGAATACCGATAACATAGTTTTTACACTCGATGTAGTCACATAGCATATTGTTCATATGCTAGAAATAATGGTCAATAGTGAAGTAACATTTCATGAAATCATTTTCTTACTCGACACATCAATGTCCGTGATTAAGTCAATAAAATTCAAGAGACATTCGGCCGCCGTATAATATAATGAGTTATTCATATCCAATATAAAGAGTAGACAGATATAATTAATTTAGACTGTCCTAGGTATTCGAAAAGGCTGTAGTCGATTATTGATTAATCTCCCATTCTCTTTAGAACTTTTGTTAGCTTCTATTCAAGTACATCTATTTTAGAATAATTTCACATGATATAAATGCAGTGCACCAACTTTAATCTATGAAAGATACGTGAAGAAACAGTTTACATTACACTAATTAGTGTGCATGACAATTTCAAAGCTTTGCGGCACATGATCTACCATTAAGTTCAATAATTAATCAAAAAGTTATACTAGTCGTTTATTTGAATGATATTTACTAATTAGTAATATATTTTATATGTACAAAATAATTAATATGAAGTAGTTAGTAACTTGGTCTTAATAGAGTTATATGTTACTTAAGTTGGATTGTGGCTGGCAAGTGGAACTTAAGACGCGCGTTTCGTCCTGTTTGGGACTCATCGGCTGGATGTACCTGCGAGTTATATGTTAGTAAATTCAAATGAAAACTATGCGATATTCATTTTCTAATGATATATTGTAGTGTTTACATGCTTTGTTCATTAATACACATTTTATTCGTCATTTTAAGACATAACATTCATGTGCTTTCAAAGTTTTTTTCTGTACACTAATAGATTAGTATTTACTGTAGTAAGTTTTAACCAGATTTGAGAATGTATTTGTCATTGAATACATTCAATACACTTACTACGTCATTTAATACAACATTAACCTGAAAACAATTGTAAAATTAACTTTATGCGAAGCATAATTACACTCATGAAGTAAAAGAATCGATTCTGCCTAGCTACATCTATAAACGTATACCTCTAACCAACTATGTATATATGCTCATATGTACACTACTATGTGAAGTATTCAGTAAGCTGCATAAAGTTCAGCTTTTTTTTTACATAAAAAAACATCTGTGTATCTTGAACACTAGATGAACAACATCACGTCGTATATAAAATTTGCATTTTTCTCCCCTATTCAAGGAATTGTCCGCAATTAAGGTCAAATGAGACGTTAATTATTTTGGTGTAATTTTACTATTGATCGATCTTTTCAGAGTGCTAAATATTCCCATGTTGGAAATTGCAACAACACATTTAAGCGAACAATGTTGTTCTAAATTAGATCTTCATCAGACTTTAATATACAGAGTAATATTTATATGTAAATATGAGAAATGTTAAGCTAACCAAGGCAATTTATGAATCAACGGTGATAATGATATAGACGGATTACACAATTTATCATAAATAGTAAGAGATACAAATTGACAGTCAAAGGGCACATATACTAGTAGTAGTGATAAGATCACTAAGATTTGCTCGAATAAATATTTCAATATAGGAAGTAGATTAAAACTTAAGCTGAATAGACATTGAAATAATAATCAATAAAAATAATTACGTAACAGGATGGTATGAATAGACAAGAAATAATCTTCTGGAAAGCAGTTCTGGATGTTAGTCATTCATCTTGATTCTCCCGATGTATGAGGTCTCTAATCAGATACAAAACATCCATTTTATTCATATCCTCCTTTTTGTATGTCATTTGGTAGAACATTGAGATTCATATACTTAAAGAAAATTACAAAATCTCTATAAATCCGTTCCTAGCACGTATATGACGTGATTGCTGACTTGACCAGTAATCTATGCTTTTAAAAGTAAAGGTTACCAACTGTTCTGAAGTTTTAAGTTGGATTGTGACTGGCAAATGGAATCCATGACGCGCGTTTTGTCCTATTTGGGACTCGTCGGCTAGATTTACCTGTATCCCAATGTTAATGTTCACACCGGGCTGACCAGTTCCAGTCCATTACGAATCAACGGGAAGATACAAGCTTATTCTAATTACATATATGCCCGTTGCGCAAGTGTGACTGTCTGGACACAGTAGCCTAGTGGTGAACGCGGTGGCGTTTGGCATGAAGTGGACTGAGTTCGAATCCCAGTGTGAACATCAACATCGGGATGCAGGTACATCTAGCCGATGAATCCCAAATAAGATGGAAAGCGCATCTTGGATTCCACTTGCCAGTCACAATCCAAGTTGAATATTACTTGTGTGCTATAGCTATATCGAGTCACTCCGCTCATGATGCACATATGGCAACAGATTCTTATCAGTTTCGGTCCATTACAAATTAATTGGAAGATACAAGCTTATTCTAATTAATATTCTGAAGTTTGTTTTCTTTTTATACAAAACTTCCATCTGATTTTACAAAAATACAACTTTTATAAATAAGTACCGCATATGCTAAGAAAGGATTAGCTAAGAAAAATGATTGAACTTCAACATACTAAACAGTGTTCCTATCAATATCATATTCCTCTCCTTCTAGACCCTTCTTGAAACCACTAATTGTTACTATATCGATTTTCATTAATGAACCATAACTAGATAATTATGAACCTGATGAATAGATTTTGTTTTCTTTTGTAATGACGTTATTTTTCTTTTCGGGCTGTTTCGTACTTTGGGTTAGTATGAACATACTTAAGCGATTATATGTAAGACAAATCAAGCTCATTAATCTGGACTGGTTGACTCAATATCATGTGCTCTTCCTTTATCAGTTGTGAGGTGGATGGTGTCAAGGCAGAAACAAAGACATTAAGAGCTTCTGGTCACAACTGAAGGTTGCGTAATATGAATTCACCCACTAGAGTTGTTAATTCGTTGGCTAGCAGAGATTTTCAGTATTCTGAAGTCATTCAACACAAGGATATATATATATATATATATTTACGCTTAATTTTTCTTCAAATATATACGAAGGAGATGATGAATTTCGGGAATTATATATGTTGAGTATTCTATAATATGCTGAACATATAATATTGAATGAATAATTTCAGTAGTGTTATTAATAATCATACTTGATCCATTTACTTTCTGCTTGAGTATACTGGCGTTATTAAATAAGTAGTTTGAAACAATGCCAGTGTTTATATCCACTGATCTTGACTTTGGTAAATGATGAGATTTAATATAAGTAAACTCCGTTTCACTATTCTAAGTAGTCTCCTCCAAAAATTTCTTCCTTTATATAGTCACCAATCAGGTAGTGAATGCTGATGTTGACTTGATAATTTTCCACAGAACCATGGTTACTCTAATGCTAGCTGTTCAGTAATACTCAGTTAACAGTAATCTTATTTTTGATTATGAAATTTCCCTACTCAGTTCGCATGTTACAAATATCATTTATCATACAATTATCCTTATTTTAAACCTAAAAATGTAGCATTTATGTAACTTCGTATAGCTCAACTTTGACGACTAGCTAGAAAGATACTTAAACTGTTAGCAATAAATAAACCAATCTAGTCTATCAACAACGACCTGTAAAATTAAAGTCAATCAGAAACAAGTTAGTGTACTACCTAATTTTGAATATATATAGTATAAAAAAAATTAAGAGAACCTCATTCTTGACATCTATATAGAGAAAACTATAGTGCTACGTTTATTAACGTTATTTGTAAAAACACTACGTATAACACAAATCAATCCTGTAACTGACCTAAAACCTTTAAATTAATACTGCCTACACTTATCTAACGGTATTAATAAACCTAACTATAAGGTAACCACGAATCTCAGCTGGAATCATTTTAAGAGTGCATAAAATGTGTTCTGTTCCCTCTCCCCTCCCATAAAAATGACTCTAGGATACGGATGTTATATGAATTAATGCAATAGTTATGATGAAGTTAATTCTTTTTAAATTTATAAATAGAAAAGTCAATAGATAAGTTGAATAGTGACAAGAATTATGGGAAATGGGTATATCCGTCCCAATATTAACTTTTATGTTAGTAAATTATTAACTTATAGTCACTATCTCTAGATTGAATTGAACCGGATGTAAATTCATAAGACTGATTGGCTTATTTGTATATTTACAATTCCAAAATCTTCGCTAATTTACCACATTGATTATCCTTTGTAGTCATTTTAAAATCACTTATGCTCATCCCTCATGATAAATAACTCTGAATTTTCTCTAATAATAACGGCTTTTAAATCACAATGAATTAGGTTGAGACGATTACGTAATTCATCTTTTTTGAATTTGTCACAATTACAATCTTAAATATCCGATAATCTATCACTCAAAATCAATCAGTGTGACTTAAAACCATACCAACGAAGCAACAGTTCAGTAAACAAAATCACAACAAGACTAGAACGTTTCATTCTGATACGAACATAATCTGTAGGGTAAACTTGATATTTGTGTGGTGACTGGCTTAGTTACGCCATGCTACTTTAATAAAGTTGACCTACCACTTAATCAGTAGTAATTAACTAGCTGCGAGCTTTATAATCTACAACAATCAATTTTGTCCTTAAAAATTGGTATTTTATTGACAGATTGAACAGTTAGACACTAATGTAAACTATTGTTTGCTGTATTTTTCATATAACTAGAAATCTTTCTATACTTCTGATGGCTAGAAACCGAGCACACCTATGAACTAATGTGGGTTTTATTTTGTTATGTATTGCGGAATAATACACAGTGACCCTGATAATTGCCAATCAGAATATGGACGCGTCTACCCCACGACTAACAGTCCCCAAAGCTGGAATAGAGAAAACAACGACTCATGAGCCAACCAAACACAATCATCTTTATATTTCAATCATGCCTTTATATATACACAAAATCAGATCGCACCATCAACCAATTAGAAAACTGACATTAATACGAAACAAGGGTAACAGTGGGTGTGAACTGGGGTAACATATGTGCAGTCAATTAACCATAGTTTATAAATGAGGAACGATATAACAACAGTTTATGCCTTCAATAGGAGTATAAAATGAGGGCAACGTAATAATAATAATAATAATAATAATAATAATAATAATATGCTTACTTCATGTACAACCAAAATAATGAAATAGTTTACAGGAAGAACAGTTCTAGAAGATAATCGATCTTCTCTAGGTGACCCGTCATAACATATTTTTTCTAGATTAATTATTTTAAGACTATTCATCATTCGGATTTATAATACCCTAAAATTACTCGTTTAATGAACAGTTTGATTGTTTAACGTGTTTCATTCTAATGTACTGATGAAATAATGAAGTTTATTTATCAGTTGATAGAAGAAAAAACCTTCTGATTATAGTTCATCTTTCTAACACAATAACTACGAATAACTAGTATGAAGTGAAGCTGAATTCGACATTTTTCAGTTGCTATTTGAAATTTATTAATCCTTTTAGAACATTAAATTGTATTCTCTATGCATAGTTACAATGGTGTCTAAAATCTTCCATTTTTAAAATAGTTAGCCTAATTTCAATTTTGATAATTTAGTAGTTTCACGACTCACAAGTAATAACGCTTTGAATATACAACTGATCAACTACATACAAACGATACATATCTACTTTCTTTAAAGAACATTGCAAAAAACTCTAAATATAACTGACTGAACTAATGCTAATGTAAACAGAATGATAAATATTATTTACAGTTAGATTATAACGATTAATGACTAATATTTGATTGTCAACACCTTCTAGATGATGTCAGTTTCTAACGATAATCATTTTCTAAATGTTTATTTATTCATCTCTTACTAATATATGACAAGTGAAGATATGTTACTCAAATGTTATTACCTATGTACAGTAAACTACAAGAAAAGTGTAACATTTCATTAATTCAATTCAATTACAAAACACTTATGCTTCATCCAAAATTTGCTTAATTTCTATGCAAAAATAAGATCGTCCAGGAGTATGAAAGATATGCTTAATTCATTAGCTTCTAATTATTTCATAAATAAATGAAGCATATGAAATTTTTTTGTATAACATTTTCACATTAAATTCTTATCTTTACAACTAGACTGATTTTATCTGTTTATATAAGTTGGATTGTGACTGGCAAGTGGAATCCAAGACGCGCGTTTCGTCCTATTTGGAACTCATCGGCCGGATGCACCTGCATCCCAATGTTGATGTTCATACTGAGATTCGAAATCAGTCCGTTTCGTGTCGAACGCCACCGTGTTCACCCCTAGACTACTGAGTCCAGACAATCACACTTGTGCAGCGGGCACATTGGTATTAGGATAAACTTGTATATTCCCGTTGATTTGTTATAGACTGAAGCTGGTCAGTCATTGTTTAATCTTTTGTGATTTTTTGTCTAGCCATAGGACAGTGAAACATATGACCTGACTGTTTATCTTAATATTTGATATGGTTAAACTGAATCAGACTATCGTTTAGTCAATCAATTGATCTAGACGAATAATACGTTTTTAAAAAAATTCTTGTTAAAGCATCACTTATTCTGTAAATACTCATTGAGAAATAAAACAAGAAAAATTAGTTTAGTGAAATGTTCTCATTTTTGAATTTGATACCAAGAATTAGTTTGAATTTGATAACCATTAAAAACCAGGAAGTATTGGATACCATTTCATCCTAGTATGAGACTCTTTAGCAGTGTACATCCACAATTTTGATAAGAAATTGTGTTCAGGACCTTTTGGCTTCACGCCAACACTTAACGCTAATTGGAGTATGTGAATTTTAAATTGTTAGCAAACTAAAATTGTTAGTGTCAAGATGATTATATTTAACTTCAATAACTCGTGAGACTAGTGTTGATCAGAATAAAAGCACAGTTGTGTAATAAAAATAAGAATGTGCATACAAATAACGTAATGTTTAGAGGCTGTGGTTACCCCCCCCCAACATAATGATCTTTGTACTACATATTTCTTTACTGGTATATGTGCTAAATGTTAAACTGTACTGTACTATTAAACTTTGGCGTGTTGCTCAATTTGTGAAGTTGGATTCTTTTTGGTTCAAATATATACCTGTTACATCTTCATTCTGGACTTCTTAATCATCTTCGTAACCTACGATTATCGTGTGTGTATAAGTCATTGTTACTGACCTAAATTAATAATAGCATATATATATATATATATATATATATATATATATAACATGCTACCATGGTTTAAATCTTTCTAGATTATTTCTATCTGATCTTCCATGTAACTATTCATGTTCAGTACGGCCATTCGAACACGTAGCCAATAATAAATCATACACTTCTTAGAAGTAATCATAGCATTAACTGTAGTCGGTCGGCTTCACTAAAATTGCATCAAAACGTCTATATACCAGAATATTTAAATAATTTCTCCGGTGAATGCGTACAAAGCCTCTTAGCTATTTACTGACTAAATGAGCCGTTTTCGTACACCGATCTACATGTACGTCAATTACAATATGACTTGTTATTTTTTCATCCGAAAATCAGATGTATTTTCAAGTAAGTATAACTTTAAAGAGCCACTCTTAACTTCAGCTTTAGACATACCAGGTCGGCATTTAACTAGCCGTTTATTACACTACTGCACTATCATCTTTGGAATGTACAACATGCTGTGAAAAAACAACTTGGACAAGGAAAGTGTTTATCCTCTTAAAACAGAGTATATCATAAAATATTATATACATTACTCCTAACCAGTAATTTGTACATCCATTCACGTTCTCTGGTCCGTGTCGTTTATCGGCTTGCTTCCCTTAGTTGTCCTCGATTCTCCTATGTATTTTAATCATGCTCTACTCTTTGCCACCTCATATGCTGTTTACTGATTCTTTCCAATTTCCCGTGACGCTCCGCTACCTACTACTTATGGGTAACCTTATGAGTAGTATCCACCACAGTACTAATGAATTTTATGGCATATATTTCAAAAAAATGTCTCCATAAACTTTTAGATGCACTTAAAGCACTATATTTGTTCTACTAATCGTAAATCAGAAACAAACCATTATCACTTTAAATCCCATGATATAACTTTTTTCTTCTAAAATTTACTAGAGTTAGCATATTTTTCGAGTACTAAGAAGGAAATAAGATCCGGTAGGTGACTAAATAAACGCTTTTTCAGCATAAATCAAAAAAATTCCAGTAGTCACCTAATGAAAAACAATAAAAATCAAAACCAAACTAGTTTATTTCAGCTGCTTTTCAATACCTGAACACACTATTGAATTTATGTTAGTGAACGCATCATAAATTATTTTAAAAATGTAGGAATTACAAAGGCAAACTTGACCTGTTCATGTAAATTTTTTAACATAGTGATCAGCTGTTATCTGGTGGATAGATGCTCCCATAATGTATGCAATGATTTGAAATAATAAGGTGGTATAAGTGTTACTTAAATTTGTCATGAGTTTATAAAGACGAAAATGAGTGAAAGTACATTTAAAAAAATGCAAATCAGATCATCTTGTAATTAAAATGACTATTGACTTATTTGATAGAGTGTTTGCCATGGTAAAACAAGCAGCTGAACATATGTCTACTGTGAACAAAAAGCGCCAATCTATATTAAAATCTGAACAGCTATTGCTTCTGACGTTTGAAGAACTTTAACTCTGACACAATTTGGAAAATGATGACTAATCCTAACTAAGAAAATCTGAGCTATTTACTGTTTCCGACTGCACTTTTCTATTATTACTGAAGAAAGGAATCATGGGCACAAAATATATAAATTCTCAGAACTTTGGTTTATACAACTTGCTTGTCATGAATAAATAGTTCATATGAAGGATATAAAACTAAAATTAATAATAACAACAGAAATGGATAAGTAAGGAATTGTCATGAGAAATTATTAATAGTGAAAGACAATTTTCCAAGCAGGCCCAAGTTATTGGTTGAATTCGCTTCTCATGTATATAGAATTCTTCTTACGTAACTAGTCTTCTAATTAAGACAATCGTCTCCATTTGTCTTTGCATAGTTTCAATTCGAAAAAATATTGATATTATTATTATTAATTTTCCTTTGTGTTATTACGATAGCCAACTTTGTAAAAATGATTTAAAGTGAATTATGACTAATCTACAATAATATATCTACATATAATTTTCTATAACAGTAAACTCGAAACCAGTCGGATCATGATGGTATATTGGATTATGATGTAACAAGTACCAGTGTGCTCTTGACGACGATTGTAAAGTGATTAACAAAACGTGATGTGGAAAAAGTGACTACTAATCTAAGGTTGCAAGTTATAGGTAACTGGATAAGGATATATAGTCAGAAAATTGACTGATTACATAATATTAGCCGAGAGAATAGACAAAGTGATATGATGTGGGATCGAATACTAACATTAGATGTGTAGGAGTAAAAAGAATGAATTGCATACCAAAAAGAGACAGACAAGTTTTCAACACAGAAAAATGTTTTTAAAAAATCAAAGCATTCTGCTAAAGATAATGAAAGAAATACTGTGAGAATAAAAGTACACACTGATGTGGAGTTCCATACTAGGACGAAACAGCTGTATAGTGCTCCCTGGTTTTTAATGGTACCCAACCGAGATCAATTTGTGACGAATACAAATAAATAAAAGAATTCAGTTTTTCAAATATATCTGTTTTTACTCACATCGTATTCAGCCATCAAGATATTAGCATTTGTTTACGGATATCATTTGTTCTAATAGAGAACTTCAGTAATTCACGAATCGATCTTAATTTTAGAACTTTCTCAGAGTTTTTAAGATAAGAAGTCCTGGATGGAACAAAAAAGACATTTTAGGGCTAAAATTATCGTTTAATACACAATAAGCCTGTATTAATTCACCTAATCTACAGTAAGACAGTAGGAATGAGTTGAGGCATCTGAATCTCTTTTCATGTAACAGCTCACAAAGACGTCTCACCATTACAGTCCATTTAAACTGAACCTCTTATACTGTGTTATCTTCATGGATATAGCCTCACATCTGTACACAGATCGTTTCTTCATTCGAATTTAGAAATGCTTCTCGAATGACTGATTGTACCTGGAAGCCTCTCGCAATAGCGGCCAGACAGTCGTACGAGTTTTTAGGCTATTACTGTGATCTCTAAATTATCATAATCAGTAACTTTAGACGACGGTATTTCATTGACTGTGTAGCTGCGGAGAGTGTCACGATGAGCGTTGTGCATTATTATACTTTTGCTCCTTAATTTATGACGACAACCCCGTATGTCCATTTGATAACAGAATTCAAATCTAACCCTACTCTAGTATCCTTATTTTGAATAGCTCTCCATATTTTTATATCCTTTGCAAGCAATACAACTAATGAGTTTTGGACTGAGGGTAAGTCATTAATGCAGAATAAAAAAAGGGCTTAGAATCGTCTTTTGGGGAACCCCGCACTTTTCAGAGTCCCATGATAGTAATGCATCATTCACTCTCGCGTTGCTACTTATTGCACTAGAAGTCCTGAATCCAATCTTTAACTTTACAATCAATTCCAAGCCTTCAGTTTTAATCAAAGATCCACAGATGAGACCCTTTCAAGGGCTTTATTCTATCTATGTAAATAACGTCTGTGGGAATACCAATCTTTCGCTATGGTCGTCTTTTCTAGAACGTGGGAAATTGGTATAACATTAAAGACCTGTTCGGAAGCTATGCTACTTTCTAGTTAAAAGATTAATCCCTTTTGCTTGACAAAGAATGACATCTTGAATAAATTCCTCTACTAATTTAGCGACTATACTGGCTCATTAGCCGATAGGTGCTAGATAAATGTCTATCTCCACTTTTATAGACCGGAATGACTGCAGCAGCTTTCAGATCTCTTGGCAGTTTCGACTGCTTTAAAGACATATCGAACAGCACTGTCAATGGTTCGATAACTACGTCTGGTAAGGTATTCAATATCCGAGGGTGAATATCATCTGGGTCACTAGATTTATCTAATTTAAAGAGTCGAAGGAGAAGTAATACAGCCTACTTTTCGATGAACATTGGACTCATCAATGATACCATATCGTTGCAACTACCAAATGACTTGTAATTATCATCAGTAGAAAATGATTTGGCAAACGTTATGACAAAATATCAACTTTGTCGATATCATCATTTGCCATATCTCGTTAGTCTTCCCAAAATACAACTAGAGGAATGGCATCACATATCTGCTGTCGTCTCTTAGCTTAAGTGAACAATCTTTTTAAACTATTTAAGAAGTCATGGACTAGTTTATTCTAGTTTTTATTAATAACGCCTTGCATGTATTATTTATCTTACAGTAAATGAACTTCTACTACTCAGAATCAGTGGAAACGGAGTTCCTAGGATCGCTTCCTCTGTCAGAGTTTTCTGAGTTCTCATTATCTTTCATTGACATTTGGTAGGTGTACGTGAGACTACCCATGATATGAATAGTGATGTCACTATGTGTACTTTTAAGCCTAAACCGTACTTCTTTTATAGAAGACTTAGTATCAAACGAGTTAGCACACTCGTTAATGGCTTCAGTGTTTACTCGCCATACATTTGGACGAGTTTAAATTCTACCAAAGACCACATCACAGGTCCCATGCATTCACTAAGTATTTGAAGCAAGTTTCTACTTGTTATTCTATCAATCGGACGTACACGCTTTGTTGTACAATTTTTCAGTAGTAACCTGTCTCTAGATAAGATATCAACTTATCACCAACTGAATGACATAAGTTTTATTTTTTTAGCGGTTATCTTTCATCGAGATCAGACTTATCTATTGTGTATTCGTATTATACTCAATAAATACATATAAGTAGTGATTTCCTTATTTTATAAAACAATATATTAATCTCTATCTAATCAGCTTATGAATTAAATTACAATGATAAAACAGGTTATATAGATGTTTTTGAATCTTGTCAAATTCTTATTGTAAAGAATATACGATTTGTAGTAAGATTACGCTTCACTAAGTCAATCAAGTAGTGCTTTCAAATGCCGTATTCAGAGTACATGGTTGGTGATTTTAGCCGTAAATAAAAAATTCATGAAATTGTCATCCTTAAAATACTCGCTCATTATTTAAAAATTAACAAACTGTAAAGAGGTCATTTGTGAACTAGTTCTCGTTACTCATGTTTAAACTTCTTTCAGGAATCACATTTATTTGTCGACTGAAGCAAGTCATTAAAGAATGTTATGTCTGGAGATTCAAGAAGAGTAACTAACTTCCTGAACCGCTTTTCGAAAGACTATTTCACTTATTTTGAGTATATGTAAGTCGATTATTTTATTTCGATTATTGTCATGTTTCCAACACCCTAACCTCTCATTAGATTCATGGACTGTTGTCACATCCTTGTCATTCAGGAACTACGGTTAATTAATCATGTACCTGTACCTCCGTAGTCCTTAGTCATTATTATTTCTGTTTTGCATGGATATTATTCTCCTATTGGCATGATGAGTGGCCAGGTTTTGTGTATATGTAAAGGAATGTTTGAAATACAATACGATTCTGTCTGGTTGGTTCATCAATCTCTTATTTTAGGCTTGGGGCTAAGTAGGCATTGGGCAGACGTTCAGTGACCAGTTAGAAACTCCCATTAGAGCTAGTTAATATGACTCCGTGCGTGCAAAGTCGCATTAGCCACTTTGTCACATGCATCCATCATATCACCTGACCCCTTTCTGATGGCAAAAGAGATGTCAAATATTTTATGGAATATTAGGATCAAAATGTATTTTCATTTATACATAAAATCATTCGCTGAGGATGGGGGAGTAACTTGAATTAAAATTACGTGAATAGTTAGCAGAGGGACCATTACTTATACTTAACCCTCATAAACATGGAAGTAGTCAGATACTGTTGAGTTTTTATAATAATCGAACTCATAATACTGAAGTCAACCTTTTCCCATTTAGTCTTCCTTTATGATATTTGTTATGCACAAAATAAGAATAGACATTGTCGTGACGTAGATACTTTCTTGTTTAAATTACAGAATAACCATTAAGTGGATATCCTATGTTAAAACTGGGTGTCATAGTAGATATGCAAATTTAGTAAAATGAAATCAAATGGACGATATTCAAAAGGAGGATATTACATATTATTTCCGATGACTCTACCTTCTTTCCAAGTGTAAGATAAGAGGCAAGTGACAAAGCACACTGAAAACACTTAAATTTACCATTAGCTGATACACAGAGAAAATGGTAGTTAAAAAAAACATTTATTTGAGATAATAGACAGCAATTTTGGTTTTTAAACAACGAACTATTTGAAAGTATGCAGTAAACTTCTTAGTCATAAGTAAGAATTATCTTAAAAAATAAAATTTAAAAATCTCTAGTTTATCAATCTAAAAGTCGACAATATGACAACTCTATACCTACTAGGTAACGATAAAATCAACACTAAATAAATATGAAAGTAACATTCTGTGTAAAACTTAAGAAAACGAATGCTTACGTTAAACTCAGTTTTTCACCTGATCGAAAACGCTAGCTTTATAAGTAAATACGTTAAGTACTGCAATCACAACACATTTTAAGAACGCGGATAATGTTAATATTTGGTGAATAAAAAATGATGCCAATAAATCTGAGTTCAGATTTAATTTAGATGAATGGGCTAGATGCTCTGAAATCTGTGAAGGATGGGAACTTATTCCTAATAGAATGAGCTAGTGCATGTCAGTCACTTCAGTGACCACCAAAACACCATCATCAATGAAGCAAAACCCCACAAATTCATTAATAAAGTAACCTACAAGTAAATATACACCACGACCAGAAAACAATCACATACTCCGATCCAACAGCTGTCTAAGTGTTTCACGTGTTACTGCCATCATGTACAACCTTCACAAGTTGCTCATTTCATACTCCATCTAATACACTGCAGTCACGCAGCTAACTCATTTCTTTGTAAAGACTCTGATTCACCAGCTTGTTCAACTAGTAGGTATGGAGTTAATCATAATCACTACCAATCTCTCCTATCATGACAGATTCAAACGTCACAATATTTAATCCTAATTTTATAAATAGAACCTAAAGCTATCTTATCTCCTATGCGAAATAATGATATGCCTACTGACCGATCAATTCACTGAGATAACTCTCACTCTCTCCCTATTCCTGTACAACTAATCGTCACCGAGGTTAGTATAAATCAACCCAAACTACACAACCAAATAAACTCGGGGTGGAATCCCATTCTTATCACTGGCTGATCAACCACCAAAACATTCTACCCCGGAAAGTACTGTCAATCTCAAAGGCAAACACTTCTAATAAGAAACTATCACAACGATTAACACAAGTCAAATGAGCTAATATTCTCACAACCAAATTTCAGTCTACTCTACATAATCAGATATGTATTCTAAAGATACTATTACGGTAAACAAGTTGCAATCTCTCCGAACAACTTCTCAATGTTTCGTTTTAGAGTACCTAAATCGAGTAACACGCATCACTGCAGTTCGCCATCTCTCACGTACAATACCATACAACTGTAGGCATTTCGAAGTGCTTGGAGGGAGATAAGTACCACATACATGCGTTGTACATTCAAAGATATTCTAAATATCTGACAACTTTCGAAGTGATGAACCATAGAGATAATTCAAATAGGAAGATTTCACTCCATCTATATTACACTCGTCTATGTGTCATAGACAGTCTTTATATTTACAATCAGTTAGGGAAATAAACAACTATGAGAAAACATTAAAATAATTCTACACTACTCTACGAAATTGGCTGTACATTTCTCTCACCAAAATGATGAAGTTGTAACCACTTGCTGGTGTGATGAGTTCTACTCACTGACTACTACAAGAAATAGTCAGTGGCAGCCAACTGGCAGATGACTGGTCCAAATCTTACAATACTCTCGTAGTGTCATACATTGCTGCTCTGGGAAGCAAGAGGAAGGAGAGCGTTAGGTGTAATTAGATTATTAAGTAATTTGACTACAGTGAGTTGACCACCTCTAGTTACTCTCTATGACAACCAGAATAGGTTTAGTTAGTCGCCCATCATACAACATTCAGAGAACCAGTTTGGTCTATGTCTCCTGAACAATTTCCTACAACTCATTTTATTCTCTAGACAAGCGTTAGCCGCTCCCTTTCAGTACACAAGTCATGGTTGGATGAACACAGTATGCAAAATCAGGAAGACCTAAACATCAACATAGCTGAAACCTCTGCGTAATGACCAGAAACATGCACTGAAATCTCGAGCAGCCACTACACGACAATGTGGAATGATCTCCAAATCTTCACTCTCACATCATTGGGTGTCTAAACAACCAGAACCTAACACTACTTATCATTTGTGTATTCCCACCTCGGCTTCCATTGTGCGTCATAATGTAATTAGGGTCAGTCAACGGTTGTTGAGAAATGCTAAACCATTTTTCGAAGGTCTGAACAATCCCTTACCTCGTATATCATATGTAGTAAAATTGATGATGATAGCAGACCATAAAAGTCGTCTCTATGCAAGACGAATAACAAGAAGCCCAAAACTGCTCCGAGGAACTCTGTGAAGTACCATCTACATTTAACCGACTCTAACCCCACTTGTACACTGAATATGTTTGCTAAGGAAGTCACTTAAGAATAAAAACCTTCATGAAAATTTGCTAATTTGTAAACTAAGTAGCAGTTTGGAGTGAAAGACCTTACTGAGAGCCTTGTTCAAGTCAATATGCAAACCTATAGGGATTTTTCGATCTTAGCATTTCATACCAATCTTCTCGTGCTACTAATAAGTTTGTGAGACGTGGATAACTCACCCTGAAACCATACTGTCACCTAGCTCACTACGAGTCTCCAAAATGTTGACAACCACTGATCTATATATTGCGTGACAGCTCCCATGTTTGTGCTGTCCCTACTTTTAGGCCAGGGCTTGCTACAGCACCCTTCCATTTACTTGTTGACTTACCTTGCGATGCGTTTGGGTAGCAGCGCTTCACATAAACACTCACTATTCATTTCGTGCCCTTACTTGTATATAACTGGGTCCCACAGAATCCCCTACAAGTTTATTTGGTAGTCTAGCAACATCGGGTTCTTCTAAGCCAACTGCTTCAATATTGTGATTTGAAGAATTTAAATCTTTAGCTATAAAAGGTAGCCTTGTTGTGTTCTTAACGAAGTTTGTGAAAAACCCAACTTTACTAACCATCCTCTCACTAGTGCTTTTCAGCATACATAACTCTTCCATCGGCTCCTAAACAAGTTAGTAGAACAGGGCACTCTATGGGAGTTCCTACAATCTACACCTCGTAGATCTTCCTACACTTCCTAAAGTTGAAGGGACCCAAGTACTAGAATCTGGTCTAGTTACACTTCAAGCACATTTCACGTCCACTCAACTTTACAGAGAACAGATTCTACCCTGTTGTTCGATAGCAACAGGTAGTTCACCCACTTACAAGTATTCCCCATAGCGTTTACAGTGACACATCTGCATGTAACCTCCGTAATACGTCTCAAGTTCATCCTGACTAGCAATTGTCAACGTGTCTTAACACACAATCTCTTGCTATAGAAGCAAATGCGTCCAACCTACAAGACAGAAACCGTAACGAACTTCACCACTGTTACACACAATGCTTACGGGCTAACGAATCACAGACACGACACCACTGAAACTACTAGCTATGAACCTTAAATTATGCATATTGTAACAGTAAGTTGCAGCGTGCGTGTGTGCTATCCGTACAGCCAACGACCCTGAACGATCGCCAAGACTACGCAGTGCAACTAGGACATTCCGCAACCTATGACAACAGCATTCACCAAACAAGTAACCCAATTCACAACAGGTTTTCGACAACGCTAAACCTAGAACTGAGGCTGATAACCGCACACTAGAATAAGACACGCTGACAATCATTTACAAAGTACATTGCTAACATACAAACAGGAGGGACAATCATTTCGACACGATCAACCATTACAAACACAAACCCAACGACAAAAGAAGTAACGAAGAGTAATGAAACTAAATTTATTGAACTTAAATTTGAAAAATTACAGTCCACCACGAAGACGAAGGACAAGGTGTAAAGTTGACTCCTTCTGAATGTTGTAGTCAGATAACGTACGACCATCTTCCAACTGTTTACCAGCAAATATTAGACGTTGTTGGTCAGGAGGGATACCTTCCTTATCTTGAATTTTCGCCTTCACATTCTCAATCGTGTCACTAGGCTCAACCTCCAATGTGATCGTCTTCCCCGTCAATGTCTTCACGAAAATTTGCATACCACCACGTAGACGGAGAACAAGATGCAAAGTAGACTCCTTCTGAATGTTGTAGTCAGATAACGTACGACCATCTTCCAACTGTTTACCAGCAAATATTAGACGTTGTTGGTCAGGAGGGATACCTTCCTTATCTTGAATTTTCGCCTTCACATTCTCAATCGTGTCACTAGGCTCAACCTCCAATGTGATCGTCTTCCCCGTCAATGTCTTCACGAAAATTTGCATACCACCACGAAGACGAAGGACAAGGTGTAAAGTTGACTCCTTCTGAATGTTGTAGTCAGATAACGTACGACCATCTTCCAACTGTTTACCAGCAAATATTAGACGTTGTTGGTCAGGAGGGATACCTTCCTTATCTTGAATTTTCGCCTTCACATTCTCAATCGTGTCACTAGGCTCAACCTCCAATGTGATCGTCTTCCCCGTCAATGTCTTCACGAAAATTTGCATACCACCACGTAGACGAAGAACAAGATGCAAAGTAGACTCCTTCTGAATGTTGTAGTCAGATAACGTACGACCATCTTCCAACTGTTTACCAGCAAATATTAGACGTTGTTGGTCAGGAGGGATACCTTCCTTATCTTGAATTTTCGCCTTCACATTCTCAATCGTGTCACTAGGCTCAACCTCCAATGTGATCGTCTTCCCCGTCAATGTCTTCACGAAAATTTGCATACCACCACGTAGACGGAGAACAAGATGCAAAGTAGACTCCTTCTGAATGTTGTAGTCAGATAACGTACGACCATCTTCCAACTGTTTACCAGCAAATATTAGACGTTGTTGGTCAGGAGGGATACCTTCCTTATCTTGAATTTTCGCCTTCACATTCTCAATCGTGTCACTAGGCTCAACCTCCAATGTGATCGTCTTCCCCGTCAATGTCTTCACGAAAATTTGCATACCACCACGTAGACGGAGAACAAGATGCAAAGTAGACTCCTTCTGAATGTTGTAGTCAGATAACGTACGACCATCTTCCACTGTTTTACCAGCAACTAGTAGCCTTGTTGTGTTCTTAACGAAGTTTGTGAAAAACCCAACTTTACTAACCATCCTCTCACTAGTGCTTTTCAGCATACATACTCTTCCATCGGCTCCTAAACAGTTAGTAGAACAGGGCACTCTATGGGAGTTCCTACAATCTACACCTCGTAGATCTTCCTACACTTCCTAAAGTTGAAGGGACCCAAGTACTAGAATCTGGTCTAGTTACACTTCAAGCACATTTCACGTCCACTCAACTTTACAGAGAACAGATTCTACCTGTTGTTCGATAGCAACAGGTAGTTCACCCACTTACAAGTATTCCCCATAGCGTTTACAGTGACACATCTGCATGTAACCTCCGTAATACGTCTCAAGTTCATCCTGACTAGCAATTGTCAACGTGTCTTAACACACAATCTCTTGCTATAGAAGCAAATGCGTCCAACCTACAAGACAGAAACCGTAACGAACTTCACCACTGTTACACACAATGCTTACGGGCTAACGAATCACAGACACGACACCACTGAAACTACTAGCTATGAACCTTAAATTATGCATATTGTAACAGTAAGTTGCAGCGTGCGTGTGTGCTATCCGTACAGCCAACGACCCTGAACGATCGCCAAGACTACGCAGTGCAACTAGGACATTCCGCAACCTATGACAACAGCATTCACCAAACAAGTAACCCAATTCACAACAGGTTTTCGACAACGCTAAACCTAGAACTGAGGCTGATAACCGCACACTAGAATAAGACACGCTGACAATCATTTACAAAGTACATTGCTAACATACAAACAGGAGGGACAATCATTTCGACACGATCAACCATTACAAACACAAACCCAACGACAAAAGAAGTAACGAAGAGTAATGAAACTAAATTTATGAACTTAAATTTGAAAAATTTACAGTCCACACGAAGACGAAGGACAAGGTGTTAAAGTTGACTCCTTTGAATGTTGTAGTCAGATAACGTACGACCATCTTCCAACTGTGTACCAGCAAATATTAGGACGTTGTTGGTCAGGAGGGATACCTTCCTTATCTTGAATTTTCGCCTTCACATTCTCAATCGTGTCACTAGGCTCAACCTCCAATGTGATCGTCTTCCCCGTCAATGTCTTCACGAAAATTTGCATACCACAGAACGAAACAAGATGCAAAGTAGACTCCTTCTGAATGTTGTAGTCAGATAACGTACGACCATCTTCCAACTGTTTACCAGCAAATATTAGACGTTGTTGGTCAGGAGGGATACCTTCCTTATCTTGAATTTTCGCCTTCACATTCTCAATCGTGTCACTAGGCTCAACCTCCAATGTGATCGTCTTCCTCGTCAATGTCTTCACGAAAATTGCATACCACCCCACCACGTAGACGGAGAACAAGATGCAAAGTAGACTCCTTCTGAATGTTGTAGTCAGATAACGTACGACCATCTTCCAACTGTTTACCAGCAAATATTAGACGTTGTTGGTCAGGAGGGATACCTTCCTTATCTTGAATTTTCGCCTTCACATTCTCAATCGTGTCACTAGGCTCAACCTCCAATGTGATTGTCTTCCCCGTCAATGTCTTCACAAATATCTGCATCCTGTAACAAAATATTGAAGGGTAAAGTGCAATCGCAGCCTAAGTCCGTCTATTTATACCCTAAAATTTGTTACTACCGAAATAGGTGATTAAAACAAGTTCTATTGTTCAGGTTTATATGCCTATTCTTTAGACATGGGTAATACGGAAAGTGTAATGTGGATTCTTTAGATGGATAGCTTGATATATAATCAGTTTTTATGCATACATACTAAAATCCACTTCTTTCGTAGTCTACTTTGTCCTGGCTTCATTTTTTAAATTGATTCATTTTCATGAATGATTTTTATACTTATTCAAATACGCATTTACTAGTCTTTACATTTCCTTAGTAAGACTCGAGTAAGGAAGTGTGTTCATTCTCAGTGATATTGATTGATCGACTAATCTTATCTTTTCTAAATGATTTGTATTAGGGTTTGATGATGCAAAATTTTATAGTTTAGTCTAATTATTATCCTACGGCAGTTCAAACAATGACATTCGAAGGATATGATATATATAACAGCTTATTTGCTTGATAACCAGTGAGCGACTCTAATACCAGACTTCTGAGCATTTACCCGTTATCTATGTGTTTCCTCTTTGTCCAATAACTGTCCATGTTTATTGTTATCGCTGAAGAAGCGTAGTGATGTTTAACATCCAGTTGGCATCTACATGTATGCAGAATGAAATATCTTGGTTTCTACTTAGTGCCAGCGAATATTGTTGGAGTTCTGTCCATGCTACCTTTTGAGATACACTTCTAATTATATAAGTATATTTTGGTGTTGAAGTCCAGAGCCTACTAAACATGTGCGACATCCATAAGTAACCAAGAATGTTTATACACCATCTAAAGACAAATTTAGATGACTATGCAGTTGTATACAGTTACCCTCGAATTGTGTAAGGGTTGCTGGTCATTCTACACAATGTTTACCTCAAATAATGGGACTGATCTTGGAGGCTATATGCACGAATAGAAACAAATATCTAGATCATAAACACAATTGGCTTGTTTATATTGATTGTCAAATAATTTGGTTTCTATCGCGTATTGGCTGGAATTGACTTAGACTTTTAGGTAAAATTTTGATCAAAATTCATTTACAAAGAGACGAAGTTCCTGGATTTTAGCCTTTAAATCCTGTGTTTCTATTTTGGAGATAGCTCATCTCTACTCTAACAATCTCGTGAAATGTCTTTTTGAACGACTCCTAAGAACACTTATCATTTGCCCTCCTAGTGTGGCCTCTCGTATAATTTCTGGATATATTTCCTGCTACTGTAACTTCGTTGTCAATAAGTCAAATCGATAATATTGGATACGGTGCTTACATGTACAGGGGATGTCACCAGTATCCGTCCACATACTCTTCGGCTCCCAACAAAACATATCTTCAGGAAATAGCAGACCTACTTGCTTTACGCAACATACTTAAGCAAGATGTACTCGAATATACAAAACGTTACTTATCATTTACTCTTGACTTGAATACTACTCTGAATAACTGGTGTCACACTTTGGAAATGTAGCTCAATGAAGATAAGTGTTAGTTAGTGTGCCATAGACGATCTTAAACACATTGTTAGTTCCTAAATAATTACTAAATTCCTGTTTCTTAAACGCATCAAATAAAACGCCTTCCCCCTCGTTACTTATTTAATTCTAATATGCAAACTAGTATTTCATTGCTAAAATGCTTATAGGATCCATATCTGTAAATATTTTCATCTATGTATCTTACGTGGTTTAATGGAAGAGTTGCATAAGTACATTGTTGAAATAGTATCATCAAGTTTAAAAAGCATTTCTTGAGGCTTATAAACTTGTAATCGTACGTGACAGTAGCAGTAAGTAATTATTCAATATAATAGTTGCATAGGCCCTCGTCATTGATACTAATCATGTTTGCCTTAGCAGACACAACTGGTTGGATGCACTCGGTCTAGCATCACCACTAGACAACAATATGATGCGTTGTGGGAAATGACTCGTCCTCTGGTTATCCAGCATAGACGTTTATATCATGTTAACACTCTACTCTCTATCAAATATACTTCACTCTTCACTGCCTCCTGATTTCTTCTTATTCGCACTTGTGGGTTTAATCCTTGGAAGTTGTTTCGGGTTATAAGACAAAAATAACTCGGTCGTACGCAGGACGCACCTCACTGGTGAACACGATGTGATCTAGGCAGGATCATAACTGTGATATCGCCCTGGTTTATAGTATATCACAGAGTATTTTTGTGTTACTATATTCCTTCCCTACATTTTTGAACTGGACATTTGTATTTGCATACATTTGTGCTTTCATGATAACTGATTAAATGTCTAAGCTTACTGAGATTAAAAACTTCTAGCCTCCAAACTCGCAGCTCATCACTTTTGGTTAAACAATATTAAAGCTTGGTCCTGCTATACAGACGCCGAGTTTTGCAACCACGGTGTGGCAGATCCACTGGCTCGACTCCTTGTCGTGGTAAAGTCACTTCCACACAGATCGCACCGGTACGTCATTCTTTTTTTCCTCAACTCCGACTGTCCAGAACCTCATGATTAGCTCAAAACGTTCACTCTCGAACGCGGAGACCTGTCCAATAGACAACGGTTGGACCAACTTTTCCACACTGTTGATTATGTTAGCGTTTCGGTGACAAAAATGTCGTCGCACATGTGAGTTATTGTCCAAAGTACACTTTATGATGGTTTCGTCCGTCAACTTCTCTTATCGGAGCTTCCACAATAAGTGCGGGTAGTTTTAGTTGCATCTCACAACAACCCGTTAGACGAACTAGCTTCATCTGCTATGTTTACGAATACTTGTATAATGGATCTTCACCATCTCCGATGTGGAAATACCTATCATAGGTATCGGTCTATTGATCCACAAGAACGTGCTTGTGGATCCTAGCATAAAGAGGATGGTGGATGGCACCACAGAGCTATTCGTTCGTGAGACCACTGCTACAGGTTGCAGCTTATGCCCTCTTCATTTTAGACATTTAGTTAAACCTTATTTCCTGACGATACTAGTCATGCATCCAGATCTGAATAAGGTACCGCCGAAATTATTATGTGTAACCAGCAATGTTATGCATGACATAACGACTACAAGTCAATCTGCATTATCGAAAGCACGCCGACTTGCACTTGAAAAATTAAGGAATGCCAAAAATGAATTCGATCATTTGATGGGCCTCAGAATAGATCCAATAAACTATGGTCATCTTTATTAAAAAGGTTCCAAAAAAGATAGCAATGGTTGGCTCCTTACCTATAATTTCCGTCGGTTCAACACTAGAATCACGCCAAATATTTACCAATTACCACACATCCACGACCTAACAGCCACCTTGAAGTGTATTACCGTATTTTCGAAAATCTACCTAGTAAATGCGTACAATCAAATATCGATGGCTGTAAATGACATCCCCAAAACTGTTACCATAACTCCATTTGTTGTTTAAGGATACCTTTGAATGCCATTCGGAGTAAGAAATCCGAACAGATATTTTAGTGTTACATAGATGATGTATTCCGGGGACTTGGCTATGTCCTTGTATATGTCGACGACTGCGTGATAGCAAGCCTAGACGAGGAAGCATATGAAGCATTTAGTTACAACATTTCTAAAACTTTTACAATATGGAATTACTATAAATATACAGAAGCGCCAAATTGGAACAATCTCGTTGGACTTTGTGGGGCATACTAATGATGCTGATTGCATGCAACCTCAAAAACACAAGGTGGCAACTATTCTGGAGTATCCGGAAACAACAACCATTAAGCAGTTTTGAGCTTTAAATGGATCGGTTTTTACAGACGATTTATACCTAACTGCGCATCTATCATGAAACCGCTAACACGTCAGCTTCGCGGAAATAATGGATATCGTGTCAAAGAATGTCTTCACTGCAACAAAAAAGCAATAGCCAATACGACTATGCTGGCACGTAACAATACTGCAGCTCCTGTCAGCACCACTGTTGATGCATCTGGCTTGGCTATCGGCGCAATTTTATAACAATGGATTGACCAGGGTTGGAAAATGTTGGAATTCTTCTCGGAACGATTGAAAATTACCGAATCGAGATGACTCACTTTCGAACGTCGACTATTAATCATGTGCTGTAATATACGGCATTTTCAGCGCTCTAACATAGGCTAGGAATCTACTATATTCACCGACCATAAACCACTAACGTTTCTATAAACTCGTCTTCAGACAAGTACTCTTCACGAAAGTCTCTTCATCTAGACCACAATTCCCACTTCTCTATAGATAATCAGCATATATCTGGAGTTAACAGTGTTGTCGCTCTATCGCGAATACACTCCTTAAATCGCATCCAAGGCATCGACTTTGTTGAACTAACTCGACTTCTAAATGAAAACAACGATCTCCATCATGAGTTATCCACAACAACACTGAAGCTCCAAACGAAAACGACTAGAAAAGTTAAGAATATTACACCTCGTGATTCTTTTACAGGTACAGCCCGTCTAGTCGTTCTCAGTAGTTATCGGTGCATCATCCTCAACGCATTAAACAATCGCTCTTATCCGCAAGTTCGCGCTACTACTAAGCTGACTACTCAGGGATTCTGGTGGATGAAGATTTTGCAAGGACATCAAAGAGTAGACACGCTTCTGTGTGGCCTGCAAAAGGACAAGATGACTCAGCATGATAAATGCCCTCTTGACACTCTTCCAATCCCCGACATGAGCTTCGACTACATCCACGTTGATCTGGTAGGACTTTTACCAAAGTCAAACAAATTTTATTATCCTCTGATATGCACAGACCGATCCAAACTCTATACGGAAGCAGATCTATTCAAAAACATCTCTAGTTAAGAGGTTGCTCGCGCTTTCATTGAACGTAAAATAGTAAACTTTGGCTGTCTATCTACAATAACGACAGACCTTGAATGTCGGTTGGAATCTCGATTGCTCCACCCTGTGACCAAACGCTTTGGAACTATGCGCTTCCGGAAAACTGCCTACCACTTACAATCGAACGGCTTAATGGAAAGATTTCATCGACAGTTGAAAACATCATTTTTGGCCACTAACAGCCCTCAATGATCCGACGCTTTACCACTAGTTTTATTGGGGTTCGCAGAACTAGTACAGTAGATGTTTGTTGCAGTATTGCGGAAATAATCTATGGAAGCACAGTTCGACTCCTAGGCAAATTCATGGATACCGCTTTCACCTCGACAAACATGGATACCAACTCTAACATGAACCGGTTTACGAATGCTACACGTTCAGTTAAGTCAGTTGAAACTCCACACCTATCGGTGAACGTCTATCCAACTTATCTTAAAGTTTAGTACTTCGTGATGCCCTGCGCTGACCTCTCGACACAACCCACGAAGGACCAAACAAAGTTATGAAAGGAGAACCAAAGTACTATACTATCGACAAAACGTGGACCAGATATAAACTACTGTATATGTGGGCAGATTTTACTTTAATTTGCTGTCTTGAATTGCTTATTTTTGACCTTAACGGTCAAGCAAATAATAATAATAATAATTTATTCTCAAGTAACAATTTGTACATGAGAGCATGCCAGTTTACAGGCATGATCTGAATGATATAAGTTTACATACATACAAGTATTTCGACGAAGTTTTAGTGTCAGGAATTTTCTAGGTATAAAGATATGCATTGAGAAACAAACCAATTGCAACAAATTTCACAGTATTAGGACACCATTTATATGTATTGTAGCATGGTGCATATATGACAAAGTCCCGCGCGCTCCTTGACCAATGCGTTACAGTTCCAAAAAACGGCTGAGGGTTAGCAGATTGGATCACTGTGCATGTTCAGACGAGAGATAGGAGCAAGGGTACTTGAAACTTGGGTGTTGAGGAGAAGGCAATAGTTTTGTGCCAGTAAGTTCCATATTTATCTTGCACATAATTTTCTGCAACTAGAGGAAAGACAAAAGAAGGAAGAACACAAAACAACAGCACTGGTATTCCGGGGTTAACAAAACTAATGGGCAGGATTAGTAATTATACTTCCGACATGCCACTTATGCTTATAGGCTGATTAAAATGGAAGAATACTATCATATGACCAAGACAGGTGAGTGGTGCTCACACGTTCAGAGTCCCTATTATTTCGCTAGTGGAGTAAGAAACAATAGTTGGTGTGAACATTTTTAACTGCTCAGTAAATAGCATGTAAATGTCTGACGTGTTTCCAAGGTACTCTACTTCAGTTACACCCCTCCCATCCAGAGTATCTACAGGAGACACTAAAATAAAGTATGCTATAATTACAGGGCTAGATAACATTAGAGCAGTGTATATATAACTGCCTAGAAAAAATCGCCATAACAATATGTGAGAAAAATTAACAGATAAGCTAAAGATGATATAAATGAGCCCAAACTGTACAAAAATAAACTCGAAATATAATGCCTATATCACGATATTGATTAAGTCGGGAGTACGATACTAATAGTAGTGGCAATAACAGTAAATGTAGTAGTACAGATTTAAGTAAATATCTGTTCTATCATAGAAACGTACACAGCCTGTATAACCGAAAATTACAGGGTGATGTCCGAAAATAACGAATACTAGGACGAAACAGCTGTCCAGTGCTTCCAGGTGATCAATGTTAGTCTGATTCAGATCAGTTTGTGCTATCAAAATTGACAGTTAAACTATCTCTACAAACCCTCTAATTGTAATTAATATGACCTCACTAATGACTAGCTCCCTGAGGTAGTTCCTAGAGTTCTAGTGTGAAGGTGTGACCGGTAAAGTTCAACCGTGTCGAGTGTGAGGCAGTAACTCATCGATGGCATGGAGGAGGTCGCGCAACGTATCACGAACTGGCTGGATTGAAAATATCAACCATTAGGAGCCGACGCAGTGGCTCAATGGTAAAGCGTTCGCCACGGAGCCAGAAGGTCCTAAGTCTGATCCCCGATGGGGTCGTGGATGTGCACTGCTAAAGAGTCCCATACTGGGACGAAACAGCTGTCCAGTGCTTCCAGGTGATCAATGGTTGTCTGATTCAGACCAATTCGTGATATCAAAATCGACAATATACTGCACTGTTTTAGATTCGGTATAGTCCAGTTGTATCGTAACATCGCGTCTTTTACTCCACCTGTCTAACTGGAAATAACGTGTTTACGGTCAATTATGGCTCAGGGTTCACTCTTGGTCTAGAAAATGACATGCATAGTGTTAGAAGGCTCGATCATCGACTCATTTATAACAAATTAGCTTAGCTAATTTGACAGTTTCTAGACACGACCAGTTGTTTGATGTTATGAGCTAGTACGAACTGGTGACTGTTGCTCAGGTTTTCAGTCAGTGACATTTTATCCTGGTGCAGAAAGGAAGATAATGTCCAAGATTGTATGGGAACCTGGACAAAAGGTCTCTGGTATGGTGAGTCACAATGATTTTAGTGAATTTGATGTTAATATGTCTCCTGATTTGATCGATAAACTTGGCAAATGTACTTCCCAGAACCATGTAGTTTACAAAAAATGATTATTCAAATTGCACGACTGACGTAAACCCTGGCGAGTATCCTGGTTTTCTAAAACAAATGAATATAGTCTTGTAGACGATAGTATTACGGATGATGTAAAGTTAACCAGGTAGTGCACTGACACTGTAGCAAGTGTTATCCGGTGTTGTAAGTAATTACCTTAAGGCAACTACCAAAAAGACAGATTCTCAAGTAACGTTTTGGGAGACTATCGCTGATCGAGAGTAGAGAGTTTGAGACCGTGAGAGGAAATGAAATTGTCACCTGTCACATGAGTTGGACATTGATACTACTAGACACTGTTTGGTTCGATCGAGTTCTAACAATAATAATAATAATAATAATTTATTTCCTGAATATCAGGAGCAAGCTATTTTTACAGACAAGATCAACAATAACATATCAGATAGTTGAAATGGTGTAACTGTTATGTAGACTTATTATACAATGATGTGCAGAGATATTAGAATGATAAAATTTGTTTTAAACTGACATTTATCTAGCGTTCATTACAAACATGGCCTCGGGATGACCTTGTGATGTGGGAGAATAACAGGATGGGTTCTTGTTACCAATACGAGGAGGTACATTTTGACAGAAAATGTAGGCGTCCAACCTTTTACGTAACATAAAGCAATCTCCAAGTTCTGAAAGGAAAGAAGGAAGACAAATAGCAGGACGGAGCAACAGTATTATGACAGCTATACTTTTCTGATTATTTAAGCAATCAGAAAAGTATGACTGTGTGAACTGGCAAATACTTGGACATTAAAGCTTATTTGGCAAGTGTTAAGTTTTTATCCTTGATAGGTTGGCTATTTCGGAAGTGTGCAATAGTAGTGTTCAGACCGGGTCCTATTTGTTCTGGAACGATTGAACAATCGTTAGTGTTACCGTTGGAATCAATATTACTTGAAATACATTCCTACTTATTTTCCATTTGCTGTATTATTCCAGACAATGGTTTTGCATTCTTATGACAAGAAGTTTGAATAATAATTTTTTTCTGACGACGTGCTGCTTTTCAATATAGTTGTGGGGATAACCATCAAGGTTGTTACTCAATTAGTCAGAAGCACTTGGTCTGTAGAAGAATTGCAGTAGTATTCTGAACTCCAGTAACCACTCAGTCGTAGCAAGTTAGTTGGCTGACTTGACATCACCTTTCTAGATAACTTGCCAGGGTATCGAAGTGCTTGCATTTCTTTAAATATTCTCACGAGTTGGGTTCACTATCGGTAATTGAAACAATAGCCTGATGTTATATGCTTAAATAAATCTTAATATAGAATGTTACGTTGAGCTTGGCTTGTCTTTTCCAAAGTGGTTCTAAGGCTAATACATCATACCGCGTAGTGTAGTTTGGTCCACAATCCATCCCCAATGTCTTTTTTGTGAAGTATCACTGTACTCCTTCAATCTTCAGCGTATCACTTATTTTGAGGCTGCTGATTATGAGTGGGCAGTATTCAATGAAATAATGCAAGTGGCAAGAAGTCACGAAGTTATTTTCGTAAAAAAACATTTCCACCGACGACTTAGGAACCTGGCGTTGAGGGAACTAAGTGTTTATTTTGTAAGGGTGAACATTTCTTAGAAGAATGTGAAAGAGTCTTGGATTTGAGCCTGTAAGATAAATCTATTTTCCTGGAGAAAGCGAGATTATGTTTTAACTGTTTAAAGGCTGAACATCTTGGGAAAAACTGCCTGACAGAGTACCCCAAAAATCGAGTATCATTAGTGAATGTCACCCACTATTGCAACAGCCTTCCAGCAAAACCTGCATCCACATAAATTCCAAAATGTGGGAAGTGTATTTAGGTATTTTATCTGTAGGAGTTCCCAGCCCATTAATTCTGGAAGATATTTATACACGGTTAAGCATTGCTTTGGACGTAACTTTAGTCGATATGAATTTAGCACATCAGCTACGTGGAAAGTGTGAAGAAGGCAGATTAGCAACAAATACTGTGAACTTATTGGGAGTGTGACCCTACGGGGAGATATCTTTTGCCATTAAATCATTGATTGTTGGAACCAGGAATAAAGTCTTGTCTGCTTACGCAACACCTAGAGTAAGACCACAGGGAGTATTGCTACCTGACGACAACTTGCTCACTGCCACGTCTTATTTGTTCGAAGTGCATTCCCAAGCTCGCAAATACAAAGATCAGATTGTAGATAAGATGCAATTTTGGAAATATCACCGAGCTCCATAACACCCAGACGCCTTCTGATTGGTCAGTTGGAGGCCTTGTTTAACTAGATGCCAGATGATTTTGTCATGTTGACACTGTAAACAGATACGTGTCTATCGAAGAATGTCAAAGTTCATATTAAGCCAAACGAAATGTTCTTAAATTATTTTTACCGTCACTCCAACGCCTTAATGTGAAAAATATGTTGGAAAAGGTCTCTCCTGCAAGCCTGCGGAATGAAGGAGTGGTTGACATCAGCAGATACACCACAAACAGTAGTAGAATCAGCAAATTGAACGACCACAGGTTTGGGAAGTAAGGTTGAATTCTTCACATAACATTGCAAGCCTGTCTTTTTTCGAAGTTGAGCCATAGTACGAGGATTAGTGGTTGATGAAGACCGTAAGGCGTGTATGTAGCCACTAAAAAGAACATCAGTTAAAATATCAACATCCTTTTAAATGAAGCCCATGCCTGTAATAAATTGGGAAGTGTAAACTAGATGACGACGAGAGAAGAATGTTTATTGAATGACGTAGTAAAAGCAAACGCAAATGCTTATGATCAGCAAATATAATGGAATCACGTTCCTACACTTACGTAATAAAAATGTTTGACTACCAAATAAACAGCCAATAACTCTTGACCTAACGTGCTGTAGTGTCACTGTGTGGTATTTATGCACTTGAAAAAGTGTGATAGGGGTTTAAAATCGTCATTCGGTCGTTGATGTAAAACGGCTCACACAGCATCCTATGATGCATTTGTACATAAAAGGAACCACGAGTCAGGGTTTAGGTCGATGTGTGGAAGTATCGTAGAGTTCCTCAAGGCTTTATTAATCCGATGAAAAAAGACGTGAGCTTCTTCATTAATTATGATAGAATCGATAAAAGTCACACGTGCCTAGGAAACGATGTAGCTTCTTAAGTGTGTCTGGTATACGGTATGATACTATCATCTTTACACGGTCTGTAAGCGGTATGATATCATGTAGAGTTATTTGATAGTCAGGAAAATCAATCCATGGAACTCCAAAAATACATTTCCGTGGGTAAATAATCACTGCAAGCTGTTTGAAGCGTCGGAAGTTAGTGTGGAGATGTTACAAATGTTCGTCGACGTCATTAATATCCGTCATAAAGTCATTCGTATATACATGAAACAAAGTTTAGACCTTATGATACACTTCCGTCATCTTGTCAGCTATACTTGCCAAAGCATGACGATCGATAAACACTTCCAAAGTGCTTAAATGGTAGTCTCTGCAACCATGGTCATTGAAATACTCTAGTATAGAGGGTATACAAACCAGCAAGCTAACGTATGTGTCGTAACAATTGAAAAGGTCATCTGCTGCCCAAACCATAATGTGTCAACGGTTGTTGAAGCAGCTGCTCGTTTAAAATTTCTGTTTTCTGGATGACCGCCGCTCTAAGTTTGCCGTACAGATTCTCATCTGGCACATAGTTAATGACATCTCCGACCTCCACTATTATCTACCAGCAATACATCTACAACGTGCACATGGTTCATAACCTGTGGATTAATGTGCCTGGTCTTGAGAAATGTTTAGACCCGAATAAACCAAACAAGTGAACCGTCAGCACCATAAGCTGACAGTCAAATGTCAGACAGCAATTAAGGTTGATAGTCAATTGTGGTTAACCGAAAAAACATCTCGTGGTGGTGATCTACGTTCACAGGACATGATGTGACAAGAAAATACGACATTAGAAATATAAAAAATTCAAGGACAAAGATAAGCCGATTAGACCATATACACAAAATGTAGAACATCGGTATTAAATGTTTATATTTACAAACATACAAGAAGCACACTTGTACTACGAGAAGTAGTATGTTAAAATTAACGTGGCCCACTACAAAATGTAACGAGATGCATGATTTTAAACAGCCAAAACCAAATATGAAATTCGTACATATTATCAGTAATCGTAAATACGTCAAGCAGAAGAAAGTTTAAAGCAATTCGGTTTATTTATTAAGATAAGTAGCTTGTAGTCAGAAGATGCTACTCCACAAGTTTCTCTACATTCAATAAGTAATAGATGCAGTATCCTGAGTAGAATAAGAACCGTGTACATTTAATCAGAGATAAAGATACCCAAAACAGCAGTACCAACTAGATTCTGAATATGTCATTATGAGAACTATAATAAGAACTAGGTATTAATCCTTCATTATGACATCAGGCACTCGATTAAGAACAATTAATAGGGTAAAGGAGTGCATTTGATAGGCAGCGGTGGAATGTGAGAGCAGGCGCACCAAGCGGCGAACAAAAGTCAAAGTTACAGAGTTATCGTCATCACGTTCTAGTATATAATCCCAAAAATTATGTATCAGTAAGCATACTTATGAAAAAACTAGTACATCGGCAACGTTAGTAAACTCCTACAACAATTGGTGTTTCCCAGTTATTAAACAAACCAATTCCTGTTTGGGGAGTAAATAAAATATTCACCCTATGATGCGGATTATTTTATTGCGCCAACATCCTCCCTACTGTTTTCTCACTACCTTCGAAATATGTAATCATTCAAAATAAAAGACGATAGGTGTGTTGAGGCTGGGTCTTCTACTGGCCCTGCAGCTTTTTAAATCCACATTATCGTGGGTCCTTTAAGGAAGGTTAAGGTAATCTTGTTGATAGCTTCCCTCGAAACATTGGCTTAATAAACTAATTACCTGAATTGATATATAAAATCCCCTTGATTTTATAAATTACTACGGCTGATAACCGTTTGTTTACATTTTCTGCCAAAATGAACCTTTTTTAATTCTGACTAATAACGTCGTAGCTGCGAAAAATTGCTTAAAATAAATTGTTATGTGGACACTGATCGTTGATACTGACCATGTTCGTTTTGGTAACCATCACTAGCTGACGGTTTTCTGCCACCCCTCATCACGAGATAACGAGACGTTACTGTATAAAAAGCTATTCGGCCTCAAGATAGCCCAAAATAGCATAGATGTTACAACTTCACTTATGTTTTACCATCGATCAAATATGTCTTTCTCCCCTGTCAATGCCACCTTTTGTTTTCTTGTGGTTAGCGTTTTTAATAATTGAGAGCATTTTAAGAAGACAATACGTGAACTCTACGTCATGTAACATAACAGAACAGATTACTCCCCCCCTCGCACATATTCATTTCTTTTGACCTAAGCATTTGTTACACTGTGATAACGTCAGTAGGCTGTAAAACTGGGCGACTCCTGGTCAAATCCTCTTGAAAGCACTTATTTTTTCAGAATGCGGGCACTCCTTGATGACGTAGGTGGAATAAGAAGAAAACCAGGTCAACGACTCTCTCTATAGATCAACTTTACTATCAATCTAGTGCCTGTAACTTTGAGTAACTCAGAATAGTGGTCGAGTCCCCTTAACCACTTCTACTCATGGGGAACTTACTGAATTTATACTCTGTTATCACTAGATTGTCTTTTTTCACCAGACGGTACTAATTGGCTCGATGTATATTAGTAATTGTCATCGCTGAGTAATGATGCAGCTTTAAAATTCCCATATACATGGCTATTTGTAATCAATAAGCATTTCCCTAAACTATTATGGCTAGTAGTAACTCCTGCCTAGTAGTAATCATCACGGTCCCTTCAGGGTAAAACCTTAAGTACTAACACTATGTTACAAGTCCCCGCCCGAAGACTAGCTCAAAGCCAGACTTCCAAGACAGCAGAAGTATTTTCAGATAATGTCCTACAAACCAACACTATTGTTTTGTTTTGGCCTCCTATTGCAAGCCCAAATATCCAGGGAATAGAGTTTGGACTTCTAAATAAGCCAAATGGTGCTAAATTACAATCAGTTGAATGTACTTATAAAGCAAGTGTAAGGTCAGTAAGCAAGAACTAATAGGAGTTCCAGTACAATTTCCGAGACAGTTGCGTTCACTGCTCCTGTGACATGACAATTCTTTAAAAACAATGAAAATTCATGACGGGTCACCTGGACTGTTGGTGCAATGTGGACCAGACCCGGTACTTTTCAGCAGGACTTCACTTGCAGTCGTTGTCTCCATTCAACATACGACGAAAACCCTACCCTTATGACTGTAAACAACCTGGTCCACACCCTACATTTCGCAAGCAACTGAGGTAAATGGGTCGAGATGCAGGACAAACAATTTTTTGAATATATGAACCAAAACGGCAACCAAGATACTTAAGCAACCATCAGCTAGAAAGCCAAATATCGCTACCAGCCGTGAATTTTCCCCAACTTCTCTTTGTCCGACAGCTGACTAATAAAACCAGAAATGCCTTTGGAAAACAGGGGTAGCAGGACTTGGGGAATTTTCCAGCAATCGTTTTTAAACCATCCGGGCTCCGTTACTTATACTGTGGTCAACTCAATGCAAAGTGAGACCCACTAGTTTGTCAGAAGTTTTCTTAAATCCGGTTAGATACGATAAACTCTGAGTGGCAAACACCTATATCTTCAGTAACCCAACCAACCGAATCTTCAGTTATGGTAGTTCATGGAATCGCTGAACTATCGACAGTAGAGCCAAGAAATCATTAGTTGTACGACTTGCAGCAAGTGACTCGTCGTCACTCCACCTGGGAATAATGTAGGCAACTCTTGAGTTCGATGACTGATTCTTCGGGCACACTCATGGATTAGAAACTCTCCTTACCCACCAGCATCGAGTTTTGAACTAGCAGCGGCATAGCCCTGAAGTTCACGTCTGGTATAGCACTAAACATAATATAAACAACTACGTCTGATACTGTGAAGAGCGAGTTACACCATTGCACCACAAGCGACTGGATGTTTCACTCACTTAAGTGTATCAGTGGTACTGAACAGACAGTCTATAGCTCCACGTGCTAAGAAAGCCGTCATGAGGAACCACATCAGCGGTCGCCCTCAACCCCTTTCAGTAGGTTACCTCGGTTACTGTCGAATCTGCCTGTACCACAATCTTGGCACTTCCCATTCCGAAATCCACAGGAATGGGATACGTAATCATGTAAGAGGACAGAAAATCCAATCCTCAGGGTTTCTCAGCTCATAATAAAATAACACATTCTGGAATTTAATAAAAAATTCACACCGGTTTACAAACACGTTTGCACTGCTGTAAAAATAAACAAGGATACACATAGATCTTTAAGAGATAAGTAAGTAAATGGGAGTAAAATTGGTGTCTGCATTTTGGTTGCGTGAATTTTTTTGCAACATTGATGTATCCTGATAATTTTACAGAATATATGCTAATATAATAACATATTCTACAATTAATCACAGAGTACCCAACAGTTTTCAGGCTTGTTTAGATTGCTAGTAAAGATCAAATTAAATTATTAGGAAGGAAGAATATATTTAACTATTTAGATGAAACAAGGAATCCATAGTCGTCAAAAACTTCCGATCACGAAGATGTTGGTCGAATACACAAACATCAGTAGTAATGACATAATAGTCACACAATTATCATCATCGAAAACACCGTGTCAGTGAATGGTGGCCCAAAGTAAATTGTTTGCTGAGGTTGAAGCTTACGCAAAACCAAGAGGGAATGACAAAGCCATATCGTCACAAGCGTTTTCCAGTGGATGATACCTCATAGAGCACAGTGTGTTTCATTTTCATGAGACCTAGGGTGTTACTATATGAAGAAGAGAAATAAAGACTGTAGAACAGCTGGATTCCATCATTGATGTATGCACAACCATTTGCAACGGAAACAAAAACAGGGAACATAGTAAAACAGTAAAAGTATCAGAGTTAGTGAAGTGAATTATCAGGTTTGGTGTTCACACAGAGATTGCAACGGAGAACACAGCATAACATTTAAAATAGTTTACCTACTGTTGGTCTGATGACAAATAGAAATCAAACAGGAAGAAAGTAGGACACGAGTAATCTAGATGTTTTTTACTAAAGTGGAGGCACTGACAAGAGCATGAAGAGACATGCTGCTTGCAGTATGGATTACATAGGGGATATCAACAACGTTTTATCAGGACAGTTGTGGACAGTTATATTTTGATGGGAAATCATACTTACGTTAGCTGTATTTAAATGAGTCTCGGTGGGCACTTAAGGGTGATACTACAGAGGCAAAATCTGCGTTATTCCTATCTTTTACTCCCAATTCAACTTTTTCTTCTTTGTTTCGGAAGCAACAAATCATGTTCTGCTTTCTCCAGAACCAAGAACACTCGCAGACCTAGGGGAATGACAGTTCGTTAATTTTGCCAATCAAAGTTAGAAAGTTTGAAGTAATATTTTGAGTGAAGTCTTCAGAAAGACTAAAAAGATTCGAGAGCACAGAGGTTACAATTAAAGATGAGACAGAAAAAATACCTGAAGTCGATATATCTAAGGCTTGACTATTCAAATGTTTTCAGGGATTAGAGATAAAAATATTGTTGGACTTACACTATATACTAAATCAGAAAATGAAAGGTCAGTACCCTGCATTGCACTACTATCTTATATTGGCCGAGATAATGATCACCTGCAAACAGTTGGAAATTGATATAAATATTATATTAACAGTTAATACAAGTGCATAGAATAAGTTCAGAGTATATACGAATATAATGTACTTGAATTAACAGCAACACTTGAGACGGATGATTGATTTTTCAGATGACCATTACAGGGGCATTAAATAGAACCAATATGCTAGTACCTATAACGAAGATGTAATAAGTTTAGCTGAGAGTGACCATAAAAACGTAGAATCATGCAGTATTGTATGCTGCAACAGGAATTAAATTTTAATCTACACAATCAGCGTAAGAGACACAGTTCAGCGGCGTTTATTCAGGCACCATCAGCAGAGTGTGTGTAGTGGAACTATATCAATCATACATTTAATTACTGTTGACACAACATACGTTAATAACATAACAACACAAAAACTCAATACAATCGCAATACCAGTTAGTCTGCATAAGCTATGAGCAGATAATCGCCAATCGTTTTAATTTGCTTGAGTTGGATTATCACTTGCAAAGCATGAGGATCCAATTCTTGCAAGAAAAAGAACTATGCTTATTTAGTCTCTGCAGATAGTGAGGAACGATAGTGTAAAAGCAACTCCGTTGAAGTGTACCCGGTATGTGACCGAGATAAGTTTATCGTTTTATCGGAACAACTTCAACTGATTGAATTCACACAAACGAATAAGGACAAATGAGAAATCAATGACGGATAGAGGAGAACTTATATTTGATCGTGAGTGGAGTGATAATGGGATAGCAACGTATAGACTGGCTAGTGAAGTTGCTTCCTACACTGTATCGTGCCGTGAACTGGTAATTATGCTTGACCGGGCGCCTTCAACTAATCATGTCCGCTAAAACAAGCATGGTTAACCTCAATGACGAGAGCCTATACAACTATTTATTTAGTGGATTATTTACCGCTACACCATCGTCAACCCTAATCTCAACTTCTAAATAATCATTTTCTTCTCAGTTTTAGAAGTAATGCAAAAGAGGCGTACTCTCCAAAATCAAGATCGCTTCTGACACCTAGACCTAAAGTTCAATAGCAAAAGTTTACTAATCCTGCCCCGTAAATTTTCAATGTTTGAAAGTTATTGGTTGAAGCAATACAATTGGTGAAAATTTGAAGATTGTGTTACACGGAGATGCATTGATATCCGTAGAAATGGTCCAGTTGTCTTCATGGGTAGATCTTTGGGTAAGTGCTGCTATTTTCTAGCTTTTACTGCGTTATTTAATATGCTGATATACCGTTTGTAATACAGAGCCATAAGATATGTGGTATGGCACTATATGCTGAAAATTGCTGAAATAAAACCATCCATTAAATTATTGTAAAGATTTTTGGACCTCAAAAGGCATATGTAGCTAAACGATGACGAGTAAACATAGAAGTGTATCCTGAAATGTGGTGTCGGTTCTAACTAGCCAAATTGTTCTCAGGGACGCGCTTGTTAGCTTCATTGTAATTCGTATGGGTAATGTAGTTAGCAAACCCTCTCTAATAATATCTCCCTTGTTTTTATACGTAACCAACCAAATATATTTACGTAGATCATTCAGTTATTTTCAAGTAATTATTTAATACATTCACGTCTACATATTTCCAATCTTAATGGACTTCATGGTATAGCTTATTCATAGTTATCAATATTATGTATCTACATAGCTCACCAAAGTTTGGTAACTAATGGCTTTGGAGAGGTTCACTGGTTTCCTGTTCGCCAACCACAGATCACTTGAAACTCCAACTAAATTCATGTCTCAGTATCTTCGTCATGTACTAGAATGATATTCACCAACCCTGTATAAGAATGACACTTGTGCTTATTAATAGATCTATTCAGTATCTAATTTCAGTGATGATAAGTGTAGTTATTTAGGTTAGTTTTGGTTAAGATTCACTTGTCGTTTCAGGAAGGTCAGCAATCGCAACCTAATGCAACCTTATATATGCCCTCAAAAACAACTTTTCCGTTGAGGGGGGGGGATTTCATTGTTAAGGTTTTCTGTAAGGTTTTTAACTACTCACCGAACGATTGTCATTTTTTACATCAGCCAATTATCAAAGATGATTTAAGAATGCAGTAATTAGATACTGTTGGTTTACAAAACGTGTACATTACGAAATAACTCAAAGAAGTGATCACCGGAAGTGAAAATGATAACAGCTTTAAAGGACTAGAACCGAATCTGGGAATGAGGAAATATTGATGAATTAAACGTGAGCTACATACGGAAAATGAAATAAGCTTCTCTATCGCTTTCGATTATGATCCGTAGCTTACGTAACAATACCACCAACAGTTTATTACATCGTTTCCTTTAGAATGGTATACACTATTGTCTCGTTAAGCTACGCAGTTGTGTACACAAGTAAAAGTGAGTGATAGCGCGTGTACAAAGATAGTCAATTTCATCGAATATAAGGGATAGTATCTACTAAAACTCAAGTTCTTCACGAGATGATAGCATCTACTGCAGTTGTTCAGCATCCACTCAACAAGCAAAGTGTGCGGAAATTCTTGGTTAGTGACTTCGTTTTTAAACTAAGAGTTAAATGGTGTCTACTGCATTCGAAAACTTTATAATTCATACCATGTGAGCTACTTAGGGTTCTTTAAATTAAAATAACAAAGTGATGGTGGTTATCGTATGTTGATGGCTTTTTAAGTCAATCTTGCATTTGAGGCATTGAATGTTGGGTCAGATTTCTGTGGAAATAACACAAATTAGTGAGACTTCTGTTGGAATAAACATACATTCTGAATTTCCACGCTAGTAACTATTGAAAATAGTGTGAATATTTTCAAATTGCACGGTTATGTGATTAATTTTATATTTGGTCTTTGCAATTAATTCCGACAGAAGTTAGTATAATGGGACTTCGAGAAATATGCCTCAAAAAACAAGATGGCATTGTGGTGAAATATTGTTAAAAACACCAAGTATAAGATATAATTGAAGTAAGACAACGAAACTCTTTAGGTTTGGAAATGTGTTAGGCTGTTTTAAGTAGCGAAATAAAATACGGGTTCTTTACTGTTGGCATATGCTAGGAACGATATGTAAGCCTCAACCAACTTAGTTGCACGATAAGACTCTAAGTTGCCGCATTGACCTAACCGATTTGTCTACTCTCAGCATTGGGAAGTTTTTTATTTGTTCAAATATGAGATTTGGCACGAATAGTCACTAAATACATATACCCCACACAAGTACAAAATATAGACAGTCAAGGAAAAAAGGTAAACTTAATAAGCTAACAAGAGCATTATGTTAGAAATAGTTTGGACAGAAATACAAATAAAATCTCGTTTCAGTAACACAAGTTGTCACTTTTTTGAAGGCTTCAATAGGAAACTGCAACAGGATTGCCACTGGTTCCTATTCTGCACCATATCAGATAGGGTCTCGGCACAGACCTACGGCATACCTAGGACTCCAACCAAAAAGTCGGGAAATACTGATAAAGGCCAGTCTTATACAACCTTTCATTTGTCAAATAATGCACCTTATGGAGGCCGCTGGGATAACATTTGTAAAACATTACTAAGCCACCGAAGCTAGTGCTTTAAGGTGATAATACCAACTGAGCTGCCATCGCTCCACCCCGAACACACGATGCCAAACTGCAACATCACCAGCATGATGTTACTACCTGATATCAGCGGTTCCTTAGAGACACCGATAATCGAACAAGGCGATACCGAACGTCTTTAACTCAGTGAGACCAGGTTTCACAAGTGTAGAGTAAAGTTGCTTTCACCGATACGTAAATCAGACATTTTACAGTCTGGCTCACATCATTACGGCTCTAAGGATAACTCAGTTCAACATAAAGCGATCTGGCTTTCAATATGTGTAGATTAGCCCCATATACCGCATCATCATCAGCAGCAACAGTCACACAACTACTCAGGTACGCAACTACTTTTAACTTCTTACCACTGTGAGTGAGAGCATGTAAGGACTCCTACCACCTGAAATTACTCTCCAGGTAACAAATCTACAATACCAACACCCCTCCCTCAGAGTTATTTCCAGAACATCGTCGATGACAAGGTTGAAAAGGAGTGGTGAGATTGAACAACTCTACCCACCCCCACTGCTGGATTGGAACAGTCGAGAAAGTGGTTGTACGCCCTCACTCTGTCTGTGGTAATTGTGTACAGTGATACTAAGATGTCAATAAACTTCCCAGCCACACCCTTCTCCAACAGACAATTGTAAAGTACAATCCTGTCCAGCTAATCGAAGGCGGCTCTCATGTCAAGGAACAGAGATTATTGGTGTGCAATACGTGTAACGGTGCTCCAGTACTTCGCGGAAGGCGAAAATGCGATCAATACATCCAAAAACTGATCGAAAAGTAGTCAGTACTTTACGCGTTTTTCAAAACCCGTGGGGTATGACGGAAGCCAGTGGTTTGTAAGTAATCGATAGCATGTTTGTCCTCTGATAATTGTTACATAACTTATGAGGGCTTTCTTTAAAGGTGGGTGGGTAGGTGGTGGGAGATGATTGTTTCATTGCAAGATGATGGAACACTTAATTTCCCAAACCCTTTCAAACAACGTTGTGAGTGCCTTTGCCCAGGAGTTCTCCACCGTCTTTAAAAGAGTTGCGTGCATGTAGGGAGGTGAGTGGGTGGGGGTTAAGTCGTCTAGACCCGGTGACTTATTGCGATTGGGAAGTTGAGGTTGTTTGTGGACCACCTTTTCATCGGGTGAATCAATTATCACCGGTAAGAGAATGCAGTACAATCCGGTGGAAGTTTCTGTGATGTGGTGGGGAGAAGAATAGACCACCTGAACTGGCTTTTGAAAGTGTCAGCCTACTGTCTATGACGATCCTGGATGTTGGTGACTGGCATATTATCAGCTTCATGGATTACCTCACTGACACGACCTCTTGCCGCCAGTGACTCGGATGAGTTGACAGAGTTTATATCAATTACCAGATGTAGTTTCTGCTTCAGACTTTTTGACATGCTTATACCAACAAGTTTCTGTCCTTACTCAAGCTTTTCACGATTTTCCGATGAAAGAATTTGTACGTATTTATCAAACTCATGAATCACTGGAGTGGACCAATGTGCATCAATCAGTTGTGAGGGGCTGGTAGAATCTCAATGCCTTTTGGACGACAGACAGACAGTTGGAACGTAGAACTTGGTACATGCGTACGTCAGTTCAAGTTGCCATGCCTCAATTAGCAGATAGGGATTAAATTGTCGAATCAAATCCCAGAGTGGGGAAGATAGTAACAGAGTTAGTATTCATGGAAGGGAATAGAGACCGAGAAGATTTAAGAAAATATGATCCAGTAAAGAGAAAATTATGATAAGTTCAGAAACTTAGGATTTGGAAGAAGACAAGGAATGGATGCACCTGCGCCATTGCCAACGATTTTTAGCCATATCACCCAAAGTCTCTAACCATTTATTACGAGCGTCACGCCGACCCCAACCAGGTAGTCTGCACCTATTAACATGGCTCAGCCCAATTGTCAATGACTTCATGAACTGGTGCCATGTTTTGGTTTGGCCGCCCCTAGCTTTCTTCCAGCCTACTCCCACACCAGACAGCATTGCTCGTCGAGGTAGGCGGTGGTCAGGCATACGTAACACATGTCCTAACCACCTTAGCTGATGGAGATTTACTACTTCATCAATAGACTTACCGTATCTACCTAGTACTCTATTCCTAACCCACGTATTGCTTACTCGGTGGTCCCAGAAAACACGAGCAATGCTTCGAAGACACCTATGATCGAATACCAGGATCCTACGGATATCCTCTATCCTTAATGGCCATGTTTCACATCCATAAAGTAAGACGGATCGAACTACTGCGCAGTAAACGCGTCCTTTGGTCAGTAGTCGGATGTCTCGCCTATGCCACAGATGACGCAAATTCCAAAAAGCTAATCGGGCCTTATGTATACGCGCAGAGACTTCAGCAGACACCAGACCGTCAGGGCTGATGAGGCTGCCAAGATAAGTGAAGCGGTCAACACGTTCAACTGCCTCACTCCCTATCACTAACTTCGGTGTCGAATCAATCCAATCCTGAAGTAACATTTTGCATTTGGGTGGAGAGAATCGCATCCCAAACATCCTTACATTCTTGTTTAAGGTAGTCAGAAGATTCTGCATTTTATCAGCATCTTCACCTAAGAGAACTATATCATCTGCATATTCTAAGTCAGCTAGTTTATCTCCTGGAAGGAGGTCAACCCCGCCGAAGTCAGACGATGAAAATGTCAACTCTAAAAGTATATCAATGATAAAATTAAATAAAAATGGGGAAAGCGGACAACCTTGACGAACACCACTTGAGGTAATCAGTTCTGATGACAATCTGCCATAAGCTCTCACTCGACATGTGGTGTTCGAGTAGAGAGCTTGTATAAGGTTAGTGTACTTCTTTGGTACGCCTTTCATTGACAGACATTGCCACATAACCTTACGATCGATAGAGTCAAATGCCGCCTTAAGGTCAAGGAATACAACTATTGTTGGGCGTCTAAAAGTGTGTCTATGTTCTAGAACCTGCCGAAGTTTGAATAGGTGGTCTATGCAGCCACGTCCAGGTCTGAAACCACCTTGGTTCTCTCTAGTCTGCTCTTCAGGAGCTTTAGTTAGGCGTCGAAGTGTGATTGAAGCTAATATTTTGGACACTATATTGGTTAAGCTGATTCCTCGGTAATTGTCACAGGAGGACTTCTGTCCTTTCTTATAGATTGGAACAATTAGTGTTTGAGACCAGTCAGGTGGGATTACGCCCAATTCCCAGATTCTAGACAGGATTCCGGTTAATCTCGCTGCTAAAACTGGACCACCATCCCTAAATATCTCAGGGGTCAACCCATCGGGTCCTGCTGCTCTCCCTCGCTTTAGATTCCCTATAGCCTTCTCAACCTCACTAAGACTTGGGGGGACCAACATTAATTTCCCATTCAGATTGCTTGGAAATGGAGGGCAACTGGGATGAGGCCGAGGGCCAGTTGGACTGTTCCTTTAAGTGTTCTGCCCATCGGTCCAACCTTCTGGATTGACAATGAATAATGGTTCCATCTTTTTCTGAGATGATTTCACTTACAGTCGAATTTTTGATACCCGTTTCCTTGATAAGTCTGAACAGTTGCCTACTGCCTCTGCCTTTTCCATCTTCTTATCTTTCGTCACCCACCACTGCTCACGAACATTCCGTAAGCTATTAACCAGCTTGTGTTTTAGTTGCCTTCGCTTATCACGTTCAGAACCAGGCGGGATGTGTTGCCGAGCATCTATCAGTTCAATAGATGCAGCTGAAATCCATTGAGTTTTCCTAACTTTTTGGTTTAGTTTATTAGTAGATATTACTTCTGTTTCAATAGCTTTTTGAATATCATTCCAAGCTGATTCGTAGTTGACCAATTGGTTTTCTAATTGTTCCTGAAACGTATCCTTGTTTTTTCATGATTAAGTTGAGCTCTTATGGGGATCCTTGCCGTGGGTCTTTTACGTCCAGTGAGACGCAGACTAATACGCGCTCGTTCTAAAGCGTGGTCTGAGTCTAAACATGTGCTCCAAAATGAGCGGCAGTCTTCTATCGAGCCTCTCCAACGGTGGCTGATAGCAATGTGGTCTATTTGAGACCAATGTTGAGTTGACTGTGGAGGCCGCCATGTCAACTTATGTCTTTCTTTATGTTTAAAGTTAGTGCTTGCGAGAAATAGGCGATTATCTGAGCACAGTTGTAATAAACGGTCGCCATTATCTGTTCGTTGGGCCTCGACACCATAGGATCCACCTAGGTGCCTTTCGGTTTCGTCTAATCTACCTACTTGGGCATTAAAGTCACCAGCCATAATCACTACATCAGTACGCTTAGCTTTACGAAGGAGGTCTGAAAGCTTTCTGTAAAATTCATCTTTTACTTCATCAGAGCTGCAATCAGTGGGAGCGTAGGCAGAGACAACAAAGAGGCAACGGCGTGTGTCCCTATCTTTCCGAGTTCTTACCGTCCCGTTTAGACGGACAGCGCATAACCGACTGTCTATGGGAATCCAGTGAAGGAGAGCCTGTTCAGCTTTTGAACTTAGTGCTATACCTACACCAGCAAGGCGTCGAGTGGTAGCAGTGGGGTCTCCGGAAACACGAAGGGTGAACCGGACCGGTTCCTTGTTTTCACAAGGTGAGGTCAGGTGAATGATTGTACTTGGATCCTGTATACGCGTTTCAGAGACACAGCAGACATCGATGGAACGAGAATTAAGGGTCATGGCTAGGGAGGCCTGTTGTCCTATTTGGCCTAAGGTTCGAACGTTAAAAGCTCCGATATGTAGTTTAGTGCGAGGTTTCAGGAGACCAGGAATAACGTTTTGTGAACTCAAACCATTAGCATTAGAGGCGTGAGGTGATATGATAAGGTTAGGCTCGTCGGGTTAATCGTGGGAATAAGGGAGTTATTGAGAGCTGAGGGTGGGATTTGACCTCGAGCAAAATGATCTCTTGTGCTGTTAGAGGTATGAGGGCGGTTATCACTTCCCGGTTGCCCACACCGTGGAAGGGTCATTCTTGAGGAACCTGAAAGAGAAAGAGGACTAGAGGAGGTCGTGATGACCTGAGAGTGTGACCGCAGTGTCCAGGGGACAGCTGTTTGAGGTCGGTCAAGTATATTAATTGTTGCTCCGGTTGTCAGAGGGGGAGGCATCGGCCTCATGGCTTCCGAGGGAACTTGGCTTTCACCATGGAGCGTCATATTGATCCTTCCAATTCCCAGGGCAGAGTTAGAATTATTATATGGGTTTTTACTCGTGAACTGTTTTTTAGCATGATAGTTGTTTTACGGGATGGGGTTGCTAACCCCATGCCCAAACCTCCTCCTTTATCCGGGCTTGGGACCGGCAGCAACCCTGTGCGGGCTACAGGCGGAGTTTTTGGACGACATACCACGGAAGTTATTCCAGTTTTGTGTATAATTGTTACGACAGTTAAGCATTCTTATCGAACATTACACACTCGTTGTTGTGGTTCAACTGTAAAAGAATTTGGTAAAAGTCGGTCCTTAAGTCAAGACATGCGCTTTGTCTCGCAAAATCATTATGAAGTCGCGGATATTTATTTCACAGAAGTTCTCACATTATGATAGCTTACCAACATACCCTGCTTCTCAATGCTTCATTAGATGTCAGTTTACGATTAGAAACAGATGCCTTCAAAATCAACAGTAATCTCTACAAATCAGTCTAATTGATTAATAGTGTTGATTTTTTTTACTTTGAATCTGGTTGTCTTTATTATTAATTTTGTCCTTAAATTATGATCCAATCTCTCCCGTTATTTCTTCCTCTTGGTATTAACAGGATCAGGCTTCTGACTTTATGAAATATCATGATGCCGGAATAAATCTTCACGAACGGTTATACAAATTTTTAATTGATTTTGCTAAACTCCAAAAGGATGCATTTATTGCACAAAAGTAAACTTGCCCATATTATGTATTGCGTTAAATTTGTTTATCTTTTTTAGACGATTATGCGAAAAACATTTATCTGATGCACACAAATTTTTCGGTTTCGATAATAGTTATGTTTCATTTTTTAATCAACTTGTGCAAATTGTTCAGCGTATTATTGATGCTGAAAATTTAATTTCCTGCTCGTTTGAAATACATGCTAGTAGTGAAGGCAAATCAGTTATCGAAGATGAAAGAAGACAGTTCAAACGATGGAAGAGTGAAAGGTTAGATGTGTCTCTGGGCTATAATAATAATAATAATAATAATAATAATAATAATAATAATAATAATAACAATAATAATAGTGTAAAAATTGCTCTCGTCGCGGACTGCCATCAATTAGTAGACCATGGAAATCTATAGAGTATTGGATAGCTGTTTCATTTCCGTTTGGAACCCCTCACTAACAAACATTCATGATTCCCTGTACGGGATCAAACCCAAAACAACCAGTCTTGGCGGTATTTTTGGACGCAGTTGTTCACATTTTCAACTTCAATCGATTGCAAATATATTGGGACGGTAATCTTATTCCATCAATTGTCGTTCGTTTAACTCTAGTATAAGAATGAAACAGCTGTACAGTATACCTCTATTTTCACTGGTTCTCAAGGTAATGCTAGCCCGGGACGAAAACTGTTTTCAAAATGAACTAATTACCATAACCCACTTAGCTAAAGATTAATTAGAAATGTTTGTACATATATTATAGATCAAAATTATCGTCTGAACTAAAATCTCAAACACGTATTATCGATGATGAGATTAAACGATATAGAGACAAATATCGTGATATGATCAAAGCTAAAGAAGACTATGAACGTATTAATGCTGATCAGAGTCATTCACAATTTGATGTAGAAAAGGTTAGTAAAGAATTTATTACTACGTTTTTTGAGGCTTATACTTAATTGGGATTTATTCAGTTCCCTTTGTTTGAGCGTAGGGTTTTTAGCAAATGATGTGATTATGCTGGTTAAGAATTTGCTTGTGTTCGTGTTTCAGTCAAAATCAATGAGATATACGTTATACATGCTCAGTTCTGCCTACTTAACCTCATGTTTGAACAAAAGTGGGAAATCCTTCAGATATTGATTGTTGTTGTTTTCTCTGAATGTAGTAGAACCCCGCAATTATTGTAAATACTAAGTAATGCAATTATGGTATTCCTTGATATGAAAGTAGCTCTCAACTCCATAGGTGACGAAATCCTGTGGCAGTGTTTATCGTCAAAAGGTACCCCAAAAGTACATAAACTGTGTGAAGAGTCTCTACTCGAACATTAATGGTCGAATCAGAATATGTGACGAACTATCATTATTATTAACCGCAATTAGTGTTCTTCAAGGTTGTCAGTGATCCTCCTTTTTGCTTAATTTTGTTATAAATGTCCTCCTAGTAATTACATGTTCATCTAATGTTTCAGTGGTCAGTCTCACCAATAGATTCATTTATAGCTTACTATATAGTCATATCCAGTGAAGACATTAGCATTATACAATCCCTTGAACGCCTTGAATAAGAATCCAAATATGTTTTGGACGTTCCACTTTCTCAAAGTGCAAATTGTTACTTTAGGACTGGTCTGCACTATCACCTAGATGGATTATAGGCAATAGAATGATTGTGTTGACCACTTCACTTATTTTGGAACTCTTATCCACATTGCTAGGTCGTTGTCTAAGTAGGTCTCAGCCAGAATTCAGAAAGCTCGTTTGACTTTTGCCATCTTGCATCAGTTGTGGTGCAGGCAGGTATCCATCTGCTAACCACAGGAGGAATATACTGCACAGAAGTTCGTTCTATATTAACCGATGGACACAAAAAGATGGGCTTCTAGAAGATGAAGACATGCATAGGCTTCAGGTCTATAATGATAGACTTCTTCGAGGCCTCTCGTGTTTCTTGGAACGACTAAGTAAGCAATACTGAGGTTAGGTACAGAATACTTCGGGAAGATAGTAAACCAGTCAATAAGGTTGTGAACTTTCGTCGATTGAGGTGGCTGGGCATACATAATGCATACCCAACCACCGCCTGCCTTATTACACGATGTTAGCTGATTTCAAGTGGCATGGAAAAAAGCTTGAGCCTGACCAAACCAAAACATGAAACCAATTCACGAAGTTGTTGATAACTGGTTTAAACCATGCTATTAGATGTAAATTACCTGGTTTATATCGGCGTTTCAACCATGGCGAGCGACTAGAGACAGGGTGATTTAGTTCAGGATTGGTCAGAGTGTCGTAGGTACACTCGCTTATTATTATTATTACCTTCTTCTTCTTTTGGATCCTGTGTTCCATAATATTTTTCATCCATACCTTCGTTTCGTACTTTCTTGTTGAACTATTTTGCGGTATTAATCCTTTTAATTTGATGTCATGCTAACGTGGTATGATAACCTGAGCTGACATATATATGTGCCGAGCTCTACGTTGCTTATGACTTACTGACTGGGTGCTACATTTCAGAAATTATGTTTCTGAAGTTGGAAAAAAATTCGCTTCTCAATAACTTAAAAACTATTATAAAGTTATTTTTTCAAAATTGGACGAAAAGTTTTATTAACTCCATAAATAATTGTTTTAAAATATTTATTGTGAACCATATTTTCAATTTGCCTGTTTCCTCTTATTCGCTTTGTGATAACTTGAATTGGTAATTTGTTCCAAAAGTTTTAGAGTTTTAGTTAGTAAGTTGTTTATTTTTCGGTTCAATCAGTCAGCTACTCATATATAACGTAGAACCTGATGCATATTTGCTTTTCTTAAGTTGCTGCAGCATTTCAGCATAGCGGTATTAAATGGTCAAGATGAATTCCAAATTAGTAGTAATATCAGTGTTGGTAATGTATAATAAGTATAGAGAAAATAGTTTGTGGAATGAATTATGAATTTGTGGATCAAAAATAAATAACTTTCAAACCCTCGATTTAAAGAAAGATGATAAGTGAATATATCTACGCCATTACAACCGAATCTGAGTTTTGTCACTATACGAGTCTAGTCATGTGTTAAGATAATCCTGCAGATCCTAACTAAGTAGTCTACACTTACCAACATAACTTCATGAACTGATACTACTCATTAATTGTTTTTCAATCCACTCCTACCCTACTCGACATTGCGCTTCAAGAGAGACGGTATTCATTCATTTATCGTTTTGATGTTGAATAAAGCAGTTATTATTACCGTAGTTGCTTATTAACAGGGAAGTTTTACATTATCTTCTATTCACCTGACAAATATTGCTTTCTGGTTTAAGTAATGTGTGAATACTTATATCATATCATTTTCCTGTTATTAATATTACTAGTACATCTATCCTCCTACTATTGATTGCATTTATTAAAAGCTTATTATGATTAGTTACGTAGTCCATCTATTTCAGTGTTATCATTGACTTCCACATTGCCTTGATTGGTCTGACTTTTTTTCATATTTTCATTAAGTATTACTATATATTAGAGCCTGGTGAAGATGACTTGATATAACAGTTTCACTGTTCACTGAAATTCATAAATTGATTCAGTTTAAGTATTTCGTCTTCTATTCAACATGCGTAGTTCTATACTACAAATTTCAATTCCGTAGGGAATTCTCAGCACCAGTTACATAATATTGCAACTAACTTCTATATAGCATACATGCAAATTGTAATTATTCAAAAAAATCATTATGTATAGATGCTTTTAGCAGTCAGTACATTTCACTCGTCTTCAGCTATGGAAGTTCTCTATGAGTTCAGCTGCTTCTATGGTTTATTTCACCTATCATATGTAAGATGCATGAATTTATTGTTTTGTCGCTTTTTCATAGGATAGGTATGGAGGAAAATATGTTAAGAACTACACTGTTTCTATTTGAGTTTCCCTCTTTAACCTCATCTAGGTCTTGAATTCTATTATTATTTTCTGCACACCTTTACTCATCCCTCTTGTATTCTGTTTATACGTTACCTCTATAATCTCGTAGTGCTAATGTGGTATGGCAACTTGAACCTATGAGCGTATGTGCCCGGTTCTACGTTGCTGATGATGATTTGAGTTTTCATGTATTTAGCATCACGATGATTTGTGAGCCTTTTGTGATGTAATGCAGTAAGGATTCGTTGTTATTCGCTCTAAACAAATCTAAACTTAACACATTAATACCTATTTTCGCACAGCGTTTTGATCAGGCTAAAGTTTTTCTGCGTAGTTATTTGATAGTATAGGTGTTGTAAACAACAGTAATTCCTGTGTTTGTGTGATATCACAGTATCAATTTTTCTCGATGAAAATAAACTCGAATCGATTTTACACTATCTATTTTCTTTTATATCTTTATTATTCGTATTTACTAATCATTACAAATATGGGTGTGATTTATATGACGAAGTAACAGAGGCATGAAAATTGATGAAAGGTTAAGGTCAAGCAAATTTCTGATTACTACCAGTTCTGTTAATAGTAACTGTTGCTGTATATAATAATATATGAGTGTTCTATATGTGCATGAATCACTTATTCCATAATTCATTGTTTTCATGTAGAAGAACAGTGTGTTGCGTTTTTCTCTAATATTGCTGACCTGATGCATGCTCATCTAAATTACATCAATGTATACGTTAGATCTATTCATAAAATAACATTCACTTCAATGTGAATGTACGCGTATAATAATTAAGTTCAGTACATGATTCTAATGTTTAATTCATCAATGTTTATTCATATTATTGCTGTTACTTTTTTTGATTAATGTTAGTGTTAGCTTAGCAATGTGCTACTGAGTCTGTTGGTATGTTGATGAGAATATTTTTTAAAAATTCATGTACCTGCTTATGTCACGCTTGACCAACTGTTCGTTAAATTAAAGTCAGAAATGTTTGTTTGTAGTGCTAGTACTGGATTAATTAGTTTGTTTAACGAGTAATTTACGTTTATTATTCTGCATCATTCTACTTTGCGTACATACATTGCCATGATATTCTACGAATTATCAATCGTACTAGTCCGTTATTACAATTGTATTAACTTATAGCATACTCTCTATTCCATCGTTCGTTTTAATGTGTTACTGTTTTCAAGTTTCACACTGCGAACTGACATTAATGAAACAAACACTTTAATATCGTGGAAGCGGGAGTATAATTCATTTTCTTCAAGAGTGAGTTTCGTGGACAAGTTAGCGTTGTTGAAGGTATGTAGGACATTCTTCAAACTACCCGTATCATCACGGATAATAAAAGTAAAATTTACATACCTTTTTGTACACGTAATATGTATCGATCACTAGTTTCGATTGATTATTTTTATGACCAGATGTGAAGCATCTAGTAAGGTACCTGTGGACTATCAATGGCCGCATAAGTACTGCGTATGTTTAACTACCATCTACGTTTATGTCCAATGTTACCAGGACTCAGAAGAGGTTAAAATAAAGCTAGAAGGAATCAAACCAAGAAGTGGCATCATTTCATTGATTGCTTGACCGAACCATATTGATAAGTTCTGTTATCTGTTTGTGGTCTACGCGATAACCATGGCCAGCGGTTTAAGAAGTTTGGGTGAAATATCACGTAAAATTAATCACAACCGTGCTAATACTTTCATACCTCATCACATTTTGTTCTCGAAATTCATTTCTTGTTTTTTTTCTAAAGTTTGATCTCTTTGATTATCGTTGCTACGATACTATTTCTACTTGTTCAGTACCTATTGTGTAAATTTCACTTTGTCATGCTAATATGATATGGAAGTCTGGTCAGGTAGTGTACATTTTGTACAAGGCTCTCTGTTGATTGCGATTGATTTGAACAGATTTTATGGTAATAAATGTATCTTAAAAAAGTTCTTATCTTGAGAGTCTCTTTAGTCCTAATGGTCTGGTGCCTGATGAAATCCTGACTCGTATGCCAAAGGCTCAATTGGCTTTTGCCAATTTGCATCACTTTTGGCGTAGGCGAGACATTCGTCTATTAACCAAAGGACGCGTTTACTGCACAATAGGTCGATCCGTTTTACTTTATGGATGTGAAACATGGCCATTGACAATAGAGAATATTCGTGGTCTTCTGGTATTGGATCACAGATGTCTTCGAATCATTGCTCGGTTTTCTGAAACCACTGATTGAGCAATACGTGGGTTGGGAACAGAGTACTAGGTAAGTATGGTAAATCTATTGATGAAGTAGTAAATCTTCATCAACCGAGGTGGTTAGGACATGTTTTACATATGCCGAACCACCGCTTCCTCGACGAGCAGTTTTGTCTAGTGTAGGAATAGTCTGGAAGAAAGCTAGAGGCGGCCAGACTAAAAATGGCACCAATCCATGAAGTCATTGACAATTGGGCTGAATCAAGTTAATAAGTGCAAACAACCTTGTTGGAGTTCGCTTGATGATCGTAACCATTGATTAGAGACTTTAGGTGATATGGCTCAAAATCGCTGGTGATGGCGCAGGTGCTTCCATTTATTGTCTTCATCCGAATTCTAAGTTTCTGAACTTATCATAATTTTCTTTTTGCTGAATTTTATTTTCCTGAATCTTATCTCCGATATTTATTCCTTTCCATTAATACTGACTCTGTTACTACCTTCACTACTCTGGGATTTGGTCAGACAATTTAATCTCTATCTGCTAATTGGGGGATGGAAACTTGGGCTGATATACTCATGTACCAAGTTCTACATTGTTACTGACTGACTGAAAGCAGTTTAAGTCACTAATAGATGTTCACTAAAGGAATCACTTGATAAAACTCTACAGAATATTGGCCAGTTGTTTCTTACTAATTTGAGACTATTTAATAGTAAGCACTATTGTAAGAAAATGCTACAGTTTAATATTGATATTGAACTGTCCAGTATTCGACGACTCTATAGGTTAAACATCTCATTTACCAGGAACACATTTGTACACTTGTCACTGTAAATAAGGGCTAGCAATACTGTGCGATAACGTGAACCGAAGGAGGTGGGGTGAGGTTTTCGTCTTAGTAGTTGAAAGTCAAACGTAACCATTGAGTCATCACTCCTATATTATTTCCTTAACTGATGTATCGGTTGATAATAAAATCTGTTTTAGAACTAAACAAATGACCACAAAACGTCACCACTTATTTTAACAATCACAAAAGCACTCTTTGAATTACTAAGGTCTACTCAAAATCTATCTATCTTTGTTGAGAGTGCCAAAATGTGTAATAATTATGTTCTTATCATCTGAAGACTCGTGAACCGATAGAAGTAACTTCAGAAAGTGCAACACAATCCATTAAAGTTTTCTCATTCTAAATACTAAGTTATTGCTTTTTAGAAATATTTTTTTGCTCATCGGTTATACAAGTCAATGTTAAAAGCACCGTTATCTTTATGACTTTATATGTGATATTATGAGTGACTAGATTCCATCGTAATCTTAACTAACGAATATAAGTAAAATTTCTTTGACAAGAATGAGATCGATCTGCTAATTGTTTTAGATGTTGTGCTTCCGATCTTCAAAGGTCCCAGAATGGTATAAATTGCGCTGTTTCGTACATGAACTAGTCTCATTGTCACTATCAATTTTTACCTTCGCACTTGTATATTATACCAATTTATCTCTTCCATACATTCAATTATTCACATTCACTTGTTTTTTGTATTCATCTAGGCGCTAAGTTATGCACGATTGAAAGAGATTGATTTTGATAGAGCTCGTCAAGATTACGCTGCTGCTTTAGATCAATTTAATTTATATCGAAAAGATTATTATTATCGTTGTTTACCATTATGGGCACAAGTGGGCAAGAATTTAGAAGTTGAACGATATACACGTACACAATCTTTAATTAACATACTATTTGAACGATTACGGGTGGCAATTGATCGTATGAATAGTGTATGCAATGAATTTAAATCAGTATGTACCAATTTAAATTCAGATCAAGTAAGTGTATTCTTGTGATTACTATGAATTGGTTTATCTATGACGTTTTCAACGTTCAATGATTGTGTGCAGTCCTGTATTTTCGGTTAATTTTCTGTTCACAAGCTGATGAGTGCTGTATATTAGTGAGTGATTTCCTCTTGAAATGGAAGAAAAGTTATACTATAATATGTAGCACTTATATGTAGCACTTGCTAAATGAACAGGAAAATAGTTGGAATTGTTGAGCTGCGACATGCTCATTTAGAACGTAAAATAATAAATAGAAATAAAGACAATTCAATGAAAAATCTTCACTAGGATAATGTCATTTACTGTATCTGTACAATGGTATTTTTAGCAATTTTCTTTCATTTTCCATACGTAATAAACAATTCTTATGAATCTTTTTCAACTTTTCGTAATTACTCCTATCTTCAGCTCATGTTAATTCTCTACGAATTGAACAATTACGACCCTATCCATAAATTATCTTTGTTATTTCAACAATTATGTAGCTTTTTTAATTCTTTTGTTACTTGAAATTTCTGAATACGTTTATGCTATAATGGCTTTCTATTTCCAAGCAAACTAGTATTTTATGCAACCAAAACTACGTATTTATTTAAATATATGAATTCAAGTTCTAGTTGATTTTAACTATATTTAAGTCCTTTGGCAAGATGCTGGATATCTTAAGCTCATTTAAAGTCTTTGGATATTGCACATACGGGTTTCGGTATCGGCATGTCGCCATGTAATTGGAATATAGTTAGAATTCACTTAAACAGGAACTCAGTCACCCCGCCCAGTCATTTATAATAGTTTAGAAACAAACTAAATATTCGAAGCCCATATATTGCCAAGTCACATGAATCCAGACTTTCACTAAAATACATTTGAATAGCTTTGTAACATATGCCTTAACCTGTCACATTCGGACGCTTTAGATTGTAAGGGAAGTCTCGGTATCTGAAATAAACTGATTGAAGCTACTTTCTTCATATCGCTTATTATCACATAGAACCTGCGTTATATCACTTATAATAGTGTCCAAATCGTCGATTAATGAGTCCAATGTTACTGTCACCAAGATTTCTCTATAACTCGAATGTTTAACTTCCAGCTTAAAATCATAGATACAAAGTCTTAAATCCATAAGACGACAATTACTGACCTCATGATTCCTGACTTTTGGACTCTATGGGTTTTTTCTGTTTTTGGTAGAAGTCGATTGCACGGCTAATCAATACTTTGAAAATCAACGTCAGTCTGATTTACTATTATATTATAAATTTTCAGATATGCATTTTTGCTAATTATGACTGCGATTTTCGTTTCGTTCTAGACAATCAATAAATCCTGGTTAAGCTTTGTGACCTAATAGATTCACAGATTAGTGTTTGTATGCTTTCAAGCAAATACATGTATACATGTATATATATATATATATATATATATATATATATATATATATATATATATATATATATATATATATATATATATATATATATATATATATATATATATACTCAACATACCGATTAGCTATTTTGTTAGAAATGTTTGCTTAGATTAAATTGTTTACTTCGTTAGGTGAATTCATCAGATTTGGAATGTTACAAACTTATTGGTTCATATAGACTTGTTATCTTTGAATAAATCAGTCAACTACAAATAATATAGTATCTGATATACAGGCATACATTAAGCCAAGTTGTAAAACTTCACATCAGCGCAACGGCAATAGAAATGAATAAAACACCAACTACAATCAGAAACTTAGTAAACTGAAGATATTAAAGAAGCCAATAATAATCATCATAACCGATTCTGAGTTATATCACGTTTCAGTCATAAATTTCAATTGTCTAGTAGATTAAAGCCAAGAGATTTGTGGCTGTCGATAGTTAGACCAACTGTGTATCTACTAGCTCTCGTTAACTATCAGTTTGTATGAATTAGTAATAACAGATATTCGCTTTTCTAAACATCCAAATTTTATGAGTCACTGACCAAATTTTGTGCTTTTATGAATGGTTTTACCACGAGCATCGTGGACCAACTTAGTGACGATAATCAAAGGTTGATGTACTTGTAACATTACTGTGAAGGTGAGGCCAAAAAGACAATAGAATATTGAGTACTACTACTTAAAGATGAAAGATATAACAGAGCCGTTAGCATTCTACAGACACAATTTTGAAAACCACACGATATCACCAAGGAGTTTTAACCAAGCTGTTAGCAAGTCCATCCCTACAGATGGACAACATATCAGGTTTGCAGAAACTGGTGTGATAAGCGTTATCACATATGGGACGAATGATAGAATTAAATTGTCCAACTAACGCTATATGTAGTATTAAGAGATTACCTCGTGGATTGCAACTTAAATTGTCAGTCAATAACCTAGAGAAAGGGATTGAGCCAACATTACACAACGTGTTAGGATGTTTAGAAAAGCGAATATTTGTTATTACTAATTCATACGGACTGATAGTCAATGCGAGCTATTAGATACACCGAAAAGCGTTAGCTAGCCACAGTTACCTCGCCATAGTGTAGACGCTACACTGAAGATCAAACCAGACACTTCTGTAATCTGTTTAAGTGAACGGACTGTAGCGACGTATCTGAGGTTAATGTCCATAAAAGCTAAGGAATGAATGGAAGTACTAAAGGTATTTAACATCTACCCCCTCCCCCACAAAGACAGTTTTTCCTTATTAGTCTACCCACTTACGTAGTGACGGAAATGGTAGTTTTTTCACTTGCCACAACCATCCAGCGCACTAACTCTGAACTTCTCTTTCATTCATTAGTGTCGATCGAAGCGTCCTCTACCTACAAACCCAAAAGGATTTATTCCATCACTGTCTTAATGTTCGCAGATACCACGTGCTTTTCCAATTAGCCTGTCAGCAGTAGTCGAACTGCAGTCTAGATGTTTCAGTTAGCGATGGTCATCTTTTTATTTACGATCTTTTTCTAGAATATCGTCTTCTAGTTCTGTCTATTCAATGTGCAATCCACAAGGTTATCTCTTAATTATATGTTTCACGTTGGTTGAAAAGTTCATTTTGTCATTCTGTCAATCATTTAATACATGTGAACTGTTGATAATCGTTATACAGACTTGTGTCCGGAGAAGTGTTACTAAATCTCATACATTTATTTTACATTCTATTGGTTATTATTATTATTATTATTATTATTATTATTACATATATGTGTGTGTGACTAATCAGGTTCTTGGTCGCTCAGTGGGATAATTATACCTTAGTAAAAGCATTATGCAACGTTGTGTCTAACATTTATATATCAGGTCGCGCGTATAGTCAGCATCGTTGAGTCACCCATCCCTTAAATATATATAGCAACGACATACATTGTTTTAATATTTGGCGTTTGAAGGTAGTCCGCGGGACAGCTTGAGCTTAAGTTGGGCGCTAGTTGTCAACAAAGCGTACTTGTAATCGCCGTGGTAACAACTCATCCTATGAAACCGAATAACTCAAATTCCAATCCTAGGGGGAGCTCCAGTATAAGCAAAACCCAGTTTCATGGTTTCCTGCCGACTATCTCCAACCACCTAACAAAGAAACGTATACTTGAATATTATGCCCCACTAATAATAATGATAATAGTATTGACGGTATCCTCAAGTCTAATCATTTGTATAATTTTGTTTTTTTGTTCCAAATTAGGATTCTGAAGAAATTATTAAGTTTTTACACAGTAGTAATCCACCACCTGGTGATATCGCTTTTGTGGATTTGTGTTCATCCTCGGTTAACAATAATAATACATCATTAACTGTTACACCACAACAAAATAATAATTCAGGCGAACAGATTTATTCGTCAGGTAGTGTAGTTCTACCATCAAATTTCCACTGTTCTGTTTGGGCTGCAGACCAGGCAGCATTCGAATCAAGTAAACAGTTTATTAGTCATCATAAAACATCACTGGCTTCTATTTCTACTGGAGAACCATTCTATGGCGAATCCGGGTCAATCTATTCTACATCCTATGCTTCTACAACTTCACAAAATAATGGCACTGGTTGTAATTCTAGCCGTCGACCAAGTGTTAGTGATAATTTTGCTGCATTAAATCTTCGTAATTCTTCTATACCTCTGGGTAATGGTGCAGCATTTTTACGAAGACTATTTTCACGACGTAGTAGGGTAAGATTTCGAAATTATAGTTGTCATTGTATATATTAATGTGAAGTGTTTGTTTATTTCTAGTAGAATAGTTATTTATGGAAAGTGAGTGATTATTTATGTTATAACGCGAATAAAGGGAGGAGGAGAGGATGATGAGGATGGTGGACGCGAACACCAATGAGATGTGTGCCTAGTCGAGAATGTACGATTGACCTAAGCCCACTCACCCCCAGGCCGACAATAGGACAACCAGAATTGCGAATAGGAAGACTGAGAGCGCGAGAACTGAGAACTGGGAACCGAGAACCGGAGAACTGAGAACTGAAAAACATATTATATTTTAATCATGCCTTTATATACACATAAAATCAGACCACACAGTGAACCAATCATAAATCTAACATTTATACCGAACAAAAGAAATAGTGGCAGTGAATGGGGAGAACTTTTACACAATTAAGTAGGCGTATTTCAAAGTAATAAACAATACACTAAGAGCAAATACACAAAACGAGAGAACCGAGCCAGGGAAACATAACAGTCATAGAAATAAAATGGTTACATCACTCATGAATAAAATAACGAGAATAGTCCCCCAAAATACAGTTCTGAAAGTTCGTTACTTTTCTTTAATCGCCCGGCGTAACAATTTATTTAAATAATTGGTATTAGATATTTTAAGATTTAAATAAATTGTGGATCACTAAATATAATGTGTTCAATCAACCATTTTATTGTTTTTATAGACTCAAAAGTATCAAACATCTGTTTCTTTGATTCTAATAATATGAATACATTCATAATTATCTATTTATTAAGTATTAATTTATCTCGTAAATGTTCGGAATGCTATTTTTTAATATGTCACGCTAACCCTGAACTCTCGACCGGTAGTTGTTTAAAACATTAACAGATTAATTGTATACCTAACCTCTTTCTCCATAACATATGAAATTAAAGTTAAGCATATGAATTTACTCTCGGTTTGTGAGGTGTACTTACACTAATACAAACTTGTAATTAAGTTTACTGTTTTTTCTGCATGAGCTATTCTCAACAACGTTTGTCCTGTTTTAGTTATTATAATTTATATATAGTTTTCCCAGAAACTACCATAGAGTGTAGGAGGGATAATTTCTAATTAAGGAAACAGATTAACAACATATAAATGTTTTTTTATTATCTAATTACATCATTTTGTAAAAGCAGTTGGTTTCCAAATGGAATTGTTGTTTTTCTGCTTATATTAGCTAATTGATACCCAGAAAATTATGCGGCTCTAAGTAATTGCTTCTTTCTAGTTCCCAGCGTGTTTAGTAATGCCTTACCTGTTTGTTATAAAAAATAAAATCACATACTTCTCTAATCTCATGATGTAATAGCTTTTGAATACTTCCGAACTCGACAGAACTAACAGTTCAGTACTACTTACTTTTCAAGGTGCTTTTTCTACTTGGTATCACATACAGTAACACTGTCTTTCGAACAATTTGTTGAATTAAACCATTTTGGTAAAAGTACACACACGGACCCGTAATTTATTCCGGTTTTACATCTTTACATTTGTTACTTGAGTGACAAAAGTGTTAGTGATAAGCGTTAATCATGTACAGATTTATGTACTAACAACTTTAAGCCATCTTTGAAAATTCTATCCTATCATTCAAACTGAACTAGGTAAGATGGATTTCAAACCTACAGTTCGACGACAACCAATTAAATGTCCTCAGCACTCGTCCATAATTTTACTTCCTAACTAAAGTCATAATATTCGGTAGCTTAGTGATTACAGCATTCGAATTTCACCCTTTGGGTCAAAGCTTTAAACAATTTCCGACATTCGTTGTTTCAGACAGCCGATTCGTATGACTATCCTTTGCATAAGTACAGTGTCCCACAGCCATAGATATATCCTCATATTTTGTAAATGGATTTCATTTGTGAATTACGTAATCAATTTTCATTGAGTACTCCTTTTGTTAATTAAGACCCGCAGCTGGAATAAAAACCTAGTTTCCTAAATATTAAGAAAAAAAACAGGTACAATAATCATTGTTATTTACTGCATAGTATAATTATATCTAATTTCATTCTACATGACTTTACTTTGACTGTTTAATCTCTTTCATTTATTGATTATTAGTAGTCAATTAATTCACTATTTGATCTGATTGTCTGAGATTTTATCACGTTTTAGTTGACTTCTTTTTATTGTTTTCACTTGTCCTCTCTCTCATTTGATATTTAATAATTTTCATGTTTTATTGTTGCTACAAAGTAAAATTCAGTTTAATTCTAATGTTATTTGTTTTATAAAAAAGTTTTAAGTTTTATGATTTGTTAGTCTTTTAACAGTGAAGTAAAACATTAAAATATGCTGATAATATGAATGAATAGAGAAAAGCATAATGAAAATCACATTTACCTTGGATATGTCTTGAATGGAACAAACGCGTGGGTTCTTATTGGTTTAGTACGATTCGCGAGACGATACCTCTAATAAATTTGAGTAGCTAGATTATGCATTTGATTCCCTCTATAGTTGGCACGGTTAATGCGAACCTTATCTCTGGTACTCGTACTTCAGATCAGATAACACGACTTGATCTTTCTCAACCCACAGATACTCCAAAAGACTAGACTTGTAGGAAAATTGTACTGTGGAGAAAAACTGAGACTAGATGAGCGAAAAACATTTATGTGAATGCATTCATTTTTCCATCTATTAATTTACAGTGATTATTCATCAGAGTGAAATTAAATCATCAACTAATATAGCAGATGTACAAAATACAACGTTTTATTCATACAATTAAGTGTCATAGCAACTACTCTAAAGTATGACTCACATTGAATTGAATTAATATGATGCAAGTTTACATATGAATCTTACAAAAAATCACTACATTTCCTTTCTCCAGGTTTAATGAACAACTGTAATTTTAAGGATTTTGAACCTCCCAAACAACAACAACAACTTTGATGTATTATCCGTCTTGATATTGATCTTATTCTTATTAAAACTATTTGTGTTGTTCTCGAAATCACGAGTATGTTAAGTGGATGCTAAAATTATAACAAATCAAACAACTCGGTAATCATGAGGCTCGTGGATTCGGTTTCTTGTTAGGCTATCGGTGTATACTTCTTAAAGATATCACATAGTAGGACGAAACAGCTATTCAGTGCTATCTGATTTTATGGTTGGTTGGTAGCTTAGTGCTTAAATTACCCATCAGGTTACAAGTTTAAATCCTGCTGCTGCTCTCTTCGGTTCAACAAACTAGTAGTGGTAGTCCTAGATGTAGGCATAGTCTTTTACATAAATAATGCGTGACTAGATGTAATTTTCTAATTAGTAAAATCCAGTTATTCATTTAGTTATTGTATAATAGTTTTTTTTCTGTTACCGTGTGACACATCAACCATTGAATTACTGAAAAATCAGTCTAACACTGAACAAACTCATCACTTAAAATTAACTGTCGAACGGAGAATTAGGAGGATGCTAGAAAAATAAAAATAATTAGTTGTATAGCAATGATCATATTAATGGTAAGTTTCATTACCTTTTAATTCGACAAGTCATCTATGCAAGTGTAATAGTGGTGTGACATCTATTAGTAGTTATTCACAATGTTTTCTATATTCACCAAGTGTGTCGTGCTCGACACTTTCAATTCTGCCCTGGTCAATTGATGCTGTATACTATAGTCTAATTTTCATTAAAATCCACATTACATATAAAGTCTTGAAGCTTACTATATTTATTTTTCAACTGGTATGTTGCACTACACGAGGCATAATTATAATTGACTGTCGTAGATGAAGTCCGATGGTTTAACTAAAATCTTTGGTAAATGTTACACTCTAATATGCAGTGCCCATTCACTAAATGAACGGAAAAAATGGTCGAAAGTCGATACAATTACCGAATATTAACAACGCTGTGTCAGACCTTTGAGCGATTAAGATTAACATAGTAGGCACTCTTGTTAGTGTTTTCAATTATTGTCATCAATAAAGTGATCATTAGGTGAATATTGTATTCTTTATTCTATCAAAAAATTGAACCGTGAGAAAAATAATGAACCAAGTACTTCAGTTACTTTTTCATTATACCATTATTATTATTATTCCATGTGTTTGTCTTGACGATAATTTATATAGTGTGGTTGAGGTGTGACCACTTAAATGTGATGCATTCTTACCTTGGGCCTCCACTTTGTCACCTGGCGTACAATCACACTAGCCTGATCGTCCTATCGAAAACAAGATAACGATAACACTAAAAGTAAATAAGCACAGATGTTCTACTTTTTAAATAAATAGCTTTTAGTTTAAAATAGTCTTTTATACGTGTTTCCTTTGCCCGCTGACAATCATGGCTTGGATTGATTGGATGCATTAGTGACATAGAAATAGAAATGAATGTTAAAACCGGTATATTACTTTATAGACTCACACATACATCAAGGCAGCAAACGAGCAGAGACACGGGGGAAATAAGTCATAATAATTTTATCAACAGACTAAAATAATCAAGTAATGATTAATGCAACTATTTGAATAAATAACGTGATGGATGCATGTTTGGTTATTACATTCTTTACAGTTATAAAATAGTCAGTCCCAAGTATATCGGTTTGTGTTTGACAATTGTAGAATGATATACTAACAGCAAATATACTAAATGGGAGGAAGGGTATGGGAAACATAACAATGACCGAAACAAATTATTTACATTATCCAGTTAGAAAACTGAAATAATCTAAAAGTTTGTTACTCTTCTTTAGTTGTCCAATATAACGGAAGGTCAAAATCTGCTAAATAATCTTGTAAGATGGCTTTTAAAAGCACCGTTTTAAGGTTTTTGAATCTAGACGAGATCTGAAACAACGAAGGATATAATTTATTGAATACTAACAGGGCAAATTTCATTCAAAGGGAAATACCACCATGTGTACGCACGTATGTACTTACAAGTTTGTTAGGTAAATATCATTTCTATTACCTCCTATGGATCGTAGATCCGTATCATCTCAAATTGAACCTTCACAATGACTAAGTGTGTTACATCATGAACATTTACTCTGATGATCAGCACTCGTAGTTGTTTGGTAACAGAAAAAGACAACATCCCTCACAGACGTAATTATTATCGTCGTCCGATCCCTCACTAGGTTCCATGATTTCGAACAGCTGGGAGCTGAAATATCTTAGTCTATCTTGTGGACAAACTCAGTACAATGGTATTTCTGTATCTTTAATCACAGGTGTATATACGTGAATCTATCTTGTTGCTACATATAAGCCATCCACCATCCCAATAATAACGAACGATTCCCATCCACAGACAGTTGCATGTTTACATTATTAAATGTTTGATATTTTTAGAAGACAATATCTCATATCATTTGTTATTGCCTATGGAGTAGATGGCGGTTAAGGGGATATCTACCACATATCCTCGCCACTGTAATCGATGAAATCACATAGCCCCATATACCAGATATAATTTAGTATTCATTTACACTAGATAATTTTACTTTTTCAGACATGTCTTAACAACATTCCTTTATATAATGACAATGCAAATAAGTCATTTCAGATTTTTGTCATTTGAAGTACAGTGTCATTGTTTAGTTGATTTTCTTTTAGAAAATAGAAAACAAAAATGATCCAGGTTAACATAACATTTATGTTTCTATAATTCATCTTAAAGTGTTTATTCTTTATGATGAATTTCTATCCATACTAACAAGTAGTTTCTATGTTCGTATTGAATGTAGATGAATACATGTTATTCCTGGGTTTTTGTTTATGTTATGTTACTTCATCTCTTACAATCAGTCATCCAACTACTTCTAGTTTGAAAATCTTAATATGATCATATGTTTATGTATAGAAATTTAGTCATACATAGATGATGTAATTTCTGATTTTTGTCAATGTATGTAAATGATATTATTGACTATTTTTAAGTACAAGCTACAGGTGAAATTAATCTTCTGTAAACTTTCTAAGGTTACTTATTGTAACTATTTATAAATCGATGTATATGTGACGAAAGTATGCAAATGATATATTTTTATTATTCACTGTATGGAAGGGCATATCGACCCAATATCAGTTTGCATACAGATGCAATAGAAGTACACTGGATGCGACAGTTGTCTTACATCATAATATAGTGTGTAGCTTAGAAAATGGTGAAAAGTATGTACGAAGTACGTTTCTTGATTACACTGCTGCCTTTGACTCCATTCCCAGATCTGTAATACTGAATACACTTGAGAATATGAACATGGAAAGCTGGATAATCAACTGGCTATATTCCTATTTCTCCGGAAGAGAACAATATACTGTGTACAAGGGAAAGTGCTCCACTCATTTGCTAACTGAAGTTGGTTTGCCTCAAGGTGCTGTTCTTTTCCCTTTTCTTTTCTCACTTTTCTTGAATGACCTGCCCTCTTCTATGAAAAATACCTTTGTCAAGTACGCAGATGATCTTACTCTTAGTACGCCTGTTTCTTCTTCCTCAAATTATTGTGAAATGAATTGTTTTTTAGCGAACGTTGGACGATGGTCTAGTTTGAATGGTCTTCAACAATCCCTCCAAATGTCAAACAGTCAATTTCAGTCTAAGACATGAAAAGGATCTAACTGCTCTTGTGGATTCACATGATGTTTGTAAAATTGGAGACTCTACAATTAAGACTATGTCGAATGTTAATTACCTTGGTGTAACCTTTACTTCTGATCTATCTTGGTCTTCGCATGTTTTGCTTGTATCAAAGAGGGTTTTCCGTTTAATATACTATGTAAAGAGATTACGTAGTTTTGGTATAACCAAGCACTTGTTATTACAATTTGTCAGTTCGTGTATATTACCGATCATTTTATATTGTTCCCCATTATTTTTTCCCGGACTATTGAGAAAAGTCCATGTGTTGCGTAGAGTACTGAAAGCTGTTAGTAAAGTGTGTGGTGAAAACTACGACGTTATTATAAACATGGTTGTACATAGACATTTAAAGTCCTGCAGACAGCTATCTAAGGTTATTCTATCTGACACCACCCTCTCCATTCAAAACTTTCACCTTGTTTATCTTCTGGCAGAACGCGACGCTGCTATATCAGGATCCAAGCACGTAAAGAGAAGTATAAATGCTCAACTATTCCATATTTAGCACATGTTCTATGTGATGAAAAGTTTGTAAGAACCGATCTAATTAGAAATCTGTGCTCTTAAAAATACGGATTATTATGAAATGCAAAGACCCCTGTTCCTTATGTTACTGTAATTTTTTGTTGTTCTTGTTGTTGTTGTTGTTGTTGCTGACAATATAATATATGTATCTTTTTTCAGATGTTGACACGGTAAAAAAGTAACTTGTTGAGACACTGTATGCTGAAAATTCATATTGTACTAAAAATACTATTGAATAAAGCTATTATTATTGTTTATTATTATTATTTATTTATTTATGTATTTATTATTATTATTATTATTATTATTTATTATTATTATTATTATTATATCAAGACCTTAATCTGTTCTATTCTTTTATACTTGTTGTCGTTGTTAATGATCTCGGAAAATTATTGATAAATTAGATTAGTTTATAGACATTTACTAGTTCTTTTTTTGCATAATTGATTATCTTTGTCTGAAAAGAATTTGATAGAAACAAAAATTTCACTGCTTTCATTTCCTGTGGTATTTTGTATCCAACAATTTCGGAGATTTTTGCTCATTTCATTAATCCTTCACTCATATTGAAGTTTAATTTTCTATAAAGAGTTAACTGCAACTGATTTTTATGAACATGTAACTTGGTAATGCTGGATGAAAAGTACGAATATTTATATATCGTGATTTAGAGTTTCAAATGTGACCTATGATGATAATACAGCTGTCACTCATTGAGTGGACGGTAAATAATCTGTAATTCTGGATACACCCCACCTAGTGATCATGATAAACATTGTAGATAACTTCTGCTTTAGAATGACAGTTACAGTAAACTAATAAAGACTATTAGCTTAGTTTCTATTTTCGTAATTAATTGATTGTCTTCACATTTTAATGTGTGTTTTTCTCTTCCTGATCTTTCTCCCTCTGATTAAAATGGTGGCTTATAAAAGTACCTCTATCCATTATCTCGACATACATGGGAATATTATTTTTCCATTGATACATACTTGGTGTAATTTTATCTACAGTTTTTAATGTACATGCACAGATGTTTGTGTGCAGTATGTCGATCCGGTTGTCTTTATGATTGTTGCCTTCCCTTTTTTTTATTGACTTAATAATCCCTTGTTTCTTTGTGGGGAGGGGGAGGAGGAGGGATGGGAGACTGGGGCTTTGGATAAGTTTCAAAAAAAATCTGTGTATGTGTGTTACACATTCGTTTTTATGTGCCGTATTTAGTCTAGCTTAGTTATTATATTAAAGGGCCTAACAATTTACTGTTTTTTTTTACATTAAGGTGTAACTAATTTCCAAACCATAGCTTATTAAATGTGCACCGCGTAATTTACTCTGATAATCCAGTGGGTAACAGTAACAGTGAGTGATATATCCGAGTTTACTGTAATGCAATTATTAAAACAGATTTTCCACTGGTATAACACACTAATCAACAACTAAGTATGACTACTACTCTCGAAGAACCGTATATTTCTACTGAGCCATGGAATATCAGAAGACAAAACTAGACTTTGAAAATTGATTATTCATTATAAAAAACAGCATTAAACTATAATAAAAGTCGATTAAATGTTCCGTGCTGATTGGCCCTAACAACACCCATTATAATTTTTCCAATTATGCACCGATGTGTATCAAACAAAATCTGAAATTGAAAAATTCTCCACCTTACTGGCTAATGACGTACAATGTTGATTTCTCATTCATCCGCTTCTTATGATGTAGTTTATTAAAATTAGTAAATTTAAATAATGGTTTTTTTTAGAAGGTTTTGTCCAAATGATACTAATCTGTTACAGATAAAAGAACTCACTTCAAGTTAAGTACATTTCTGTAAACCGCCCAACTAGGCAATAATAATATACTGGCTATTGTTTAATTTATCGATGGCAAGTGAATCCCCTGGAGTGTCATTTTTGTAGGATAACAAATGGCTTTTCTCTAAGCACATCCCTACTCTGCTTCGTAAGGGATAGAAAATCAGGATGTTCAGGTTTTGTGGTGTGCACGATGCCATTTTTGTACACTAATTCAGAATGCTTGAAGCTATCTGCAACGTTTCTATTGCACGGTAAACGTGTTACTCCCAAAATTTTAGTCATTTTTTTTGTCAATTTACTGAATGAGTGGACGTTACATATTAGAGTGTGGTTTTTAAATATTTTATTTCAAGCCCTAATGTTTGCTATCATTGAATTTTTGGTTCAATGTTTAGAGCTGAGCTATATTGATATAATCATAGAGTATAGTTGTGGATAACTTCATTCGCTTGGAATGAAATCTATATTGACGGCGACACTCTTATATGAATCAACCGAACACTAAGTCGATGAAAAATGACTAGAAACTTTTGGGCACGACATTGAACCCTGAATGCGTTGCGGATAACCTGAAGCTGCGAATTTGGCTAATTGGTGGGCTGGAGTGTAGTATAGAGGCAAGCTTAAGCGACTTCTAAAATATCCACATTTAACAATAATTTTTGCCAACCGCCAAGACTGAACATTTGAGGAGACATTTGACCCAGTAACCCTCAGGAATTTATTGATGGTTATATCCATCCAGAAGATAATCATTGTAAATTAATACATTGTCGGCTAAAATATATTAAAAATAGCATAAATTGCTTATAATTAGTGTAATTATTGAGGTTTTTCTTACCTGTAAATTAAAGTATAGCGAATTCTTAGCTCGCACATGTAACCATATATAGCGTCCGTATTCTGAAATCTTTTGTGTACCCTTAAATTGATTTCGGTCGGCGTTTTGGGTTATGGTAATTATAAGGTTGGGGCTGTGGGTAGGGTTAGGTTAAATTTATGATTAGTATTGATAAAAGGCTTTGGCTTGTGTATATTGTTGATTTATGTGCTATATATGGTTTTTTTAAATAAGAACTTAGTATGTGATACGTTTGCCATTGCAATTTGTATCATGTAATGTTAAAAACATTTGCCTTAGTAATTTCTCACCTTTCTGTCGTTTGCAATAAGTGATCTCTAGCTAGCTTTGGATTTGCTAGATCATCACTGATTGGCGCCATCGGTCATTCTTTACGGATAATTTAAATTGTAGTTAATCCGTGTTACTATAGTCTAGAGACAAGTTTTCTAGCCGATTTTAAGTGACCTTGAGTGATTTCAGTACTTTTTTAGCCAATCAGAAAATAATTGTTAATATAAAAAATAATAGCAATAATACTAAATAGGGTGGTTAGAAGTCATATTAATTGGTTCTTCTAAGACGTAATGAGACGATCGAGTATCATCTCCTTCCGAGTTTCTGACATTATAAAATCTAAATATCTTAAAGGTTTACCGAAATACTTCAAGATTGTTGCTTTTCAAACTGGGGGGTTCTGAAGTCTTAGTATTTTGTAGTTTGGTAACTGGCTGTTCGTGATAATGATGAGATATCGGTCAATCAAACATTGTTCACATGTGTTGCAGTTAACGTTAGTCATATAGACTATGTGAGGATTTGTTGCTTTCTTCCTTCTGTCTGGTATAGGTATTTTTGTAGCGATATCTCCGAATTGTTGTTAGAAGCTGTAGACATGAACTTATCAAGTCTAATTCATATCGTCCCTCTTTTATTAAGTCTTGTGTTGCGATTCATTATTTACAACGCTCCTACTGAAATACTTGGCTTTAAGTCAAACTTTGTACCTGAGGACTAGTGATTATTACCCAGCTAACTTAACTGATGTACGTCTGAATAAGACTTGAACTTCTAATTTGGTGGTGGAAAGTCGAACTCCTTAATCAATAAGCCACCGTTCTAGGTACTCATTATAACAGATTGATATTAAGTCTAACCAGTAATTACATTTATCAAACTGTAAATCATGCATAAAAATCCATATTTGAATGATTTACTTAATGCTTTTTAATATTTTTCCTCTTTGTCTCTCTTCACTTTATTGTTATTATATGAACTTGTTTTGGTTGCCTTTGCTATATCAAACTGTATAAATCTTAAAAATAATCATTCCAGCACAATTCATTGAATGTTGTAAATTGTGAAGTTAACTGTGATAGAGATGGTGTTGTATCAGGCTGGTCGAATCCATTTTTTGAACCTATTGTTCCATGGCGTAAAAGTTCACGTCAGTATCAACAACAACAATATATACGAGGCATGAATAGTTTACGTAAGAAAATCGCCTCCCGTCAATTAAAGTTCATTCATCATCATAATCACCAGCAAAAAGCTTGTTACAATAATAATAATAATGATAATAATAATGCTGAAAATGATGATAAAGTCAGTCCAGCGGATATTCGTGCTTCACAGAGTACCGGAGATCTGGTATTGTTCAATTTGAATGAGCTACTTTTATGTTCTTTGTTTCACTAGCTTCATTTGGCTTTGCATTCTACACCTACCGCATACTCATTATGCATTTCACATTTTGTACACTTACATAATATCTATATAGCTGAGTTTATTTTTTAAATGTAGTTTGTTATCTGTCTGCATTTCATTTGTTTGTTTTCATCATTATTGAGCACAAATGCACAACTGTTCATTATTAGTTTTGTTATATTCATGGTTGTTGATGCATCTTCTTTCTTTTAATCGAACTTTTTTGATGTATTAAGCACATTTGTCTACTATTGTTTAATGGGTACATAAATCACTGCACTAAAACCTATTATATATACTGCTTGGGTGTCTTCATTTTATGAGATCCCAGTGATTGAAAAAATTCCATGGATATTTGATTTAAAGTGGAAAACTGGATGATAATTTAAAGGTATTTGTATCTTCCTATTGATTTGTTATGGATTGAGATTGGTCAGTTTCTATCGTCCACTTACCTGCCAAACCAATACATAACGTCAGTCGATGAAGTCTTTGACTGTTTGTGTGACCCATATTGGTAGATTCAGATTATCTGGTTGAGGTCCGCGTGATAATCACAATGAATGACTGGGGACATTGGGTGACATGGCTCAGAATTGGTCACAGTGGAGCAAGTGTATTCACTCTCTATCTTCATCTAGATCCTAAGATCTATTATTCTTTAATCCACACCTTTCTTTATCCTTTCTTTTTGCATTCTATTGTCGTGTTCTACATTTGTTCTCGTCGTGCTAATGTGGTATGGTAACTTGGACCTATAGTCATATATGCCATGTTCTACGTTGTTAATGACTGGCTGACTGACTACTTACTTGCTAATCACAATCCAACTTAATTCATACTTGTATGAGTTAAAAATCTTCAATTTGAATAAAATAACTACTCATTACTCCCCACAGTCCCAGTAGTGGTAGTTGTTTTCTGGCTTGTGTCAATATATGCACATGAAGTATGTATTGTTTATTGGAGATTAGTTCTAACTGATTTTTTGTATTCTCTACAGATAATCCTCATTGGATGCTTTTTAAAACTCGGAAGCACTGGATAGCCACTTCTCCTCATTATAAGACCTCTCAGTCATGTGCACTGATACATCTCTAGGGGTCGAAATAAAGAACTTGAGGTCTCACTAGCATCACTGGACCGGTGTCTAGTAATTTATTAAAATGGGAATTCTTTCACTGGATGGTTACCTGTTCAGTGATGCTTATGGCTAAGCGTTTACTCTGTGACTTCAAGGTCTTGGGTTCGACCCCTGGTGGGCCCGTGAGTTCACACTACTTGGAAGTTTTAAATTAGTACTCAACAGCTCTCTAGTGGGCCCCGATTTTCTGATGGTGCTCAACAGTGATCTATCTGTGATGAATACAAACATTAAAATCTAAATTAACTTTATATTGACATTAATTCACTATCTTATTGATTGTTTCCCCATTTTTGGTGTTTCAGAGCGTTATGAGTTTAAAAACAATTGCAGATTTATGCGATCCGGCTCATATTAAACATCAAAATTCGATTCATCCAACCACTTTGTAAGTAATATGTTTTCGTATGAATTAAAACGATCTTTTCATGCCTTTGTTTCTAGTCGAATATTCTTCTTTTCTTCAAGTTATATATTATGTATTTCATAAGTGATTGGTGATCAGTTCAGTAATCGGCTATTCAATGTACTAACCCTTTTGAAAAATGTTGCAAACAAAATCATTTAATGAATCACTAGGGGTATGTACCAACTATGTTTAAATCATTGTTATAGGATCAATTTACGAAATTACTTGCTGTCATATATGATTGTATCGTTTGTTAAAATTTATTTTCTGTACATATTTTGTGGTATTACTTCGAAATCAATGGTTCTATGGTAAATCCTTCTATTTTTAATCTTGAGTTTTAGTCAATTCAAATTTATTTGTATCACATCTGATGTTCTGTATAAGATAGGAGTTCACATAAAGATAATCTTGCTTGACCAATATCAGATAGAGGATCATTGTAAACTAGGTATAACTGGACTACTTTCTCGTCCTAGTTTAATGCTGCTATTTGTGTTTTACTTCCAACCTGATTGATCTTCACCGATTAAATTTTGGTTCAGTAGATGATGCGATATGCATTGTGTCTAACCAATAAACAACTTTGGAATTATGCTTCGTAGAGTTGTCTCTAGTCCACTTTACTATTTAATTTTTTTTCCTGTGGAACATTTTAATTCACTTTACGTGTACCATCTACCACTGCGCCACTTATTGTAAAGAAGCGAGTAGTGAGGCTGCAGTGGTTCCTGTCATATCAGTATTTTAATATGCAATGATTTGTACCATTACGTTATTTTACATAAATTATGTAGTATTTTAGTCAGTTAACTGTAGCTAGTTGGTGTACATTTGTACATATACCAATGAAACTATTTCTGCACATCCTCCACTGTAATAGATCCTCAGCTATGTCACTTGATGTCTCCAACTACTTATCATGGTTATCGTATAGTCCTCTAATTATATAGTCTCTGCTTACTAACACGGTTTAGATCAATAGTGGATGACTTCATAGACTGTTGTCACGTTTTAATTTGGCCGCCACTAGTTTTGTTCCAAGTTAGTTTTACACCAACTAACATCGTGTGTCAAGGTAGATTATGCTTAGACACGTCCTGACTACCTAAGTCAGTGAAGGTTTAGAACTTTATTGACTAATATATCACCTTCGCCGAACCTCAATATTATCTGCTTAATCGTCCCATAATAGCGGGAGATGTTTCACAGACGTCTTTGATCAAAGATCTGCAGTTTATACTAGTCCTTCTTTATCATAATCCAGTTTACACAGTACACTGCACAGTATACCCCTCTTTTGTTTAAGAAATGAATATAAGTGTATTTGACGATAGGTGAACCAAATCTTCACTTATCATCAATCTTAGTCTTCTTTACGTCGTGCAAAACCTCATTTTTTCGGTCGTAAGTCTAGTTTTTTTTGTGGTCATGCACAGAAGACTGTTGTCATACATTATGACTTGATGTATGAAATCTTAAGTGTGTGGTATTAAGTTCACGACAAACAAGTATACTTTTTAGAGTAATAATTTTGAATAGCATGAAACGTACATCATGATTTCTTCTGATACTTCAAAACACTTATTTGGAATCTTATTTAGTCCTACTAACTGAAGTACGTAGTAATCTATTCAAACTAATGTAAAAATTATTTACCATTGTTAATCCTGTAAATCTTGGGTAGTTTATTACTATTAATACATTTCAACTTTTTCTTTTTTGTGCGTAATTGATGCATCCGATCTAAGATAGCTATGGTTGATAAATTAAGTTGAACTGAGTCCTATATACTTAAGATATTGCTAAGCTATTCCAATACACAAAGTGTATGAATTATTGTCCATGTGAATTCCAATTCTGTTTAAATTGCTTGACACTTAGACTAACATTCACTAATCTGAAGAAATTATTTCCACTCGGACATTGTGCTATCGGACTGTTGACACTTGTGTATGACTGCCTTGTACTTGTAGTTAATGCATTGTTGTTCTGTTTAAATTCTATTTCTTAACTGTAGGGTCGGGCTTATTGCAACTGTACATCATGTAATCAATCAACTGATCCTATTAAGACATCATATCTTCATCGTATGAAGTGTCTATCTCAAATCTTGCTTAGTTAGTACTATAACGGTAATTGGTAAAGATTATTTTCTATAACAAGTAACTGCAAAAATACTGACACGGTTCAGTTTATGGAAAATAGCTGACTAAAAATGAAGGTTAATAATGCACCAAAAATCAGGTCGAAAACTCATATCCGAACACATTTACTTTCGTATGTTTTATTTGGTCTTCCTGTAGCTGTATAAAATATGGAGCTTGAAAACACAATAAAAAGAGAAATTCTATAAATACTAATTGGATTGAATCGTTCAGTTTATGTTATAGTTACACAGGGTGTCAATTGATAAAAATTTATATAGATTTGTATCTTTCAGTTGTCAGCGTTCACTACTACAATTAATCAATCTCTGTTGCTTCATCTGCATACTTAGCAGATTGCTTCAGTAAAGCATCAAATTACAAACTTACATTAAGTTAGGCTACAGCTAGTATGTAGAATCCAGAATTCGCGTCTCTTCATCTGAATGTTATAAGATCTTAATATCGTTGTTTCCACGTTCCAATTTTAATCATACTTGTGAATTAACGACGTATTGAGGCAATTCAGTATGCACATGTGGTAACGTAAACTGGTTCAATCCAGTCCTGAACAACCTCAACGGTAAAATACACGATCTCACTATATTACTATTTAAGTTGCTACATACTTCTGCACCTACTACGTAAAATCAAAATTAATCACAGTAATCATATACATACCAACAATAATGAATTTAACACAGTTATTTTCGACAACAATTTATTAAAATGATAAATCAGCAATTTATTTTCAACAAATAAATAATATATATATATATATATATATATATATATATATATATATTCAACTGTTATCGTCACACCTATAGTGGTTTATTTCCTGATTGCTTTAGTGCAGTTTCGTTAATGCAAAGAAAGGTTGGCTTAGTGACTTTCACGTTCATTTAGTTGTTGAACTATTCATTATCATTAAGTGTTTCATCTCCACTCCTTACTTTACTACATTTGTGTTCTTATCAAGCATGTCAGTCTGCCGTATACTGGGCATGTCCGTAACAGATTATTATAAATAACGTAAGATTGCTTAGAATGAAATCTTTATTGAAAATTACACGTTAATTAACAATTTATTCCTTCACCCCTCGTGGAGCATAGGTTATACTGATCAGGGTTGTCCAACCAACTCTATCATGAGTTCCCCTTTCAAGTTCTTGTCAAGTGCTATTCATTCTTTTCATGTCTAGCCTTGATGATACCAAGTTAGATCTTGCCTTGTGACACAACTTGTTGATTTTCGATATGTGTCCTGTCTACTTCCAATATACTTTTCCTAATTTCTTCATCGCCTAGGAGTTAGTTTGTGTTTTACCACTGTAGGTTAATGCTGATAGTATCTGATCAACAGGTCTGAAGTATCTCGCGTAGACACTTCTTTATAAATACCTACATCTTATGAATGATGCTTTCATGGCTTTCCATGTTTCTCTTCCATACACTATAACTGTCTTGACATTTTTATTGAAAATTCTGACTTTGATGTTTGCTGACAGTTGTTTTCAGTTCGTGATATGCTTCAATTATATAAATACTACTCTTGCCTTGCGTTGCCAAACCATATCTTCCCATTACCATCAAGTGTCCCCCCCCTCTTGTTTATCAATGATGCTGTCCAGGTATGTAGAATTTTTCACTTCCTATCCACTAAACATTCATAAGTTCTGGATACAACACAGTGAATGGTAAAAGTGTTGAGCATAAACTCTTCCATGTAATATGCATTCAACTTTGATCGTCAAATTTATGGCGTTTATTTATTTCTTCTTATTTACAATGAACTCTCATTGAATACATAAATACATAGTTGCTTTTATTAAATTGCATTTATTTATCAAACAAATCAAACATTACTAACTACTACGATTAATCTTTTTATTTTCTTAATGATAATATTGAAAGATCCAATATCAATTAAATAAACACAAATTCTAAATATCTCAGACAATGAACAATAAACATACTTCTTAACTTAAAACATATCGGATACATCATTTCAAATAAACTAAGCTTAGTGAATATTGGACATATATGTATATACAAAATTGGATAGATTAGAATTTAGTTAAATAGTTATGTGGATATTTTATACATTTTCATCAGTAGCTGATATTAACCAAAGATGTATGGAATACACTTTTTCTATTAGTTTACAACTCATCACTTGTAAGTACCAATAAACTTCAAATCCAGAGATTAGGTTTGTTATTCATATGCTTAACTTTTAACCATCCTAATATAGTTAAGTTATTTATCAAACTATTGATAAATGGTGAAAATACTGACCTCTTATCATTAGCTAATGACTCTTCATTTCCAATCACTTCATAAAGACTAGATAATTTAGAATCTTAAAAATGAATGTTGGTCATCAGGAAACTTTTTGTTGGTCAAGTGAGACCGTTTACCTAAACTTCGAGCTTTTTTGTTTTGTTTTTGCAGACTTATTCATTTCGTACATGTAAATCTCTTAGATCATTTAACAATAATTGAAACCATCTGGCTGACAACATCAATAACATACTTCTTGTTATCGTAATTATTTTTCATTGTGATCAAGATTGAATAGTTTTTGATTGTATTGTGCTTTGTGAGTTATGTAGTGTAGTTAGGTAGCTTTCATTATCGCTTTGATCAACATTGTTAGCACCCACTACATTCTATAGGTATTCAGTTAGTTCATCTTGATACTCGTTTTTGTAACGGTGGTTTAACACTTAGAACACTTGATATTTATTCAATTCATCTTATTTACTTTAGTTACCTGAGTAGTATCACTCAGAAGTTCTCATACGTACACTTCGCAACTGACCATAGTTGATTACACAAATCTGTACTTGATCGCTTAGTCTTAAATATGCACCCAAGGATAGATTTCCATTCTTACTTAATAAAAGTAATCCAACCAATTACATATGGGTTAAGTATATTTTATATACGAAAGTTTATGCACTTTTTTAGCTCACTTATTATGTTACTAATTGCTTAAACCACATTTATTGAATAACGAAATGAGTTATCTTCACTAAACAATTGAAAGTATCAAGTTCCATCGCCTAATTGAGATCGATAACGTACTTTTTAGAAAACGAAGTCGATTTATACAATACATCAGTGTATCATTCATGAAATCATTGAAATCTGAGAATGAGATTTGTAAATGTCTTTTTTTTCTCTATTTGATGTAAAATTATTCTAAAATATCTGTAGAATGATAAGAATGATATTCATTGAAAATATAGAAAAATTTTCTGTCTGTATGTTTTTGAATAATGTACATTTTATCTTAACAGAACTATGTTATACTGTATCATAGATGTCTTCGAAACATTGCTCGTGTTTGCTGGGACCACCGAGTAAGCAATACATGGGTTAGCAATAGAGTACTAGGTAGATACGGTAAGTCTATTGATGAAGTAGTAAATCTTCATCAGCTAAGGTGGTAAGGATATGTGTTACGTATGCCTGACCACCGCCTACCTCGACAAGCAATGCTGTCTGTTGTAGGAGTAGGCTGGAAGAAAGCTAGGGGCGACCAAACCAAAACATGGCACCAGTTCATGAAGTCATTGACAGTTGGGCTGAGCCATGTTAATAGATGCGGACTACCTGGTTGGGGTCGGCGTGACGCTCGTAATAAATGGCTAGAGACCTTGTGTGATATGGCTTAAAATCGTTGGCAATGGCGCAGGTGCATCCACTCCTTGTCTTCCTCCAAATTGAGGTTAATTGAGGCATGGCAACTTGAACTGATGTACACATGTACCAAGTTCTACGTTGTAACTGTCTGTCTGTCTGTTATACTGTAAGGTAGATATGAACTAATTTCATAAATTCATTTATTCATCATAATTATCCATGTAAATATTTTTCTTATTCCATAGATAATTATGCATATAAATTGTTTAAATTAGTTTATAAATAAGTGAATTATTAATTAAAATTGGATTGTGGTCAGCAAGTGAAATCGATGACGTACATTTTTGTTTTATCTAAAACATTTCAGTTGGCTGTATCCATATATCAGTACTTTTATTTACACTTTGATTTGGACTCAGTTCATTCATGTTGAATACAACCGCTTTATGCAGAGTTACTGAGTCCAAATAACTATGTTTGTAAAATGGTTATGTATATTTAGTTGTAATTCACTTTTATCTTCCTCTTGTCAACCACAATCCATCTCTAATCATACTTGTGAATTAACGCTATATCAAGATAATCTACTCATTATGTACATAGACCAACAGAGATTACTCAAATTCATTTCTTAATACGATTATTAGGAAGATACAAACACACTTCAATTATGAATCATTAATTTTAACCATAAAATAATATCCACTGGATGGTAAAAAAGGCTGTATATTGTTATTATTACAATTACAATTACTATTATTAAACTTTCATAACAAAACTTTTATTTATTTAAAACACAATAGGTTCCAAAATTGTACACCATATAAATATAGATGAAACATTGTGATGAACTATAAGATGAAAATTAATAAGTAACCGATAACAGTGTCTAATAGGAGATATATTTCCGTCAGAATTACAACTGTAAACGACTTCTTTTAGTTGAGGAAGCTAATCGTACTTTTATGATAAACCTAATAGGAAACTACAATAGGATAGCTATAGCTGATAGCTGATGAGCCACACCATCTCTAGAACCCTAGCATGGGATTCATGATTGATCAATTTGTACGAGCTCTAAATACCTTTCTTTCCAAGGCGCCATGTCATAATCAGACAACCTCTCCACGTTTTTCACCTACTTCCAGAACCAGCAATTAATACGATAGCCACTAGGATGACATTCTTAAAATATGACCAAACCAACAAAGTAGTAATTTCTAGACTGTGACATCAATTGAACATACGTCCTCAAATCACAGCATAACTAACACGATGTTGCCACTAGATGCTAGCAATTCTTTGTTGACAATGATAATCGAATACAAAGATTCCTCAAGAATCAAACCAAAAGTTTTCATAGGACTATATTAATGGTTTGTGTCTTCTAAAGGCTTTTTTTTCGAAAACAATCAGTGGAATCAGAGATTTGGTTAACTATCATCTGTTGTTGCAACTTCAAGCAGTTTTCATGAAGGTTGTCAACTATCCCTTCCTTTGTTTTAATTTCATCATATACTTACTATTAAAATCTAGAATTTCCCTATCTGCATTTAAAAAAGATTGATCTCTTCTAGGAGTCTCACTTTTCAACTTAGAATATTCAGACGACATAGTCCTTTTTATTAATGACTCCAACAAAACGTAGGGTGTTTTGATCACATTTAGTATAAATACGAGCATGTTTAAGGTTCGTTTCTTCCCTTCTAAATGTAAAGTGTTGCTTCAGGACACGTCTACGTCAACACCTGAACTAGAAATAAGGAGTAAAGTGGTTGAGCGCATCGACCTCTTCACTTATCTTGGAAGTCCAACCTGCTATAATAAGCTTATGCTTGATGAGGTCTCTTCACAGATTCAAAAGCTCGTTTAACTTTTGCCAACTTACGTCGTCTATGGCGAAGGCGAAATATCTGTTTGCCAATCAATGGACGAGTATGCTGCACATCGGTCTTCTTTTACCATGTGTGTATGAAGCATGGTATTCATAAAGAAAAATGTAAGGGTGGCCAAACTCAAACGTGACAACAGTTGAAATAATTGACTATTAGTGTGGGCTGTGTTGGTAAGTGCAAACTTCCTCTAAGGTTCGAGCAGCAGTCGCGATGGGTGATTTGTAACATGTTTGGGAATCCTTGTGTTCCCTTTTATTCTGAGCTTATAATCTTTCAGATATTTCTATTCTTACAAACCAATTCTTACTTATGGAATCACATTTTATATATTCAATCTTTTTTTACTGCTAATGATGTTACTACGACTTCTGGTGCTTTAGTATTCATCTTGCTGTGATAAGCAGATGTAACAACATGGACTGACGCACGTGTACTGGATGGTACATTATACATGACTGAATGAGCCATAGTTCATTTACGCATTTGCTACCTCATATGATGATTATTTCTTTCCTATCAGTTCTAAAATTTCCGAAATTCTAACTTCTTTATATTCACATTTTCTTAAATTTCAGTATAGATGGTTCGACAAATAGAGGAACACATATTTCTAGATTAGTTGGAAGTAGTGGTAATAGTTTTAGGTCGAAAGACAATGCTGTTACCGATGCCAGTGATTTCTCGGACTCAAATTCTGAAAATAATGGTCATACAAATGACACAACAATCAGTTGCGAAACCTATAGACGACAGTTTGAAATTCTTCCAACTACAGATGCAAATGATAATGTAGCTTACGCATCGACTTCAGTTCTGAATGGACTACCTCAATCGGTTACGTCACCATATCAGTCTCCTTGTGTATGTGCTAGTCCTGAAACGATGAAAACTACAGAAACAACTCATTCTCCCTCACTATCTAATAATTCTCGTTCCGATTCTCAATTGAGAGCTTTATCATCAGGTCGAGTAAAGTCTTCCATTCCGCTCCATAATCTTGCTACATCTGGAAAGTTGGTGGCAACTGAAAATCGTAGTCTTGATAAACAACTAAGACAGGATAAGTTGTTAACTACTGCTCCTTTAGCTGAACCAGAAACTGCTTCTATTGTAGCGGCAGTTGATTCATCCTCACGACCAACTTCAACATCACCACTCAACCAATTATCTGGATCTTTGATGAATGGTCAGATACCTACTTTGAAACAACATTTATTGATTAACAAATCTATGAATGGTAATAATGATGTTGTTAGATATCCAACGGTAAATGGAAATTCTTGCCAAACCGCTAATGTAAATTCTAATCACACTAATAATACATTAATATATTCTCAATTAAATTCATCTTATGATCATCATCACTCTGAATTTAAAACTCCAAATCAAATATTATATAATCAAAACAGAGGTCCCTTGAAGAAATATGAACAACAAGGACTTTGGTATTCACAACTTCAAAAATGTCAACAACAGCAACTACAATCAGATCATTCATTACGTCTTCCTGTTAAGCAGCATGGACAGAAATTACCTCAAACTACATTAGATAATACTGATTCCACTTGTTCAATATCCACTAATTATAGCAAGCAAGATAAGAATATTGATTTAAGAGGATCAAAAATTGTTGCTGTTGGTGACTGTAGTGCATTGTATCCATTTACAGGTAAAACGATAATAGTTCTGCCTCATTTCTTTTTTCTGATTTTTATTATCTTTTTTTTTAAAAATATGTTGATTGTATTGTCCTTCACTGCAACCATTTACGAATAATTACCACATCAACATTAATACAACAACTGAGGCAACAAAGACTTGGTATTCTATGTTTGTAGGTCTTCCTGGATGCTAACTAGTTCCAAGTCAGAATAGGAGGAATATAAGATTGGCGAGTCAACTAGTTGACATTCTTAATCCTGCACTATACTCAAAACACTTGTTTAAATATATACATGCAAGCCCAAATCACCCAATAGTCCAATTAGAATAATAATATCAATACAAAATAGCGACGTTAATTAGTAGATAAACTGAGTAGTTGGTACACAAATAATTGGTTCTAGTTTGTGGATGGGAAACCATATATACACATAGTGGTTAGTAGGTCAAATAGTAAGTTACGATTAGGGGATTATAAAAATAACACAAACAAAATGTTAAATACATATACAACCAAAATACATAAAATAATCCCGGTAAAATAATTCTCGAAGTTTAATCATTCTTTATAACTCATCTTTTATGACAATTATCTCTATGGAACTTCAGCCGCTATGAAACCACCTAATCAGTATCATGCCGGCTAGGCGTAAGGTGTTTACTCATCTATAACTATAGTATTCAACCAACACCATAGAGAATTAGACAGATATCACATTGGTCCGTTCACAGTGGTTAATCAGCTTGTGATCCTTCTATAATTTTTAGTTAAATGTAGCATTCATATCGATGAGAGTCTAAGTAAACTTCGCCCCGTAGTTATAGAATACACTGCTTTCGTTCAATGCTTGCATTACCTACTCGATAAATGAGTATGAAACGAATGATTCTCTTCTTTATTCTCTTTCTATTTTGTCAAGCATTATCGAACGTAAATAATAAAGCGACAAAGTTTGTTTTTAGAACTTCATTCACTATTGTAACGGATTAATAATACCTTTCATTATTGATTTTGTTGTTTAGTAACGAAATAATTTCACTTGATATACAAATAACATCATCTTATAGCGTGTATTATCTATGTGAATTTATGTAGAAAGTATCTCTGAATGAGTACATACATATAGTGGAATCATTTATGTAGTGCATTAATCTTTAACTGGTTTGATGAATTCAAGTTGTATATATAGTGAATGAACTTTATGCAAAGTAAACAGGAGATTACTGACAAATGTTTGATAGTGCACAGAGTACTTAAAGTGTAAGTGAGTAATATGCAATATAGCCTGTAGTTATATATAAATTTCATTAACAAAAATGCGTATAGATTAGATTAGATTAGATTCAGTAGAAATGCACTAGGCTTGTTAACAGTGCTTAAGTTAGACTTACCGTACTAAGTAAGGTTGTTGAAGCTGTGAATCTTCATCGACCAACATATTTGGAATATGTACCGTGTACATTCAACTAACACCTATATCAACGGACAGTGTTGGTAAGTGTATGAGTAGTTTTAAATCAGCTACTGACTATCAGACTAAGATGTGGAATCATTTCATGCAGTCACTGACTATTAATCTTAACTGTATTGATAAATGTAAACTGCCTAATTGTGCTCTGCGCAATAATTAGAACCGACTTTTGGGGACTTTAGGTAACTAAGATTAAATTAATTATTGTAAGACAAATGCATTTATTCTTATACACTCCTCCAGACCTTAGGATTTAATGTTTATTCATACATGCCTTCATTTCATTCCTTCCTTTCGAAGAACTCTCACATGGTTCATCCTTTCTCAGCATAGTTAATATTAGTTTGAATCCTTTTCAATTTTTCATGTTAATTTCATGTGGTTTTGAAAGCGTAGTTTAGCCATGTTGGCTGATGCGCATTTATGCCAGATAACAACGTCGATAAACTAACTGACGAGTACATATTGTTTTCTGTAAATGACTCCCAATTATTTACATAATTTTCTCCACAAATGAATAATGTAGTGATTATGTTATATAGGAAGACAATAAAAGCTTCATTATCAAACCATTTATCCAAAGAACACTGCATTTAAGATGAACTGTCATGTCGTATTTGTTTAGAATTTGTCTCACCTCCTGCCGTATTTCTTTACAGTAATTGGTGTCTACAGTCTTAATCATTCAGTCCTCCCAGTTAACACTGCGATTTTATTTTTAATTGTTTGCCTAAACGCTTGTATTTATTTGAAGGATTGATTATATTAAATTATTTCTGTGCTCCAAGAAGCCTGGTCATTGATGTCAAGTATTCACTCCTATCCTTCTAGGGGTTGATATATTTGAAACAGATTTATAAGATATCTTATCATTATTAAGAGTCATTAGGATCACTCAACCACGTATACGGTATGCATATTATCGGCCAACCGATATTTATTACCAATAACTGTCCAACTCAATTACATAATACACTGTGTCGTACGAAATCAAACTTGTAGACCACAACTATTACAGTCTGTGAAAATTGAACCAAATCCTAGTTTTCAACATAGATCACAGTTAGTAGAAATTTCGTAAACTGGGGCAATCATCTATTTTATTACGGTGGCTGGATTGCATTTAATCGTGTTTTCACTTAAGTCATTTACTTGAAGGGATTTTGAATTAGATATTAAAAGGTAATGTTGCAGTGTCTACTGGAAGATTAATCAATCAAGACTCTAGTTACTACATACCGTAAGAAAATTTGTGTCAATCAAAATTACATGCAATTCGTATCAAGTTTTATATGTGAATGAAACACTAGGACGACTGAATTTGAGGGTAAATAAATTAAAAGCTATATTTGAAATGTGTTTCTGTACCCTCTAAAAACTTCAGTTAGTCTCGGATAAAGGAGAGCAATTACACTACGTCCATTAGAAACATCATATTTTGTTGAATCCCTTTAAAACGTAGCAAAGTCTTTTTTTAAACTATGAATAAATTTAGATTTCATTTTAACTAGATCGACTTAAACCATTTGTTACTGTGCATCAACACAGCAATGTTTTCCGATACATGATTGGTTTGTGGTTGTGTTTAAATAAGTTAACATTAAACATCTTTTCTTTCACTTTATGATGTGTACTCGTACATTAAATTCTCTCTATTTCCTCTGTATATGTGTGAGTGCACTAACTTGCTGTTTATATTTATTTTCATGATAGTAACACTATTTACTTGATATATTGAAATATCGACTGTCCCACTTATAAACCATACCTTCATCAGATTCTATGTTTTAAGTGTTATTATATTACATAACACTTGATTATTTACTAGTTTGAAAATTATCCTTTTATTGGTAAAATATTTACGGACTTTGACCGTTTTCAAATAGGCACTCTTAATTCGATACATTTCATGTTGTAATAGATTTGAATAGGTTTTTGTACCAGTAATTTTTGTAGATTAAACAAAGTCAATAAATTCAGTTTGTATCTATATCATTATATATAAACTTAAGTTTTACAGTCATATACAAAATGAAGTAAAAACCAACCATTTATACACTAAATATTTGAACATTGTATCGTCTGAGCTTTAGTAAAGGGCGTATCCGTAAAGTACATAGACTTTATATAGGCTATCTACTTGAACAGCTCTAGCTGAGTTGAAGCTTATAGTAAACTGTCACGTGAATTATCGACTTCGGGCAGTGTTCGTCAGGGTTGTCTATTATCCGCTTTTTTATTTAATTTCGTCGTCTTAGAAACCTTACTTTCTTTGACTGACTTTTCTGGGATCGGTCTCCTTCTAGAAACCCCACTAGTCGACTTAGAATACACAGACGATGTAGTCCTACTTGGTGAAGACGCTGACAATATGCAGAGTTTCTTGGTAAATTTGAGTAACATTGCAAGCATATTTGGGATGCGTTTTACTCCATCCAAATGCAAAATGTTACTCTACGACTGGTCTGCATCATCGCCTATATTTGTCATAGGGAGTGAAGTAGTTGAGTACGTTGGCCAATTCACTTATCTTGGAAGTCTCATCACCTCTGGTGGGTCTGTTTCCGACGAAATCTCATCCAGGATTCAGAAATTTCGCTTGGCTTTAACCAACCGATGTCACTTGTAGCGTAGGTTAGATATCCGTTTTTCAATGAAAGACTGCACTGCATACCAGTCCGCTCTGTTTTAACATATAAGTGCGAAATACGGACCATGAAAATGGAAGATATGTATAAGCAGCAGTTCTTTGATTGTAGAATTCTTCGTAGTATCTCCTGTGTATCATAGAATGAGCGGATAAGTAATTTTGATGTTGGACAGAGAGTACTAGAAAGATATGACAAGTCAGTCGAAGAGGTCGTAAGCCCTTATAAACTAAGCTGGTGTTGAGGCATGTGTTGAATATGCCAGACCACCGTCTGTCCCATCTCGCTATGCTGGCTGGGGTAAAAGTAGGATGGAAGAGAGGCAGGGGTGGCCAGACCAGAACAAAACATCAGTCTACGAAGTCTTTGACTGCTAAGTCATGTTGGTAGGTGCAAGCTAAGGTGGCTGGGGTCGTCGCGATCAGTGGCTGGAAATACTAGGTGACATGACCCGAAATCGGTCACAGTAGCGTAAATGTATTCACTCTTCATGTTTTGTTAGATTCTATGTTCCATTATTCACTTATTTCATTCCTTCCTGTTGAATTATAGCATTTTGTTAATCACGTAAATTTAATCTCGTCATTCTAATGTGTCATGACAACTTCAACCCATGCGCATACGCGTCGGGTTCTATGTTGTACATGAATGAAATGCATAAATATCCAATAGTTAATTATCTATAAATATTAATTCGTTGTTGGCTGTTGCGTGATCTAAGTATATCTTAATGTATATTTTATCATAACACTGCTTTTCCGTCTACACTAGACTTATACCTAAACCCCTGATACCAGCTTATTAGCAGATTTATTTTCTTCAATATTTCCGTATTCTAGGCCTTTAAAGTGAATGAAAAAGACAAAACGTTTGAAAACAGGTTTACTTCCAGAGCATAACTTATGCATAAAAACATGGATTATTAATATCCTGAGTGATTATCTGATTAGCATATTTGATGTTGATTTTCTGTAAAACTCTAATTGAACGAAATATTTTTCTCATCATTTGAAGGCTTTTCCGAGATTTCTTCTAGGAGATCAAACACTGATTAATCACTGGGTGGTGACCAGTGTTTGTGTCACCCGGGCTCGAGTCTATCAGGGAGTATCAGTTTTCTGAAGATTGCAGTGCATCTTATGAGTATCAGTTAGCAAGAAGCCTAAATCAATCACGCTTTCCTGCAGACTACTTCCAACCGCTTACCATCCTATCGATGAAAACTAAACCACAACAACCTATTAGCTAGAAATTGGTTGGAAGTGCCTTTTGTACATTCCAAATTCCAATATACATAAACTCTTTTCCGATTAATTTATCCAACTTTCAAATTATTACCATTCTTAAATTTTTTTAAGTGTTTGCTGAGCTATGTATAGCTATATGCTTCTGATTTCTGTAGTTAGATTGAACTTAAAATCAATCATCAGGCACATAAGTGCTTTTTCTATTTGATATGAGACCAAGTCTCGTAAGAAAATACACTAATGGGAGTCTAGGTATTAAAACGCATTCAGACTATACTATTCAGGGAACTATGTTAACACAATCCCAATATAATTACATTTCTCAAGCGCCTACCCGTCAATGATGTGTGTATGGTGAGCTCTATCGCTACTGCTTAACTTAGATGAAACCGTTTTGGTCTGCTATAGAAAAATTATTAATTCTATGTGGTTTTATGTATTACTTCTGTCAAGTTCTAAGTTTAAAAGACAGAATATCTCTAGTGTCAACACCCTGATCGACTTAAAACTTAAGTCTCCTATTAGCATTAATTCATGAAGTTAATATAGCAATATACAAACGCATTTTACGATAGTTACACAATATATTTATAAGCTATGTATATCAAGGGTATTCATATAGAAGTTTGAAACTTTAATCATCTTAATAACCTAGTGTTTCCAGACCTAATGTTTCCAGAAGTCAAGTGATATAGCTGAAATCTAACTAAACCGGATTTCTTAATGCAACTAACAGTATAAGGATTAGTTGGTGCCCCAATGAACATTTTCTTTGAAATCATAAAATTTCCGTGCAAACATAATATCAAACAACTAGTTAGTCATCGTATTTGGGTGTTGCGGAGACTACTCAGTGTTAATTTGATATCACGAATCTGTCCGAATTAGACAACCATTGATCACTAAGAAGTACTGAACAGCTATTTCGTCCCAGTATGGGACTCTTTAGCATTGCACATTCACTGCCCCATCGGGGATCGAACCCAAAACCCTCTGTCTTCACGGAAAACGCTTTACTATTATACCGTTGGGAGCCGGCTCAGTGGTTTAATGGTAAAGCGTTCGCAACGGAGAAGAAAGGTCCTAAGTTCAGTCCTTCATGGGGTCGTAGATGCTCACTGCTAAAGAGTTTCGTACTAGGAAAAAATAACTGTCCAGTACATCCTAGTGACCAATCGTTTTCTAATTCAGATCAATTTGTGATGTCAAACTAACTAGTTAATCATTTTTGAAGTTTTAATAATCTATTAAATTTACATTAATGTCCGTATTATCAAATATCAGCATTCAAGGCAATTATACGACAAATGTACCTTGACAAGTTTGTTTTTTCATTATCCATAAACCAATTTTGGATGTTCATGCCTTTCTAATAAATCAATTATATTTTGTAATTAACACTTCTCAACTGATCTGTTTATTCCTGTTTTTTAACTTCATGATGTACCTTGGTACTGTATTTTGTATAATCTTTAATATTATCGAGTTTCTAGGTGGCTAGCATTTAGCCATCAGCATCACACCTGCCCAATTTTGTTGATGGATAATCACTGTGCTGTATCACAAATTGATTAAAGTAAGGATCTTACTATCATATGCGAAACCTGAATGTTTTAGGTCCGATACCTGACAGGTATACACTTCTTAGGAGTCTTGTACAAGAACAAAACATTTGTTCAGTGTTTCCTTGTTTTGATTGGTACATAGGAGAGGACAGTTTCCGATTAAGATAAACGATAAATTATTAAGTTTGCTAATTGTTATCTTGAAGTACAACCAGAATATTATCATTTATTGAGTGTCTTTACGCAGTCGGTATGAAAAAAATGTGTTAAAGAATACCTGAGATGTGAAACTGAACCCCAGTACACGTAAACAAATATAAATCAATTAATGGATATGTAGTAATCGTATATTGTTTTTCATGCTTATTTAATTTTCTTTTTGATCAATTGTATCACTAGGTGATGGTTTTGAATCATGTTATTTAGCATTTGATGTAAATGAACAATTTTATATATTAGCAACTGATCCAACAGAAGATACTAGTGATTGGCTTCATGTATGCCGTAAACAACACCAAACATATGAGATTGGTTATGTGCCTACAGCTTATGTTCAACAAAATCTTTATCCTCAACCAATTGTATTAACAATAAATTCAAAATGTCTACAACAAAACCAAGATTCAGATTCATCATCAACTACTAGAATAACCACTCCGACATCATTAAAAAAACCTATCACCACTACAACAAGAACCTCTATGAAAAGTTCAGTTAATAATGTTAAAAGTAATAATCCCAATGTTATGATGTCAGTGAATAATAAAAATTTTAGAGGTACTTCTCCATATGTTCGTTTAAGTGGATTTTCACATGATACTGATCTATAATGATGATAAGGATAACAAAGAGGTCTTTTTTTCTCGTTTATACTTAAATTTGCTTTTAAGTGCACAGATTAATATTCCTGTTTTAACAATGAATCATATCATCCATTTTACTATACACTTATCAGTAAATAGTATTGTCATTGTGGTTTGTTTATCTCTTCTTTTTCTCTCCCTCTCTCTTGAAAATATGATGACTTCAATATTACATAATTCCGTTTTTGCTATTTACTGTACATATGGATATACATACATTTGTCATTATCATTGATGCCTTCTTCCATTTCATGACAAAAGTAAATTGGCTTTAGTTTCTATTATTATTATTATTACTATTATTCTAATGTGTATTTATTACACGTATACACTTATTCTATTCTTCAATAAATTCTCATTATCATTTTACGTAGATGATTATCTTTTTCATGAATACACATATAATAAACAATCATTGAATGATAGTCTACTGTTTTTTTGCTTTGATGTTGTTGTAAATTAGAATTTATAAAGGAGACTATATTCAACATCATTATTATAAGTTGTTATAACTCTAATTAGTAGATTACAACGTAATGCATTATTTTGTTAGTTGACCTTTATGACATAATTCAATGATTAAAATGTATTTTGTTGGTTATTGTTTATTTGATTACTTTATGTAGGAAACAAATTCATCTCTTCTACATTCTTTTCTTTTTGTTTTTTTTTATGACATAAGCCTATTGAGTATTAAATTTTTTTGCTTGTATAGTTATTCTATGTCGTATTGGTATTATAGAATATCAAGTTTAGTACACAAATAATAATAATAATTGGGTGTCTACTTACTGAATTATTATGTATTTATTCTTTAGTGTAATCAGCTAATAAATTATTGGTTAGTGCCATTTCATTCTGAAGTACTATTCTTATCATTTCACAGTATAAAATATGCCTTAAGCGTCTTCTGTTTGTGGAACAGCATTTTTAGTGTTTTGGTATATTTCAAAGTAATCAACGTGTATCGTAATCAGTCAGAAACAACATAATGTGTTAGCTCAAGTTTCCATATGTTAGAAGATAATAAGACTGGACATGGAGAGTCAATGTGACTATGCCACTGCAATCGATTCCTAACCATGTAACTGTTATCTGTAAACATGGACCAGAACTAGATAATCTGCAATTACCAACACGGCTCAGAGCGATCGTCAATTGTTTCGTCGACTAATGCCACCTTAAGGTTTCACAGTCCCCTTCCCCCTAGCTTTTTGCATCTTACACCTACTTCAGCTCGCATCGACTTAGGCAGTGGTTTTGCATGAGTAGTACATGTCCCAATTACCTCAGTAGGTGGGGACTAAAACCTTATCAACCAATTTGCTATTTTGCCTGTACCTAAGCTTACCATTGCTTACTCGATCGTTCTGGAATACGCGGGCACCTATGATCAAACACCTAAAGCCTACTCATGTCTTTTTTATTCATAGTTATAAGATAACAGAGTGGATTGCCGCGCTGCATACTCTTCATTTAGGTAGTAGACGAACATCTTGTCTGCATCATAGATGATATAAGTTGGCAATCGATTAAGATTTCTGATTCTGCAGTGAGGTTCCATCGGAAGCCGGTCAGGACTCACTACACCATGCAAGGTTCTAGAACATTAGATATCTATTAATTTTCTAAAACTTGTTTATAAGACTCACTTTTAGATACTCAATCCCATCAACCTTCTGCAACAATTTCTTGCTACTTTAGATCTCAATTCGAGAAGAGCACTTAGATCTCTTCGCCCATGCTGAAACATCCTATAATTGAGAGCGTAAACGAACAGGTGGCAAGTCACAACGTAGTGAATATGCTTGCAATACCATGTCACCAAAATAAATTATCTAGACTGTATTGATTTTTGGTAAACTCATCACAATTCATTTAGCCCAGTAATACTTAATCTAATTCGCCGTTTAAATTCAATGCGATTTCGCTTAGTAATCATTCGTGTTAATTTTGTAAAGTTTACTTCCTTAATAACCACGTTATATATACGCATGAGTTGTGTACTTACTTCGTCCTTTTGGCTGCTTGTAAATCATATCTTCCTGCCGAAGTTGAACTTCTTTTTATAGGTAGGCACTCTAAGACAATAGAATAAGTTCATTCTGTGTCAGCTGAGTTATTGGTCGTTGTTTCGCGATTAGCCATTGTAGAATTATTAGTGTCTTTTGTTCAAACACAACAGTTTTCTTATTCCCTTTTATGTATGACCGATTTCACTGTATCTTCTGTATGAGACTGTTGAGTATTTGGTATCAACATACTGTGTATATTCATTCAATAGTCAGAATAAACACGTATATTAGCGTACTTAGTTATGGGTTGGTTTACCTCATTTGCATAGATCCCATTTTCGTGTATAGTAGATAACTATCTCTCGAAGCAATGACACTATATGTATTATACAATAAATATTTAGTAGCAATACGGCGAAAATGTGTAGATGAAAGTTAGAATCACTGTATTGTCGATGATTACAAATATAGGGGCTTTTAAGAATCATATTAATTTATGCCATATGAATGTATTACACTTTTCAATCTTAATATGTAAAGCTTTAATCAGGTCTTTTAGAATTTAGCTGTAGGAAATGGACTGCTGTGCTAGTCAATCCCATCTTCTAAAAATCTTGTTTGCATTAACTCAAACACTGAAAATAAACTTGCTATTATCTATAGACTGATACAACTATGACTTGACCATTATACAAAGAGAAGACCGAGTTATGACACACAATTTGATGGTATTTATACAACACGATGTTCCGCTTGCTCTAGTGGCGTGTTTCTTCTATAAGTTTTCTACAACCGTTAAATTTTGTGATAACTGCAATTTTTGGCCTTGCAATAGTCGTAATGTTTAGCCTCAGGCCTATAAGAATTATTTGACAACTAAACACGTCATATAATGATAGTAACTATTCTCAAAAGAAATCAATGATGGGTCTTCGATGTCCTGTGTTACCACCTTATATATAACTGAGATAAATTAGTGCATGGTGGGTTGTCTAGTAAACAGGATTAGAATATAAAGAAAGAAATTCGATGTCTTGTACTGTTTAGAAATAACACTAACAATTATCCTGAGGAACTGTTATTTCAAGAAGGATCTCAAGTAGTTTTACAAATATGCCAAAATTTAGTCCCCATTCTTGACTAGTTATCTTGTCAAGGGTGCTGGCTTGATGACAACATTGAATATTGTTCCTTTGAATGATTATCGATTGTTGGGTACCCATAATTTCCACGTTCGTCGGTCGCGAATCTTGTGCAGCGAAGAGATAGCCAATATACGTTCGAAAGTGCAAAATATTGTTTGTTAATTTACTACTTCAGACTTGTTTATATCTTATCAAAGTGAGTGTTGCAGTTGTAAACGTTGTATTAACATGCATCTCGGTTATTTTGGATAATATAGGCTTACAATCATGCATTGTTGCTGTTGATCTGACTTTTGGGATAAGAATAACTAGTATTCTGAAAGCTTCTTACCACGACCAATCAGGCCTATCCGAATGGCTTATTTGACATATATATCGAAAAAGAATAGGATCATTAATGTTGTTTAATTAATAGGCCAGTGAATGGTTGTAGATATTACTTTAAAAGACAAGCAATTCTAGTGTAAATACGCATATAGACTAAATAATCTAGATCCTTTTGATAGAAGCAGTTCATGCTGTGAACCTATGCAGAAAACTAAAAATTACAAACAACCAGTTGGTTTCCAGTTTTCTACTTGAAATTTTAATGATTCAATTAAATGAGACGATGAATATGAGATCAATTTGTTGTTTACCATGTGATCTGTCGACTTATTAAGGATTTACCAGTTTATTTAGAAGATTTAAAAGTAAAAATTGTTCTACTTGAATAACTTGTATTCATTGATAAATACTCATTTTTCTAAGTGAGTTATATAAAAATTAAGAAAGTATCAAAATATTATAATTGCATTAATCTGAGAAGGAAATTTCTAGAAGAATAAAAGACAATGGGAAATAGGCATTATGGAAAGATATCAGCACGTTATTTTATTTTTAATCTTATCATTAATCTCTCTGATTTTAGCATAAAATTTTATCACATTAGGATCTGCACGAATTACTTCAGGTCGCCAATCAAGTAGACGTAAACCATTTAAATTACGACATCGACTAAGTGCTACATAGGCTTGTCCACATTCGAATACCTGAAATTAAATAAGAGAATGTACAAATCCTTTAACTTACTAATAGATTACATTTAAACATAACGTCTAATTGAAACTAGAAACGACAGTTAATTCCTGTAAGTATACGCAATTAGTTGGTCATAATTGACAATAAGCTAGCACTTAAAAACGTCTAGGGGGTTAACAACAGTTTACAGTGACACGAAGAATCATTTATTCGAGGTATCAAACTTGCAACCTTTAAACTACAAAGAGATGAGAAACGACTACTTCACATAAGATACTAAGTGCGACTATTGAAACCAGAGGAATATCCAACTAATTATGTCTTAGTATGTGACTCCGGCAGCCCACATCTACGACCCCCAAGTGACTGAACCAAGAACCTTCAATTCTCGCGGTAAATACTTAACCAACACCACCACTGGGCTAGCAACCAGTGGTAGGATCTCCATTTCGATAAATTTGTCATTTAGCGCGATGACCATCCAGTGCGATTGGCGATAACTGTCGCACTCCCAGCTTCTCTGAACCCTATTAGTCACGGTTTTTCATTAAAATTTAGATAGTCATGAAGTAGGCTACTAGCACGCTGACTTCTATGTTTATGTTGAAACGGTCTTGTGGACATCGGTATTAATTTGCTACTAAACAATTATCCAGTGTTCCCTGTCTTCCAATGGCACCTAACCTAAACCAACCTATGACGAATATAGAAAACAAATTGAAATTGATCTTCTGAAAACCACCTCAACTCCCTACATTTGACGAAACTACTTCGTTAAGTGAAGGTGAACAAAGTTTGATTATTTACCGTATAATTTACGAAATTACATTATTTCATGAGTTAGTGGTTAATATTTGTTTGAGATGCTTTGTACCTCCAAATGATTACAGGCTGTCTGGCTTGTTGCAATATTTATTTATTGACTATTTATTTTGATTTCATAAGCACTATCAATAGGAAGTACTCCGTTTAGAAGTTTAAGCTAACAGTGATAGCAGAAACAAGGAAACTTTCATGGGTTCAGGCATGAATCAACAGCATACTTATTTGCCAAACGTGTACAATAATTGATTTAGTTAGAGCTAAAGATATTAGTATAGACATTAAAAACTTCAGTCCCTCAAACTGGAGAATTAAATATATACCTTTGATAGGGCTAATTCTGCATTGTCCAATGTAATTCCTTGACTTTTATGAATCGATATTGCCCATGCCAAAGTTAGTGGTAGTTGGCGCCGACTCGCGATTTCCTCCGCATTAACTCCACGAATAGTCCACTTTTCAATTTGTACGACATGTAAAATGCTATTATTAGATTCATTCGACTTTGAAGAATAAAATCGAACTTCAGGAAGACCTGTATCAATATTTATTTTTTCTACTACACCTCGTGCTCCATTGACAAGTCCACGGCTGGTGTCTAAGTTTCTTAGTAGCATAACCTAGGTTGTTTTTAATATTAAAATAAATTAAGTTACAGAAAAATAAAATGATTATTGTATTCTGATAAATGTGTAGTGGCGGCTTAGTAGTTAAGGCGTTCAAATTTCGAGACTAGATTTTCTTTGGTCTAGGCAGCTAGCGCTTATTCCAATCACTCGGATCTGAGCACAGGAATCCGCATTTAGAAAGGTTTGTGTAATATAGTACGAGTTCAGGTTGATACTAGTAACATTTCATGAATATTTACTTCACAGTATTCTGAGGACATCTACCTTGAAAATCTAGTCAAAATATCTGACCTTAAGAATTAATAAATTCCCTTCAAAATGTAAGTTTTAAAAGTGTCCCAAAAGTAAAAAACGTTGATTGTACTACCTATTTAAATTCACAAGCTAATTTATTTTTAGAACTTAACTACCTTAGTTCAACTCCAAGAAAGATTGGTAATTTAGAGAAATACCAACAGGTCACTATAATTTTGCTTTATATGTAAAAAAGTAAAATAGAATATTGTATGCATGAAGAACCGCTATACGTAATATCCTAAAGGCGATGGTAAGGATGTATGATAAGCAAAATTTGACGATTCTGTATTATCTGAGTAGAGGCTTTGGTTGTGGTGCTCTTACTGTCGTTTTAGACATCATCAACACATCACCTACTAGAATGTCTTCACAATTCACTAACAGCCTGTTGTGTAGGCAAATCCAAACAGTCCACTTCTATTGAAGGATGTACTGATGAGTTTGTCTAGGATGATAACAAAAGCTTTACGATAAAATTAACCGGATCAGAGAGGACATTTACAAAATTCTTCTACGGCGCTACAATTTTTCTTCTTATCTCGAAGTATAGAGAGTCTGATAAAATGCTGAAGATTAGTTATGACTGTTCTAGTTAAAGCCATGTACATTTCGATTTACCTTCAGTGATAAATACTGAAATTTGTAATGGGATGAAAATAACTTAAACAGACAAGTAAACTTTACTTTCATGTTAATAAGAACTTAGGTTCCATTTATTCCTCTACAGTCCGAAATCTATTGAGGTATCGGTAGCTCTACTTAGTGCTGATAGCTTACACGAGTTAGATGAGACTTCATCTAGGGTATCACTACTAAGAACAAAATACCGAGTTTGACTACTTCCGTTGTTATACTACTCACTTTGAAGGTCAGTATGGTAAATTAGTTAAAACATTCTAATGTCCATATTTTGGTTATGTATTGTTCAATGAAGTGCTATGTAGACGGCGAAAGCTAGTAAAGTGTTCTACGAAGCTCAAAATCACATGAGTTTATAGAACAATTTAATCGCTACATCTGTGGCACTGTTATAGGGTCATTGCTCATTCAGGTTGTTGGGATGGCTCGTGAAAATCCCGAAACCACCAGAAGGCTCGAGAGAGCCGAAAACAGTACATCAAATAATCACTCGTTAGGATTTCTAGAAGGATTAGTTTAAGCTCAGGCATACAATGTAACAAAAGTTTTTTCAATGGGTTAAGAACTCTCATATTTAGCTTAGTTCTATGCTCAATAATAATACTATACAGTTTGATATGCTATGACTTCAAGAAAGACAAGTGCAAAAGAAAGCTGACAAACATTACAATATACACAGAATTCAGATAACAATCTAAAAGTCAATAACAGCATAACTCAATCATATAAAGAAATAAATGTATTTTTACTTGAGCACCAATTTTTAAATTCAATACAGAAGGAGCTGGGCAAGCTGAATCAAGTGTAATTGAATTACTTTTCCCAACTCCCTTGTCTTGAGATCGATAAGTTCTACATGAACCTAAATGAATAAGTGAATAGGAATGTAAAACGAGTTAATGGACAGTGTAACGATTATTGACCTCGAAACATTAAATGCTGGAATATTATGCACTGGTGTATGTTAACTAACACTAACTAAGCAAAACTCTGAAGAATGTTCTAAGAAGAACAGTCAGTTTAACCTAAAACTACTCAAAGATACGAACTATTAACGTTATTAAAGATTACGCAATTAATTTTTAACAAATCTTCCTACCGTCTGAAACACCTCGGTACTATCAAAGGTGAGAGGAATTCGACCTCCCTTTGGAAATGTTCCTTTACAGCCACGCAACTAGCCTGTTTTTTGGGGCGAAGAGGGACTGTTTGCTAAAGTGGGGGCGAAAAAGCAAACGTCCAGTCTTTAGACCTGATTGGTGGAAATGGAGGGTCCACTTGATGGAGTTTGGAAGCTCTAATTTCAAACTAGTGGTATACATGGGCACTAGGATCCTAAGACAATAAATGCGTATGAACTTACCTTGGCCACAAGCTACCATGGGACTACATTTCTTGACGATGTTCAACTGCATTGTGGATTGATCGTAAGATAAAAGGCCCGAATGGACATTTTAGAAAACCACCTGTTTCGATCTGAGCTCTCGGGGAATATTTATCTTACGCACAATGACGAAGAACATAACCTACTTACCATCATGTGTCTCTAACCAAAGGGGTAGTTAGTGTCACTTTGATACAGATTCATTTTATATTCGTCACGATGAAAGTAACTATGCTCTACACTTGTAAAACTGGGTGTCTCCGATCCGACGACATTCGGCATCTGTGTCTGGTCGCCGTCGTCTCTGGAAGATTGCCAACATCCGGTGACAGCGTCTTGTCAGTAATGCTGAGTTTTGGTGACGCGTGTTCGAATGTAGTGATGGTAACACAATTGATGTTGCCATCTTGAACCACCTATTTCAGTAGCTTGGTCACAATTTTCGAATGTAATCCCAGTGATTTACATGCCATGCATTATTTGCCGACACTGGGACTGGTTGGAAAAAGCGCACAGGCGGCCAGATAATGACAAAGTACATAAGAATGTAAGAAAGCCGTTTGGGACTGGCTTCTGTCGGCCTATCCCGAATTCCTGGTTGGGGTTCTACGGATAGTGTAAATTATTGACCTGAGATCTTATTTTTCATAGTTTATACATATATCTGAAATCAATCTTAATGCAATAATTAGTCTATATTTTATGTAGAAACAATTGGTGTAACGTAATAACAGATACGAGTATTTACAACCAAATAAATCAATAGATAAACTCTACAGGAACGTGTACGTTACACGTAATATTATTTACCAAAAAATCATGCTACAACTGCTGTTGGAAAAATGGCATTTGTTGCATACGTTTTGGCATGTAAGTAATGATAAGAATATATGAAATTTGTAAATTATGAGCTCCAATGGAGGCCTTTTAACTAACCTGGCAGTTCATGTAACTTGCGTTGATTCCAGGCATCAGCATCTGCGCGATGAGTACATAACCGTGTTGCTATGATTTTAGATTTATCTTGATGGTTATCGAATTCAGAAACCAGACGAGATCGTAAAATCTTTACAGCCCATTCTGGACATTGACCTTCACGAATTACTGATAGCAAATGTGCTAATTTTGGATCATCAGACTGTCTCCAAGAGTGAGTAAGTTCAATAACTCGAAAATGACATTTGACCCAAGATGATGATTGAAATGCAAATTTATTATTAGACTACATAACGTTTACGAAAGAAAAGACAACATGCAAAACGAATTATACAGAGTAAGATTTGAGTAAATATGCTTAATACAGTATTAATGATAGGACAAATAAGAAGAGTAGTACGGTGTAACAGTCATGATTTACTGGACTCATAATGAAATCGATTCAGATGACTCCAAAATATTGGGTCAATGTTAACCGACATCAATTAATAGAGAAACATCTCCCTACAAATCGCGAATGGTCATACATCATCAAGGCTTAAACTCAAGTATTTATGGTCGTATTCAGAAAAGTCATCGACAAGGAAGCTTACAGAACGACAGCGTACTAACTACACTCTACATTTGTACACCATTTCACATATAATACCAGGTCAAACCAGTCAGTTTGCCATAAACTATAAAAAAGCCATGAATGTTTATCTAAGTTGATAAATTCTACCTTAATGTACTGAGGATTGAAATCAACTAGATGTGAAGGACAGCAGTAATGAGAGGAATAAAACTAATAGCCAATAACTTCATGACTCTATTCAGTTACTACTAGACCTTCTCTAATCTGCTATGCGAAGTAGTATAGCATTGTTCCTAACTACCTCAGCTGACGAAAGTACGTGGCTTATCATTTAATTTACTGCTTCTATTTAGTAACACACTCAAGCAACATTCCCAAGATCCCCATGATTGAAATACAACTTACCCGCACATAAGTTCGTGTGCTAATTCGGATTGATACACATATGTAACAAGCTCTAAGTTATTTATGATTTGATGATTGATACGTTTACAAAATTTACGTCTCCTAATCATTAGCTAACATAGAGAGAATTTTTACGGACTATATTCGACCAATGATAAGTAAACAAATATCTCGCAATAAGTGGTACAATTCTGCAAAGATCGAACGTGCTAAAAAAACGCTAACCAGAGCTTACCAAACCTATATCAAAATTTTGTCACTGATTAACCGACCAAAACTGGTAGGATTCCCGAAACAAGTGAAGCGTTCAACAGCCTCAACTACCCTATGATCAAGCTAAAATTCAATTTGAAGAGAAACACATCCTACATATTACTGCGTTATCATCCAATCAATTTAGAAGACAAGTGTTTGTTAATATCACTAAGCATTTAAGTGTTATTAGGTTTACCTCATTTTACTCATTCGCCTGTTACGCATTGTAGAGCATAGGCCACCGATCGGTATTCTCTAACCAACTCTAATCTGGGCTCTCCTATTCAATTCATCACAAATATTATTTGTTATTTTCATGTTCACCTCCGATTCCCAGCCAAATGTGTTTATCAGTCTTTCTCTTTCCCTCTGGCCTTGACGATTCCAAGTTAGAGTTTGCCTTGTGACACAGCTTAGTGACTTCCGAAACATGTGTCCTAACCATCTCCAGTATATTTTTCCGAATTTCTTCCTAAGAGGTTGGTTTGTTCCGTGTCACAGTAGGTCGCAGTTGATGGTGTCATTCAAAAGATACAAGCAGTTAACTTACCTACCGAGTACATATTTGTGTACTTAGTTTGGAGCCACACAGTAAGTATGTGGATCAGTGACACTACCCGGTTGTGTAGACCATAGCAGATATAGCAGGATTCAAACCTGAAACATATCTGTTATATTAGTGCTTTAATTTAACGACAGAATCTTCAAGCAAGAATGCAGTTTCCTCCCAAGTTAGACGAAGCATACGTTTTATTTCTTCAATAGTACATATGATAAAATTAAACTATGAGGAATGTCAGGAGATCTGATAAGCACCGATTAATTCAGTCTATCCAAATGATACATAAGTGAACTGTGATTGGCTAATAAGTGCAACAGCCAAGTAGCATATCACAATTGAGTTAATGGATAACTGTAGCCTACGTATTTACCTATTCACTTTGAATGCGTGGTTTTCTACTCAGGGCGCCTGAGATTTTGTTAATGTAAGACATACACATCGTGTGTGACTCATCTAGTTCTCAATCGATGATCAGACTATTGTGCCTGAGTGGAACTAATAAGTCAAGATTATGACTAGACATTAGCTACCAAGTAGCGACTATAAGCAGCATCCAATCGAATCGACTATCTTGCATAGCTTAACAATGACAATAAGTAATAAGCTCTTCAAATAAAAAAGACTTGTTTGACCAGTGTGTATTGAAATTAGAACTGTTTAGCAACATGCCAGGTATTCGAAGGCAGAAATACAACTAACGTACACAACACGAATCAACAACAACAACAACTGATAACTTAGGTAAATTTGATATCATGGAGAAATTCATAAAAAGGTAAAGTACTGACAAGAGCACTATCTAAACATAAATTTTTTACATAAGACAAATTACTTACACTTACACACTAACTGGCTTTTTTAATCAAAGTAACAATGTGATAACAGTCGGTTAACACACAAACAGTTAAAAATAACAATTTATACAATATTTGAAAAGTACACTAAGCGTGACAACATCACGTGCAATATTTTTGAGTAGCAGCTTTTAAAATTGCTGGAACAGACTGATAAGATCGATTACATATATATATATATATATATATATATATATATATATATATATGGATTTTTACAGAATACAGGAAGCACCTCTAAAAAATAACACTCGTGTCCAACGCAGGTTCAACGTTTTAAAAAGACTAGGCTAATTCCCAAGCATTGATTACTAACTTCATTTGGAACGTAGCTGCTCTCTATATACGGTTATCAGGTTTGTCCATAGAGATGAACCAACTGAGCCATACTGGCTAAAACACTTGTTACCTCAGGTCCTACCAATGCAGGTGGATCTGTTGGAGAGAGGTAAGAATGAAAATAGCACACAGTTTCCGACGGAAGTCGTGCTGAGGACTGAACTAGGATATGACGGCTGTAACACGGTTACGTCGTGCACTGACGTCTCTAAGGATCCTACCTTCTCATAATGGAAAGAAGTGGTGAAGGAAAGGTCGGTCTTAGAAAAACGCCTCAATGATCTTCGAACCAAATGGTAAAATCTAAGAAGCGCGGAGATAGCATCAAGAACTGCTGGCGAAATTCTGTGTGGCTGGTATCAAGGAGATACTCCTTAAACTCTGAGGTCACATTACCAGATCGTTAAGACCATGCTTCAACTCAGTTTTGTTTTCAGTTAGGAATTGAACTGGTCACATGCCTTTAACAACACTAACTTCGTGCAAAACCAACTTTTTTGACTTAAGATAAATGTTACCATTTCACACACAGAAATTTTAGTATTTGACTAGATGTACTTTTTAATATGAGAATATAAGTTAGTCGGAAGAAGATTCGTAATATATGACATGATCAGATGAAAGGAAAATTATTATCATTATTATTATTAAAGCTTAACTTAACATCAATTGCAAAAGCGCTGACCGATTACAAAAGTGAGAACAATATCTCCAGACTGAAGAAATATAGTCGTTGGAATCATCGCACTAGTCATATGTCTTTACAAGTGAAATTTATGCAATATTTATAACTATTTTACAATGCTTATATAAGGTAAAAGATTATGTGATGAAGACGTTCAGCCAACAAAAAGAAGTATTAATACCTGTATGATATTCAGTACACTTCACTTCAAAAAAAATTTTATAAAATTAATTTGATGATTACGATTTGGTATTGTTATGAGAGCACAATTTACCAGTATAATACAGAAGTGACTGAAGTAAACAGAACCGAATACCCTGAATCTTAGTTGACTATAATTTATGATTAAACTTATTTGTTAAGTACAGATCTGTGCACATAACTTTAAACCAAATTAAGTGGGATTGTTTTGTAATACCTGTCGGATGTATAAACTGAAGAATGTATGTATGCATGTATAATCAACATAAAACCTGGCACATGTGTGCATCGGTTCAAGTTGCCATACCACCATGGCACCGCAAGATTAACACCATCACCATTAGTAGAAGTTACTTCAATAAAATACAATAATAATAGTAACAAGGAGTGTGAACATATAGAATATGGTTCAGAAAGTGTAAAAAGAAAGTTATGGAATAATTAAAAGCCCATGATTTAAGGGAGGACAATGAATGAATGCATCTGCGCGATTGTGACCGATTCTGGGCTATGTCACCCAGTGTTTCTTTCCACTGGTTACGGTAATCGCGAGGACCCCATATAGGTAGTCTACAGCTACCGACACGAAGTAAGTGAAGCGAAACTCGAACTTATGATCTGGTGGTTGAAAGTTGAACACTATGACCATACTTCACTAGTCGAGTATATGTCAAAAGAAACCACTAGCCAACTGAATAGATATTCGTATTAGGGGACTAAGCTTATTATTTAATACGTCAAATACTTAAATAAGATAAAATCACTGAGAAACCTACCGGTGATCAAACGATTAATCAATCATGAGGACGAAGGTCAAAAAAAGGACTAGTGATCATTTTAGTTTTCTTTTCGCACGAAATCTATCAGTTTTCAAGGTTTTTGTTTAAAAAGCAAATATTCCTGCCCTAGCTTTATTTAAGAGGCGAATAGTTGACCACTTAGTGTATAACTAGAAAAAGTAGATTACTTAGTTCACCTTGGCACACAGCATCAATAATAACTGATAATTCATTGTAGATGCAGGTGATAGTTGGTGTCACTATACAACTTTGAATCAAAATATTCTCGATTTGTTTCGATTTGAAAAATAAATCTAATAACTACCAGGAGGATATATAAGATAAGACCGTAAATAGAAACTGGAATGAATTATGTTTGTTATGAATATTTAATCCGTTAATTAAAGGGTAAATCAAACGACCGAAGCATTTAATCAATCACAAACAGAGTATGACCTAGTACAAATACGAGTAAGTACAGGTCGTTGTACCCCAAAACAACTATAAAAGGAGAGACTTGTGTGACGACAAGAGGACAATAATGACACTATTTTCAACGGTTCGTAAAATTCGGGATTCTACTATTGAAAAGCATGACTCGAAATAATTATGCAAGCCTCCTACGTAATATGAATACAGAAATAATAGCAAACAATATTAAACAAGGAAATTGCAAAACTTTGAATTATCACGACCTACCTCAGATAGGTGCACAACAGGTGGGAGTTGGAAAAAGTCACCAAACACAACCAACTGGATGCCCCCGAAAGCTTGGTGTTCAGAGTTGCTATTCATTGAATGACGACACTCAGTAGCTAGAAGTTCCAAACGTGTAAATAATCTGTTACTTAGCATGCTTATCTCATCAATAACAAGATGGCGTAGTTTTTGCCAACGAGATACTATATCTGGGCGGAATTTTAAACGAGTATGCAAAAGGTCCATCCAAGCTGAAAAATCGTCTTTATCCATTTTCAAATCTGATTCAAGAAGACTTCCTAATCCAGAAAATGCATGTATTGTTAGTCCACTGATGAGATTAGCAGCTGATCCTGTGCTAGCCGTAACAGCAGTATATTCCGGTGGGAGTAGACCTAATATTTAAATGATATTTTAGTCAATGGTAGCAATAGAAACTTTGTACGGTACAGTTTAATGTAAAAACGTTTAAAAGTAACTGCATAGGTATATGCCAAGCAACCACATTTATGGACTTTTAATTTAGATGACAACAATGTTTCCCAAGTAGCAACATGCCTTTAATTTATAAATACTTCAGCCACGTAAATTTATTGTCACGACATTATACTACTCATTGTAAAGAGTAGTTAAACTTTTCTTTAAAAATATGCGTAATCTTCAGTGTAACCAACATCTTGAATGAGGATAACATGATACTTTAAGTTGGAAGTTTACCCCTATATCAGTATTCCGTTTTTCTGTGTTCGTTACTAGGAACTAATGAAGCCCATTGAATCTAGTCAAAAAAACAGCTCACCGTCAGCCAGTGTTATTTAAAATAAGTAAAAGAAGGACGAAATTGAAGCATAATAATATAGACTTAATATATATTTCGTAGATTCATACCAGTTACTTTGAAGTTTAGTTGAATTTTAAGAAAATGTACTTAAAGAAAATCAGATTCATTTACTCGATTGTTACTCTTCATGGAGCATAGGCCACCGACCAGCCTTCTCTAACTAACTCTATTCTGGACTCTCCTCTTTAATTCATCCCAACTATTATTTATTATCATCATGTTCACCTCTAATTCCCGGCCAAATGTGTTTATTAGCCTTCCTCTCTTCCTCTGGCCTTGACAATTCCAAGTTAGAGTTTGCCTTGTGACACAATTTGGTGATTTCAGAAATGAGTATTCGATCCGATTCAAATATATTTCACTTAATTTTTTCTTCGGCCTTGTCAATCTGTGCCTTTACATATTTATCACATCCCCCTCTCTTATCTACCGATAATGCTGCCTAGATATGTGAAAGTTTCCACATCTTCGAGGGCTTCGCCGTCAAGTGTAATTTGGTTAGTGCTCGCCGTAGTGTATCTAAGGATGTTGCTTTTCCCTTTGTGTATGTTGAGGCCTACTGCCGGCTGCAGAGGCTGCTGCTACACTGTCCGTCTTCACCATTATTTGTTGCTGTGTATGTGTAGAAGAGCTTGGTCGTCTGCAAAGTCCAAGTCATCTAGTTGCATCTATGTTGTCCAATGTATCCCGAGATTGCCTTGAGATGTTGCAGTTTTCATAATTCAGCCAACCACCGGAAGAAAAAGGAAAAACGAGAGTAAGCAGCACTCTTTAACACCGGCTTTCACTTGGAATGAATTTGTGAGCTGTTTTTCACGGACTATTTTACAGAGTAGTCCGTCACAGGAATTCTGTATGATACTGAATATCTTCTCAAGTACATTACAGTGTCGAAGAAGGCTTCATTATTTTCTCGTATTCACATTGTCAACTAGTTTCTCATAGTCAAGGAAGTTAATTTAAAGTAGTGAGTTTCTTTCAATTAATTGTTCAACAATGGACCATAGTGTACATAATTGATCCTTAAGAAATCCGGCCTGTTGATCTCGAAGTTTAGCGTCTACTGAATCTTTCATTCGGTTCAGCAACACTCAGTTGAAGATATTTCCTGGTGCTGATAGCAGAGTGATGCCTCTGCAGTCCTCACACTAATTAAGATCTCCTTCGTTTGGTATTTTGATGAGGTACTCTTCTTACTAATCTGTTGGTACCTGTCCTTCCTTCCCTCAAATCTTTCTGAAGAGATCTTGAAGAATTTTTTCAGTTACTTCGATGTCTGATTCTAGTTCCGCGGCGGGTATGTTGTTAGATCCTGCTGCTTTGTTAAGTTGATTTCTTTGATTGTTAACATGGTAAGGTTTGCAAGCACTACTTTGACGACCAGTGGATTCAGTAACAAATCAGACTGCACCTTTAAAATTGATCATATTATTTAAAGCAAGAATCCATACAGAAAATGATCAGCTATAGTGATACGTACAATGTTATTCGCTGACCAAATAATGTTACGCGTGGTTACAATCGCTGTCAAATATAGATGTGATGAAATGATAATTATAGCTTTATTCAATAGTATGTTAAGTACAATGTGAATTTTCAGAATACAGTGTTTTAACAAGTTACTCTTTTACTGTGTACACATACGATTGGATTTACACCAGTTAGTGTTCATGAAAGTAGCAACACCACCATCACCACACTTTTACTTGATGACAGAACGATTCTGACGAAAAACATTCTACGTAGCCAAGATTCTTGAACTGTGATTAAACCACAGTTATATGTTAAGGCTAAGGAGAAATTTTAGGTAGTCCAATTTTCCAATAATAAATCTATAGTTAAGACTATAAATTTTAGGAGTAAACGTTTGATAAGTATTGATCCTTTTTAACGCATATTGCCAGCCACCATAATGTCTACGTTTAGATCTAACTAAATTGCTCATGATAAGTCGCAAATATTTTATAAAGGCGCATGAGTATACAGTGCGATTTTGGAACATGATTGGGCAGTTAAAACAAAACGAAAAAGTGACTTTTTGAGATATTTGGTAAAAGGTGGTAGCCCAAGATTTCAGGCAGGCCACCAAATACTAGCACACGATTAGAGCTCGATTCAACGGTGAAAATGACTTCAAAAAACTAGTCCATAATTATTAAATGAAAAGTATCTGATCTAATTTTATAAGGAATCGTCTAAGAGTAGTAGCCACTAAGAATTTATTATTGAAACACCTCTAATTATATTCTAGCTATATATATATATATATATATATATATATATATATATATATATATATATATATATATATATATATATATATATATATATATATATATATATATATAGTGCACATAAAATTACTTGCCAACAACACGACGAATGAGTTGAGATTTTCCTGTCCCAGCACCACCAGTACAGAAAACATTATAACCTTGCTTTATGTAATTTATAACTGCCATCTGTTGATCATGACCTGGATGACTTGAAGTATCAGACTTCCATAGGTCGCAGATATGGCCAAATGACCGATCTTTGTCTTCACGAATCTTTACTGCGATTTTTCGTACAGGAGTTGAAACTAATGGAGCTGTGTGTATGGATTCATGTTTGGGTGAACAGGTAGGTGAGATAGGTTCTGTAAAAAAGTGTATAGCAGTATGGTGCACTTAGACATCGTTCGAAGACAAGATATATAAAACTTATCATGATAGATAGTAACTTAGTGCATGACATTACTATAAATGTTGACACCCAAGTTATCTTAGATGTATTTTCAATTCTATACAGATGTGAAACGACTTAGTCTATTTTACAATCAAAAAAGTAATACAATATGGATACGCAATGCTAACAGTTACAACCAAAGTCAGGAGTCAAAATTAAGACAAAGATTCGTATGTACCACGCAGCATAGTTCATAAGAGATCCCTGGGTTTCTCTCTCTACTCAAATTCATAACTGAACTTTGTATCATAAGAGTTCTTACATGTCGTTTGAAGCTATTTAAAAATCTCAAAGTAAACTGTAATATTTGTTGAATCATCTTTAGTTCATTAGATCTACGAGCATAAATCCTTGGACTGAGTTAGCAAATTCCAATAGTGCTCTGAATAGGTACTAAACGCAAAGTGATTTTTTACCCAATTAGTAAAATAGTCAGTTTTGTTAATTTTGAAATTTTATTCAGTTGATAAATTCTTTAATTTAAAAACGCTGTAATTTAACTGATTAATGAGTGAGTAAACTTAAACAAATAATAATGTTCTTGCTTCTTGCTAATAAATTTTAAAAGATATATCTTTTGGGGTAGACAAGAGGGATGAATGAAGCTTTGGTATAGAGTATCAAGAACAATATCAGTGATAAACTTCCTTATTAACTACATCAAGTGTTGCAGACTTAAAAAGCAATCGAGCCATCCTATATTTGATAGCTGAGTCCGTTATTCAAACCACAACAATACTTTACATTTATGCAATCGAAAACACTAGGATAAAAAAAGTGATTTACGTCACTAGTACATATATATATATATATATACATATATTTGAAATGCGACACCGACAATTTCGTTGCAGGAAGTTAATGTGAGGAATGGTGGGGCGATCATGTGTAGCATTGTGATTATGCTCCTAAACTGGTTGACATATAACAAAGTTAACTCAGGTGCTTGGTTCGAACAACGTTTATTAAATAGGCATGAAAACAAAAAGCTCACCAGAAACTCATGCCTACCAACAAGAGCTTTCAGTGTTTATGTGATGAATTTTCAGGTGATGATTCTATTTAGCTTAGTGGTTTAGGTTATTTGGGAAAATTATCCATAGTCAATTGCTTTTCTACTGTTTAAAGAAAATCTATTACGGGTTAAGGAATGTGAACTTTAGTAGTGCAATGGAATTTTTTGGAAGACGAAATCATAGCGTTGTAGAGTTCAGCTAGGAAATCCTTGGAATGACCATATAAAAAAATATTTAACGACAAAGCTTGCAATCACAGACGAATAGAAATGAAAGGACGTAGATACTCATCTCAAAAGTATTACTATTTAAGTATTAGGAGCATCTCCAATAAAGCTGAGGTTAGTGTTTTTCTTTTGTCTTTTCTATAAACCGATGAATATTAATACAAAATGGCGAAGAATATTTCACTTAATCCCAACTAGATAGAGTTTGTGGAAACGTTATACTTACCCTGTTTAAAGTTTATGGCTGACATGTCGCAAGGAAATGGTTCAATCACTTTTGGACAAGAACGAGAGATTTGCTTCGGGAGAGGTAGTGGACTGATTTCTTCTAAAAGTGAAATAGATGTAGGGGGAGCGTCCGGGACTCTCTGCCTTTTTAAAATGTTGGTTCTCTGTGCCTTAAATTTAGTACGGAGGGTTCCAAGGAAGAAACGGAGTTTGTCTGGAGGACAGTTGCTAATCATTAGTCTTACAGAATGGACCGGTAAACATATAGTAGCTTTGCCTTGTGATAAAAAGCTTTTGTACAGATCCAACTCAATGACCGGATAGCCCATACTTTTCTTGATCATCTTCTTGCAGCTCGAATTGTCCATAGGAGTGATACGTATAAGAATTTGCTGCAAATCATCTCTAACTACCGAAATTTGGGACTCACGAAGTGCTATGCGACGTTTGACAGTACATTTATCAGAAGCCAACTCTTCAATCACAACAGAACAGCGTACAGAAAGAGACATAATGCAACTATAACACAAAAATAAATTTGATTGGGAAAAAACGGATAAAAATAACATTATTAGTCTTATCTGACTTGAAACAAAATAAAACGGGAGTAAATGATACTGTCTCAGCCATCATCATTATTCAAACAACCGATTTATTAGGTGTGGCATAAGCAGCACAACAGCTATCTAATTGATTCATGGCAGTGTCAACGGCTAATTTTCACTTAAACCACTCAACGAAAAAATAACGGTAACTAATGCACATGTATTTAAAACTATGGGTGAAAAGTATCATCATAGGTTTGTAACCAAAGATGATAATCACTTTGTTCATTTTTATTAGTGTTAAACATATTCCCCCCCCATACTCTAATCACTGCATAATCTCACCAAACAAATGACTATTTTTTCCTAATGAACTGGTCTACCCTTGGATTACTCAGTAAGATTTCACAATACATGAGTAGTGTTCCAAAGACATATACAATCACCAAAATCCTAAGGATATCTACCCATATAAATTGTTTCATTAAGTCTTATAATACAAGTAGGTCAGTTAGAAAGGTTATCAAATCTTCCATCTGATTTCAGCGAGACAAATGAGAACTACATATGCACTGGGTGTTAGAAGAGTCTGTATGGCATTCTCGTTACTGCCTTTAGCATGATACGTCGGAGTTTTCAGTGTATGTATGTATATTTTCAGTGGAGTTTTCAGTGCCGAAAACAGCAAGCATTTTGCAAACAGAAGATATCATGACAGCATTTTCGTAGTGGATATAAGCAGATATCGGAGAGATCTCTTGATTTTTCACCACTACTAAATTTCATGAAAACTGTCAAGTAAAGAAGTGTTGACTTCGTTACTACAACAAACGTCCGTTAAAGCATTTTCAAAACGCAATGACTTATGATGAAAACAAATAGACAAACAAGTTTCCAGTTACGTCACTTGTCAATCACACGTTGGTTTTTGTTTGCTTCATATTGTGCCAATATGAGTGTACGAATATCTTCCCGACGAAACAAATACTACGTTTTCGCTGCCGTCATCAGACAAGGTATTTTCAGGATATTGTTAATTTGCATAGGCACACCTGAGATAGGTCTAATGTCCACACGATAAAGGATCGCTTCTTAATCTTAGCCACATTTAAGGAAACTATACTTTGACACATGATGATATAATTCCTGGGTGATTGTGCCAATATGCGGATAATAGTCAGTCAGTAGAAACGAAGAACTTGGTACATGCGTACATCAGCTCAAGTTTCTATGCCCCAGTTAGCAGATAGAGATTAAATTGTCGGACCAAATCCCAGAGTAGGGAAGGTATTAACAAAGTTAGTATTCATGGGAAGGAATAGATATCAGAGATAAGATTTAAGAAAATACGATTCAGTAAAGAGAAAATTATGATAAGTCCAGAAACTTAGGATTTGAAGGAAGACAAGGAGTGTGTGCACCTGCGCCATTCCCAACGATTTTGAGCCATATCACTTAAAGTCTCTTACCATTTGTGACGACCATCACGCGGACTCCAATTAAGTTGTTAGTACTCATTAGCATGGCTCAGCTCAATCATCAACAACCTCATAAACTGATGCCATATTTTGGTTTAGCCGCCTCTAGCTTTCTTCCAGCCTACTCCCCCACACTAGACAACATTACTTGTCGAGGTAGGCGGTGGTTCGGCATATGTAAAACATGTCCTAACCACCTCAGCTGATGAAGGTTTACTACTTCATCAATAGATTTACCATACTTACCTAGTACTCTGTTCCCAACCCACGTATTGCTCAATCAGTGGTTTCAGAAAACCGAGCAATGATTCGAAGACATCTGTGATCCAATACCAAAAGACCACGAATATTCTCTATCCTCAATGGCCACGTTTCACATCCATAAAGTAAAACGGATCGACCTATTGTGCAGTAAACGCGTCATTTGATCAATAAACGGATGTCTCGCCTACGCCACAAGTGATGCAAATTGGCAAAAGCCAGTCGAGCCTTCTGTGTACGAGCTAAGATTTTATTAGACACTAGACCATAAGGGCTAATGAGACTTACAAAATAAGCAAAGCGGTCGAAGCATTCAACTACTTCAATCCCCATCACCAATTTCGGTGCCTAAGCAAGCCAATCCTGAAGCAACATTTTGTATTTGGATGGAGAGAATTGTATCCCAAACGTGCTTATATTGATACCTAGTCGGAAGATCCTGAATTCTATCAGCATCTTCACCAAATAGAACCATATCGTCTGCACATTATAACTCAGAAGGTTTGTCTCCTGGAAGGAGATAAACCCCTAAAAAGTCAGACGATGATAATGTCAACTCTAAAAGCATGTTGATGATAAAATTAAATAAAAATGGGGAAAGCAGACAACCTTGACGAAGACCACTTAAGCTAGTCTTTTCTGACGACAGTCCGCCACAAGCTCTGACTCGGCATGCAGTGTTCGACTAGAGATCCTGTATAAGGTTAATGTACTTCACTGGTACGCCCTTCAATGACAGACATTGTCACACAATGTCACGATCGATAGGGTCAAACGCTGCCTTAAGGTCAAGGAATATAGCTACCGTTGGGCGTCTAAAAGTATCTATGTTCCAGAACCTGCCTAAGTGTGAATATTTGGTCTATACAACCACATCCAGGTCTGAAATCACCTTGGTTTTCTCGAGTACGCTCTTCACGGGCTTTAGTTAGGCGTCGAAGTATTATTAGTATGGACAGTAACTACTATTTCAACGTATTTGTATATCACAAAGTGCTCCTATAGTGTTATTTCTATTATGATCGTTTCGAAAGTCTTAGTACTACAATTAATTCGAAATAATACGACCAGCAGTCGCAACATTACATGGATACAGTACATAGTCTCGGACTAAGAGCAAATAAATTATGTCAACGACGAGTTGGAGGACGTGGATTTAATAATGAATCCATGTGATTTCCCAAGTTTTGAAGAAATATAGTATATTATGTGCATAAAACAGAAAGCGGAATTTGAGCATTTGTGAAAGCGATAGTTGTAAAGCGTTGATGTCGAACTAATTCCTTAATTAAGCCAAAATAAAGACACCACAGTGAAAATAATTTCTCTTCTTTGAAATCAATTGCTGGAGCCGTACAATAATATTTATAGTAAATTTGGCAAATAGTATTTTCTCCTAAAATAAAGAGGAATAACATTATTCATCGAAGTAATCGAAAATCAGTCACATGTTAAGGCATCAAATAGAAGCACATTACAATTCTTCAAAAATGGTAATTCATAGAAGTACTGCATCAAATAGCAAATTTTTAAGCGTAATTAGAGACTACTAAGCATCGGGTGTAACAAATCAAAAAATCTTTTGGATCTACTAGAAGTGAAAAAGATAACTACCTTGACGGATATATATAGTGGTAATAATAACTCATAAAACAAAGCGGAAGGGGTATTAAGACACGGTAAGACCAGAGACTGGATATATTTCTTTTGTAAACACAAGTCAGTCTGGAACTATGAAGGTTTCATGAATGCACTGTTAGCGCACTACCCACAAATGGTGGGATTACTCAAAGACAAGAAATATACTTAACCCCGTGAAAGAATACTAAGTTCAATAAAGGAAAACCTTAATTAGAACCAAAATGTGTTGATCTGGATACATGTTGCACTTAAGTATGCTCCGTGCACAAGTGTACTGGAATCCTCAACGAGCCTATTAGTAACATATACATATATATGCAAATGACATTAGTGAAAAAAGTGGTTAGACGATTACAAACAAGAATTTTTGGGGCTTGATTGCTTAACAAATACTACTGCTATACCATAATAACGACACTAATAACAATAACGCAAAAAAGAGCAATTAAGAAAGTACACGAAAGATGCGCGTACGTAAGCACAATCTTAATGTAGCAAGAACAAATGAAAGTATTCAATATCCAATGACGACCTCTTGTGAGCTAACTGATTTATTTATGCCCATATCTTGAGTCTCACGATTTTTGTTTCGGGTCTTTCGTTTCTTCTGATAATAGGCTGGCTACACCATTGCTCTTGTTATAGCAGTTTCAGGTAGTTTTATCTCACTCCTTTTATTTACTTTACTTTTTACCCTTGTATATTTATTCATTATTCAGCGTCCTATCATTCCATTCTTAGTAGTTTGGTCCGTAAGTAAGGCTCAGAAACTTACCATTAAAAGGATAAGGATAGGTGGAGCTAGAGTTCAAGTTTTGAACCTCTGTTCCAGGAAACTTAAGGTATGCCGAGGTGATACACATAATCATTTAGCTTTCTTTTGAAACCTGCCAGGATGGGGGCTGCGGTTACTGCATCAGGTAGTACATTACGGGTGAAGCTGACAATTAGTGACAAGAAATTGGCCTTCACCTTTGTTAATGCTTTCTGGTGGGCAATACTTCATGGATTTTTCCAAGATATATGAGACTATAGAGAGGCCAGTATGTTTTTATTTGGGTGTCTGAGCGTGCTTAATTTGTTGTACACAGCAATTTGGTTTCATTTTATTCGTATCTCAGAGTCAACAGCCCCCGCTGGCGTGGCTAGACGATGCACTGTTTGTTTCTGAGCACTTTTCGCATTTTACCTGTCTGTATAACCACTCTAGAGGGTCAGCGTCCATTATGAGGGTGGATAAAGCGGTATTGTTATGATTTTCAAAATGCGGTCTTATATACGTCTTAAATATTGTTAGGAACATGTTTGGTGTCAGCTTACTTAGTTTCCTAAGAGCTCGATGCAACGTGGTGTGTTTTCGTTAAACCTACTTGATGATTTCTCCTAAACCCTAGTCTGTCGTTGAAAACTAAACTTAGGTCTTGTTCTGTAGAGGTACTAGTTATTCATTGCCTACTAGTGTTATAGTCCAGTTGAGTACTGTATGGACTGCGGTAGTACTTCACGTGATAAAATTTAGGAATAGCAGTAGCCCGAGGATCGAGCTTTGTGATACTCCGAACGTAACCTAACACCAGTTCCAGTGTATTATGTTCACCTTAGTACAAAGTTTTCACACCAGCAGGGAGTGATAATAACAATGACATTAACTTTGTTCTGAAGTAGCATTTTGTACATATGGGAATATCAGTTTACAGACTTGATCAGAATGGTATGGATTTATCTATATATAAGGGTTTTGATAAAGTGTCACTCTTAGGAAGTTCACACTATGTGAAGATATGAATTAAAACAATGCTAACGACAACAAACTTTACAGTTTACAGCACCAGGGTACCAGAGGAATGTATTGCAGTATAGTGCAGTTCTGACAAACAACCGTGCGCGTTTCATTTCTGGTTCTATGATTCCAGAAAACTACTGAGAGCCAGAATAATAGCGGCTCTGTGAAACACATTGCTACTGCCTTGTAAATTATAAGGCTGTTTTTGCAAAATCCAGGAATATCGTGAAAACCAAAGTGTTGGTGTCCCAACAGACTGTCCAGTCACCCTAGGCCAGATGGTCGCTTGTGTGACAGGACCAGTCTCGTCGGAAGCAATGATATGCTTCACGCAGTAGGTTGCGATTGTCGATGAACTTCGCAACTGAGCATCCACAACGCTTATCAAAACCTTTGATGGTATTGGAAGCAATGTTACCAGCAAGTGGGACCTTTCCTGTCTCCTTCCTCATGGATTAGAGACATGATTGCCCGCTTCCGTTCTTCTGGCAATTTTCTCGATTATAATGAATGCTGCAAAAGGTTACTGAGGAAGGTTACTGGGAAAGTAGTACTCATAGTCGGTACCTCCACAGGGGAAATACTTTGTACCGAGGTTGTCTTTCCAAGGTTACTGAGACGGAATGGAGGGCCATGCTTGTGGCTGATCACTACAGTATTAACTTGAACATTCTTTCACAACATCTAATGTGTTTGTGCAGTACACGCTTGACTTCGTACAAAGTGCTTAGGGCCTCAGTTAGGTCCTCGAGGTATATAAATCTTAGACCCATTAGACAGAGCGAGCTTAGTATCTTCAGATGGGTAGAGTGAGGCAGCCTATAAGAACTCACCACCGCGATTTTTTTTAGGTTGAATTAGCTGGAGAGTAACTTACAAATAGCGCCTGTCTAGGAAACCACCAAGCACTTAGGCACTTCCATGGAGGTGTTCTCTTCTGAACTTGGTAGCTGTTTTCTCTTTAGCTCCTGTCCCGCCCAGGCTTTATCCAGTTTAGCCATAACCATTCTCAGTGTGGATAGCTTTGGAGAGGTATGTAATGTCCTCTCTGCGTCTTTGGGGCGTGCTGAAACATTCTCGTAGTGGTCGGTGTTATGTTGCCTCTTATATGGAGCCTGTAGGATGTCACTGAAACAATTTCCAATCACAGATGTTAACAGTATTCTTACCATTGTTGCATATTGGAATAAATTCAGCTTACCGTCAGGCTACTGGTGTTTGCCGAGACTTTGAAAAGGATCAGCGAAGTACTTCGCTACCTGTGAACATAGTTAGTGCCCATGTGGAAAGTGCAGTTTACGCTTAACTTCCGTCAGACACCAGTGACTGGCCCTGTGCCGAAATAGTTAGTGGGTGGTCTCTTGGAGAAGGGACTTTGTAGTTACCATAGCGTTCTTAAGTAGAAGTTGCCGTGTCTGTCAGGCTTCCATTAAGCACTACTGGGGGGGGCGAAAATAATTTTTCTGGTCCATGTTTACCGTGTGGCTGAGCACATGGTTTTAGTCATTCCCCGCTATTGGACTTTTCCAGGTTGCGTGAATTGTTATGTTATCGGTATGCCGTCACTCACAGACTGAAGAGCTTATGACCTCGGTCGTAGGGTTAGTGTTCTTCATACGCGTAAGTCTGAAAGAGTTCATCCTACGTGCAAGATATACATACCTCAGTCACGGAATAAAGTAAACCATCATGAAATTATAGTACCCCATTGGTGTCAGCGTGTTACATTCGCAGTGTATTAACTTGTTACAAAAGTTATACTCGAAGGTTGGATTATTTTTTACAGACGAATTCTGTTCATACGTTGCATTTATTGTCAGACAACTGCAGTTTCTTCTTTTCTGACTCCCTCAGTGGGATGTTTCTATGGCTCTTACTTTCACCACGTTGATGTGATGCCGTTCTGCTTCCTGTCCTCTTTGTTTGAAGTGACGTCATGTTGCCTTTTGTCTTTGGGGGGGGGGCTGGCAGATGTACCAGTGGAGTCTAATGAGGTCTATGTAGGAGTACATTCGTTCGGCTACTCTGTGCATAACCTTCCTACGGCCCCTGTAGGTGAGCTTATGGTATGTTCTGCTAGGCGGATAGGAATTCATGATCTGTTACGAGTGTTACTTGAATTATCAGCCCTGCCAATCACCTTGGCCTCTGTTTCGCCATGTCTCGTGAGACGGAGTAGTAGCCTTGGTTTTAAACAGTAAATCTGTAGCGTACGAATCGATGAATATTGGTGAAGAATGGAATAAGTAAGTGGGAAAGGAATGTGCAAATAAGAGTACTTTAAAATCATCATTGCGGCTATTGTGATTGAAACTGCGTTTCAAATCCTTTGGGTGGCTGGTATGAACTAGTGGTCTCTGAGTTACTAGAGTGATAGGAACGAGGAGCACATCACAGTTCAAGCGGCGTGCGGTTGTGTATCGTCACATAATATTCCGCTACAACTGCAAAAAGTTTCGCGCGTAAAAAGAATTTCATGTAATACAGCTGAAACGACTGTCATCATTGGCAACTTTTAATGTTCTACTGTCAATTGGTAAAACTGATAATAACCCAGGATAGCCAGGAAATGACAGCAACCATATGATGATTCAATCACAGTAAGTCATACATCATTCCGAAGGGGATCAAAATCACCTAAAGTAGGCCTCGTTCTGTGAGAACGACGAGTATATTGCCAAACGGAGACTTCTCTGCCACTATACAACTGGTTACTGAACACCACGATTCCGATGACCCTGCATTGGATTTTTGCTTCACAACATTAGGCGAACATCTGGACTTTAAGGTGCAGCAAAACAAATCGGAAGCATCGACTAATCCATTCTCAAAAAGACTCATGAGAGTCAGCTTCCTTGGTACTGATTTTCAGTCCTAAAAATTTCCTCTTGACAATTCATACACTGCCTACCGCAACTAAAAGATGACAATTATTCTTCCGTTACTTGTTTATGCATCTATGTTGGGGGCCTACTATCAAAATTGCTCGAAATTAGATGGCCGTTAAGATTTGAACAATTTAACTCGGCGGTTTTCTGTGGAGCCTGGATTAAAAATATAGTCAATGATGCTGAATTTTGCCCCGGTAACTCATAGATATTACGTAATGACACACACGATTTATTAAAACGTTTACAGAACCTTACACGTTTTCTCTCTTCAGTGTCTTTGAAGCCATATAAGTTTGCGATTCTCTCACCGTTATCAGTCCTTTTCCCCAGTCCATGTCGTCTCATGATGTTTTCATACCTGGTGTCGTCCACTACAATGTTGGCGCTTAGGTCTCCCATCAGAATGATCCGGTCCTTGGCTGAGCATTTCTCGTTGATTGACTACAGTCTCACATAGAACAGACCTTTGCCATCTTCGCGGCTCTCGTTGGTGGGCGCATAGCACAAGATGACATTCATTCTAATCCCATCCTTCTTTGTTTTGAAGGGTGCTTTGATGATTCTAGATCCGCGAGGATCCTATCCTGAGTGCTTCCGTGGTTCATAGGAGAACATTAATGCTACTCTTTGGGTGTGAGACATTTTCTCCGTATTGGCTGGAGTATAACAGCACTTTTTCTAAGGATAATCTTTGCTGTTCAGCTTGTAACCAGTGGGTTTCACTCATTTCATGTATCTTTGGGTTGCATCTTTTGTTTCTTCAGCTATTTAGATGCTTCTTCCTGTCTCTCATGTTGTGCCAACATTCCATGTACTTATATTAATGTTTGGTGTGGTCGTCTGAAGTGGTATCGACCTCGTGGCTCCTGAAGAAACTCATCTATCACCATGAGGAGCCATAACTCTTTGAAATGAAGGGCTTTTAACTTCCAAAGAGGGGTTAAAATGATTACAAAGATTTTTTTCTGAATAGTGTTTTTTGATGAGGTTGTGCTTTTCATTGAGTAGGGTTGCTAACCCATGCTTAACCCTCTTTCTCTATCTGGATTGGGATCCGGCAGAAACCCTAAAGGGATTCCAGGTTAGTCACTTGATGGTTAGATGTCACATGGTCGAACTTGAACCTCTATGGAAAAGAGGATTAAGAGCAAACTTAACCCTCTCCTATGAACTATTGAACTATATGACCCACACCTCAACTAATATATTGTATACCGTACCTACACTCGGGACTTTTATCTGAGAAAAAACTCCTGGTACTTTTCATCAGGGCTAATAAAGTTCTAATGAATACAAACCCTTCTATAACCTACTATGATGATGGAAAACATGGGAAGCCATAATTTATTGCAAAAATAAAGAAGTGCAGAAGTATAATCTACTATTGGATAAATGGACTGTGAAAATTAGGCTTATGTCCTGCTTGAAAAAATGCTTCACCACATGCATCCACGCACTGGCTGACTGTAGCCGCATCCGTGGTGACCTGATAACTGTCTAAAACATAATATGCACTTTAGGATACCCCACCAGAACACCCGCTGCTTATAACTTTTGTCTCGGAATTTACCTCAAAAAAGCTGCCAAACATGAAGTGACCATAAAGGTAAGATCGAACTCTGTTGTTGACTAGAGGTGTACTCGACGCATCTTAAACCACAACGGCCGACTCTTCAAAAAACGGCTATACAGTCATGTTTTCCTCTGCGGCCTGCCATCGCTTTCCCGAATCGGCAATTGACCAAGTGACGACTTCTATTCTCCATTAATGGACACTGCATCTCTTACTACAAGGCTTCTATTTTCTATTTTCCTCTAACCGTCTGCGCTCAGGCTTGCTTGCTTGCTCACCATAACCACCCACGTTTCCATCATATATTCTACATTCATCTAACAGCTGTCTTTATTTACTCTATGGAACATATTTTCCTGGCTAACCTCTGTACCTCTCCTTTCTGCTTACACTCTCACCGCCACTCTCAGTCCCCAGTAACCTTTCCTTTCTCTTCCTGTTTCCTATTCCACTTTTTAACACCTTCTTTATTCTCTCCCCATCATCTTTTCTAATTTCCGATTGCCTGGAATTGTGACACCGTCCTCTTTGTATGCGAACATACGCTATTAAATACAAAAACTAATAATAATCATCCACAAAAAATTAATTGACTGCTGAAAGAAAAGTTGCAAAACAACGACGAACGCGGGGCCCTTGTGTAAAAATAAAAGCAGTGATAACAGACCTGGAGATAATGAGAATAACAATAATAACAAGTTATATGTGCTGACTACACTACAACTAGTGCAGTCAAGCGGTTATTCAACCTCTTCCAACAATACTTATGATTCGGGACAGGATAAAAAATAGCAGCTAGAGAAGGCTAAGAATCCAATTGGTTCATATTAGTTCGGAACAAAGAAATTGGACATATAAGTGAATACCGCCTTTTTGTCTATAGCGTTACTCTGGATGACCTTTACTGGTAGTTTGTTTCTACGTAGTTGTTTGTGATGGTTGCTGTTGGCATCTGCATTACATGTCGTTATCAAATTATTAATTTATTTAGCTGTCCAATTTACTTTTTTACCTACATTTTAACTGGTGAATTTGGAATATTGTCGATTGGGGATTTCATCATAGAAAAGTACTTTATAAATTAGTGGCTAAAATGAGTGGTTTGTGGATTTTAGGCGTTTCTTTTAAATGTTCGCTACAGGTAGAAAGCTAGATACCATGCTGCATCTTAGTTTATCAAGAGCCTTAGTTCTATCAGAGATGCAGCATTTACGTTCATCCCAACTGTTGTAGTTTTACATTTCTGTTTAGTATTACTAGTTCCTTTAAAATCTTGTAGCTTAAGGTTAGTGCGCGAGGATACCTTTCAATAATCTTTGCACAGCTAGGAAGTCTGTAACTTACAACTTAAATCATCCTGAGGTATACCGATTTCATAAACAAACCAATACCTGATTTTCGTACTCTGTTGACCTGTACCTCTGGAATTATGAAAATTAATTATACCGTTTTGTGGAAGTGGATATTATTATTTACATGCGTATGATTTTCCAGCTGCTCCACGTTTATTTAAGGGGAACGTTGATAGTTGTACTGACTGTAAACTGCACTGAATGTTGCAGACGAATATTGACGTATACCGGTAAAAATTGGGGTAACCAATATATTATGTCAATGCCTAATTTTTTTGGGTGTCAGTGTTATGCTTCTAGGTTATGGAGATGGTTTGGACTGCAATATTTGCTGAGATTGATTACAATTTAGTTGGTACATCAGTATTTTTCTTTTTTAAACGCTATTGTTACTGTCATAGCGTCATTTTCTTATTGACTCAATTCCTTACGCACGGCTTTAAAAGAATGACAATTTATGTTAATTAATTTTCCTCAGTTCGTATCACATTATAAGGCTACATTATGGGATGTTCGAAAATATTTCTTGGCGAACTTTCCGTCTAAAATGATTACATTTACCTACTTGACACTCATTTGCGGTTGACAAATAAGTTTTTAGTGGGTGGACAACTCGTTATTGTGTACATGCTATTACTGATAACAATAGCAATGAATCAATTAATATTGTTACTGCCAAATTTTGTGGTGGCCTCAGGTGATAACTTAACGAACATTCAAAAATCTGGGTAGGAAATGGTTTAATTGTTAGACGTTTTTAATAAGATTGTCCCAGGACTCTTAAGCAACAGGTGTTTCATACTTCGTTTTATTAGTGATAGCAGTCGGTTGAATTGAAAGCTAAATTATTTCAGCCGGTAATATTCTGTATTTTACTTTTATTCCTCATTTTTATCAAACTTTACATTCTAAGTGATTTCTTTTTTTAACAGAATGCGATGTGTTTTGGTAGAATGTTTGGTTAAGTCTACTGAGATATGTCTAAACGCCCAGTGCGCTCACACACGATTTCTAAATCATGTAGGATACAAGTAAGTTTTCTCAAAATTGTAATCGTGAACTATGATTTTTTATTGATTCCATCAATTTTCCAGAAATAGTTACTACTCTTACTGCTATAGTATTTTATTTTGCAGGTTCTTTGGTTTTAAGTAAATATTAAGTGGGTTTTTACTTGATTATTTCGTAGCTAAATTCAGCTCCATCCATTAAATGGAGGTATTTAGGGGTTTACCATTCCTCCATAAAATCTACTTCTTGGTACTCTATCCAATGATATTGGGTTGTCAGTCAGTACTAGTTAAACATACATTAATAATCAAATTTTACTCGACAGTTGTGTGTACTAACACACGACTAAGTTCAAGACCTTAACATTATTACTTTTCTACTGGCCCTTACCTTTCCGGGACTAGTTTTACTTGCCTGGATCTTCAACCAAACGTGTTATTAAAGTTCAGCATTACATAAACAGCATTATTATCAAAACAGCTGTCTAACACTTTAATATTGTATTGAGTATCATTAAAATTCCCTCATAAAATGTCATACACCTGATTTCATAATCCTACATAAACTCGTGAAGCTGGCGCTCATACTTACATGCTCGCCTTTGGAATCTGCCGATAAAAAAATACAGAGTTCATCACCCTGGCCTTATTTCCATGTATTCACGTGTTTATAGCTGCATTTATACAGATCCTTCTTGTTTCATTTATCATAAATTCTTGGTACAAAAACAAACGTAACCTGTTTTAAAAGCATTTGCGTATAAATTTATTCCAGAGACTTTTGAGAAGGAGCAATTTCTTAGAGTTTTAAACAACTTAGAATAAAAGAAACGTGACAGGAATCTCTCAAATTTAATAAATAAGAGTATATAATTAATTAACTAATTTTGGACTAACCATTCACCTATTAATTTAAAGTTGGTTTCTCTCCATAGGCTTATGGTGGCAACCTTGTTTTATGCCTGGTAAATAACTAAGAAATATGTATTTGAGATTT